>JAOPTO010001067.1:0-30890 GCA_033822845.1 Tetrapedia diversipes | reverse complement strand
TGTTTCAAGATGCTTATTTAATTTCTCAAGGATGATTATTTCAAGGACCTTTCCGAGAATCGGAAGTAGGCTGATGGGTCTATAGCTAGACGCATCCTCCTTGGGTTTACCTGGTTTGGATATGGGCACTACTTTGGCCACCTTCCAGCCTGAGGGAAAGTATGACATGAGAAGACATGCCCTGTAAAGATAATAAATCTGGCAAACCAATTTCTTCGATGCGTTTTTAAGCATAGGAGCTGTTATTTTGTCCCTTCCTGGGGCTTTTTTATTATTTAAATCCTTAAAAATGTCGAGAATCTTTTTAGGAGAAAGATCAGAGAACAATCCCTGAGTTATTCCCTGAGATCTATCAATCCCTTCAATACATCTTCTGATTGCATTTTGATTTGGGGAGGTTAGCTCATGCGCTTCCCTGAAAACATCCTCAAATTGGTCCGCAAGAATACCTGCCTTACCGAGCGGTAAAGTAATGTCAACTCCGTCTTTGAGCATCACTGGTAATTTAGTTTTGGAATATTTGTTGATGAGAAAGTTGAAAGTGCCCCAAAAGGTGGGATCAGTTTTTTGGAAAGAACCAAGTTTATTAATCCAGTCGAGATTTCTAAGCCTAGAAATTTGTCTTTTGATTTCCCCGGTCAGGTCTTTAACAATTAAACAAAAATAATTGGCACCAAACTTCTGGGCTAATTTCCTTATATTTCTCCTGCGTCTGATGAGGGTAGTGAGGTAGGGATCATTTTGTAGGAATTTGTGTTTTGTAACCGACGTGTCTACCTTATATGTGGCATTTTTCATTGCAACAATCATTAGATTCGTGATAGAGTTTATTCCTTCGTCAATATCCTTCGAATCACTGAAAGTCCTTTGGATAGTCAGGTCCCCCGTGAAGACACGATAAGAGACCCAGTCCACAGCCCTTTCGATGCCGTGTCCTGCGACCCCATCGCCTCCCGTGAGGACAACTGGGGTGTGATCAGAAGGAGCCTGATCTCTAGTTTCAAGGTTTAAAGAACGGTTTATCGAGGAAAGGAAAAAGTCAATTGTGGAGGGCTTCTTTCCTGGTTGAAATCTGGTAAATCCATTTGGATAAATTATATCATAATGATTGTTTGAACAATGGTTAAATAAAGTCAAACCGCTAGTGTTACCGACTGAGTTGTTCCAAGATCTATGCTTGGAGTTAAAATCACCACCTAGCAACATAGGGGAACCAACACCAGTAAGCTTATCGAGCATATCATTCGAAAGTTTAATATTTGGCGGAACATAAGCAACACCAATAAAAGCCTTTGGAGAGTTTATCTTAATATAACAATGTTCAATTCCATTGATCGGTATTGTTTGGATTTCCTTGACAGGAAAATTGTTTTGACTTAGGATGGCAACACCACCACCCCTACCTGAGACTCTATCCTTCCTAATAACTTTAAAGTTAGGTACGCTAAAATTTTCCTTGGCTGTGAGCAAGGTTTCAGTGAGCAGCACAATATCCGGCTGCTCCTTGGTGATCAAAAGGAGAAGTTCGTTTCTGTTCTTTTGCAGAGAACGGACATTCCATAAGATAATTTTTGGAAAGTCAGTCATTATGCGATATTGCTTAATCTAAAGAACTAATGACTTGATAAAAGGTTTGGAATTTCTCGCCATTAGACGAGCAAGTACGAAGCCTGTTGTTTAGAATCCTTACTGCGTTTAGCATTAGTTTGACGTCCACTAGATTATCTAAAGTTTTAAATTCATTTATAAGCTCTACGAAATTTACATGTTCATTATTTTTATACTGGACATGTTGACTGGCAGTACCAACTCCCTTGACTGAATCAGAGTATGATTTTCTGGACCCGACGAAAGGTTCCTTATAATTAGAATTTTTATCTGCTCCATTTGAACCCTGAGGTTCTGGAAAGGGTGAACTGACTCCCTCGTTGACTGATTTAAAAAATCCCCGTTTGGGTATTTGACTATTTCTTTTTGAACTTTCACGCGAATCTAAATAGTTAATGAGAGCAGGGCATCTCGAGAAATTTGCTGTGTGGTTACTACCACAATTAACACATTTTGGCTCAACCTCTTTTGGTTTTGAGCACTCGTAGGTATGATGCCCTTCTCCGCATTTAACGCATTTCGGGGGTCTGTTACAGTTAGTAGCTGAGTGACCGAATTTCTGACATCGAAAGCACTGTGTGTGCCTTTTTTTTGAAAAATATTTATCCCAATACACCCGTATACTAAATAAGTATCCAATCCTGTTAACCATGTTCATACTAGTACCGGGAGGAAAATTTATTCTAAACACTGGCTTCGTTGCAGATCTACCGATGAGCATCCCACTGACCGGGGAAAGCCCCTGAGATTTAATTTCAGCAATGACCTCCTCAATTGGAGTGGAAGGGAGACCCTTAAGTACAGCACTTAGTGACTTATCTTCATTTTTTGTGAAGGTATAGAAGGTATGATTGCCTTCCTTAAGAAAGGCGAGCATTTTGTTATGCGCCTCTAATTCTGAGAAGTGAATTCTTATTCCTTCATTCAGGAGCTTAAGCTTAAACGTACGTCCGCAAAGTTCCGTAAGCTGTCTTTCAAACAACGTGGCCGAGCATGTAAAGTTTGTTACGTATATCGGTGGGATTTTCTCTGATTTTCTTTTTTGACTATTTATCGCGGGAGATTCATTAATTTTTTCTGAAACAATTGTTACGCCGTTTTTTGGCTTATCAGGCGTATTTTTGACACTGTTTCCTAATTTTTAGTACCGGCAAGCTGCTTTGGCTCGAATGCCCTTGATAAGATCTCAAAACGATTTGAAATTTTAACGTTAGGAATGGCCTCCATCTTGTCTTCCGGTAGGCAATCGTTTTTAGAGGTTAACGCCACGTGGCTGTTTACTAGGTTATCTAGCCTATCCGCTGGCGTGTTAATGAGTTGAATAATCCTTTTTTTGGGAGAAGAGCTTACAGACATTTGCGAACAGGTCGATTTCTGTTCCGATTCAGGTGAATCAGGACGAGTCTCGGAGCCTTGCTCCAGAAAAGGAGAGGAAGGGCGAGACAAATTTGACTTTGAATTTGAATTGCAATCACTGAGAATGTTATCCTGACTTACCGGTTCTTCCAAGGATGTCTCCTCTAAGGAGCTAAGGCGCACCTTGCTCCCCGCTTCACCTTCCTTGATTTGCGCCGCCCTACCGCGGGCGATCTTGAAGCAATCGTAAAGCGGATGAGAAACTTGATTTCCCGCGGCCATAGGCCGCTTGAGGCCGCGATTCGACACGTTAGTTGGAACTAACCGCTCTTCCAGTGATTAACTACTATTAGCTACTCAAGCTAAGAATTAAGATACACATGCACTCTCTATGCAAAACCCTCCTTCACGGTGTCTCGACACCGAGATGATGCAACAATACTCCTTCTCTAACGAAAGACTAACCGTCTAACAAATGTCTCTAACGAATGTTCTAACGAATAAGAAGTAAATGAACACAAGGATAGGAAGGGACAGGTCAGAACTCGTATACAGGGTGTTAATCTACCTATGGACTTAAATGAAATGGGGGGTTCTAGACGATGAAATAAAACGAAAATCAAGAGTGACGAAATTTCGTTAAATGCTTCGTTAATTAGTTATTAGCAGTTAAAGATTGCCCAAATTAGCCAATCCGGCTGCAGCGCCGGCCGTTGGGCTCGCCGCGCACAGGCGAACCCAGGACCGTATCAACATGTATTATAACGCTTACCTCGTGGGGCGCAGGAAAACTTATTTGTCGCGGATAATTCAGAATCAAAACTTCAGTCATTTTTCAAAATGTTGAATGTCATTAAACCTGCTTACTCGCAAAATCCACAAGAGCATGTCAAATCTCGCCCATTGGGATTTTCGAGTAAAGAGGGTCAATGATCCCTTAAAACAGATAGTACACTGCCCAAAAGTGAAGCACCCACACTCATTCAAATCGCGATTATCCCGTCCGCGAATATTTATTGAATAATACACTCGCATCCCGATTGTCCCATCCGCAGTGTCCACAAAATGGTACACAACACGTGCACAAATCAGTCATAATTATAATACTATAATGAATTCTTTTCTCTCTTCTTTTGCACTCCCACATCCACATCACACACGCGACACAAAATACACTCACAACTATATTTTATGTAAAATTAAATAAAAAAAAATGTTATTTAAAAGAAATTAACTATAACTAGAAACAATCTAAAAAAGCTTTTTTAATGAAGCCGAAAAATAATTCCCCTACTGAACAACAGCAGAATCAAATGACGACTGATGAATACGCGGGAAGAAGAATTTCTCTGCGATTGCGTTGGAGGACTGATATTCTTTTGTCATCGACTGCGTTCGATCGCCACCAGAGATCAGTCGCTAACGAAACTGTGTTGACGTGTGGTTTGTTTTCTCGTCGTGTGATTTTATCGCTGAATTCACTACGAGTGTGTGATACATGTGGATAGATAGATTTGAGAAACGCTTTCTTAGTTTTCCTTTTACTGTGTTTGAATTTGAATAATAGAAATATTACGAAGCAAATATTAACCGAAAAAACAGCTTTCTCTTTCGTCATTTGGTTCTGCTATTGTTCAGTAGGGGAATTATTTTTCGACTTCATTAAAAAAGCTTTTTTAGATTGTTTCTAGTTATAGTTAATTTCTTTTAAATAACATTTTTTTAAATTTCATTTTACATAAAATATAGTTCTGAGTGTATTTTGTGTCGCATGTGTGGTGTGGTTGTGGGAGTGCAAAAGAAGAGAGAAAAGAATTCATTTTAGTGGCGGTGTAAATTATGACTGATTCGTGCACGTGTGTTGTGTACCTTTTTGTGGACACTGCGGACGGGATAATCGTGGTGCGAGTGTATTATTCAATAAATATTCGCGGACGGGACAATCGCGATTTGAATGCGTGTGGGTGCTTCACTTTTGGGCAGTGTACTATCTGCTTTAAGAGATCATTGACCCTCTTTACTCGAAAATCCCAATGGGCGAGTTTTGACATGCTCTTGTGGATTTTGCGAGTAAGCAGGTTTAATGTCATTCAACATTTTGGAAAGTGACTGAAGTTTTGATTTTGAATTACCCGTGACAAACAAGTTTTCCTGCGCCCCACGAGGTAAGCGTTATAATACATGTCGATACGGTCCTGGGTTCGCCTGTGCGCGGCGAGCCCAACGGACGGCGCTGCAGCGGATTGGCTGATTTGGGGCAATCTTTAACTGCTAATAACTAATTAACGAAGCGTTTAACGAAATTTCGTCACTCTTGATTTTCGTCTTATTTCATCGTCTAGAACCCCCCATTTCATTTAAGTCCATAGGTAGATTAACACCCTGTATATTTTGATACACCATCTTCCTTCGCCAGGGACAAGAAAATTACGATACCTTTGCCATATTATCTTTCTTGCGTTCCTTCATCTTTCGTTTCATTGCTTTTTGTAATTCTTATTGCATCTTCCAGGGAAATCAAAGAAACAGCTTTTCACGATCGTTAAAGCTGTTTTTTTTAAATATTGTTAATGTCATTTCACATTGCCCTTTGTTCATTACGGAGTATTTTTGCTAAGAGCTTTAGCACACAAAAATAAGTTGAGAAAAATTTTCTTCTTTTTTATATTACATTATTATATAACAATACGGATCATAAAATCTACTTTTGTAAAATGTACTACTTACCTACGTAGAATTGCTCACGAGATTGGTCGAATATTTTCTTTCGTTCGTTTTCTTATATAACCGAAATGTAATCGCTAACTATATGCAAATTGTATTAATTAATTCGAAACTTCAAATGGTATCGAAAAAGACATTTGTTGATAAAAAATGAAATATTATGTATACATATAGCTGAATGTTACAAAATATGATGCACGATCATTTGATTAGTTAGTTTTGAGAGTCATTGCGCAAGTTAACTATACATAATTATTCTGAACAGGTTTATTCGATCTATCATAAAATCAGAAACATTGATAGGATTAAATGCAAAAATAAAGCAAGGTAAACTAACCTCATGAAATAATTTATTTCCTCTCGTATTTCAGGAGCGATAATACACTTCGTAATATAATATGGACGCAATCAGTGGAGTACATTCAAAATTGGCTTGCGTTCGGATTTCATTATTCAAGCTCTCTTCTATGTATCCCCCTTGTTAACAGGTTGAATGCCACGGGGGTCACCGGTGATCAGCACTTTACTTGGCTGTGACGCCATGGGGGCCACCGGAGACCGGCGTGCCTAGATTAAAAAAAAATAAATAAAAAATTTAACCAAATAACAATACTTATAATCTTGTATTATTATCATCGTTGACGTAGTGGTGTGAAGAAAGGAATTCAGTATAAAACATCTGAAAATAGTTTTATTTATACATGTAATATAGTTTTATTATGCACGCACGTTACGATGTGTCATATTGAAACATTCTAAACAACGAAAGGATGAACCAGCACAATCTTTACAATATGTCACGACTTTTTTGCTACAGCTTTTTGCAATTAATCTTCCTAGTTTTTTTGAATCTTTTTGGTAACAAATTTTGCAAAATCTTCGCACCGTTTGAGTTTTTCCCAGCATTGCTTTTAATTTATGTCCTGGTTTTCTCAGCAAGCTTTCACGTGGAGAAATGGAAACTTCAGCATCATTATCATGACATTTTGTTAAATACAATGCAACTTTCATTCTGAAGTCGGAAATTTGAATATCCTTTCTTGTTACCTGTTTGAATAATATCATTGAATTTACCATACATGTATTCAATAACAGTTCTATTGCTAATTTTCTATATCACTTTAAAGTTTTGCGTAGTGGTGAATTATAAGTTATCATTTGGTTTGATAAATCGACTGATGATTTTCCTAGATTATATTTCACAACAATTTTTGGTATTTCACCCGAATAAAATTTCTTATATACAGTAGTCATTTCTGCCGAATGTTTCGTTGAAAGCATCAATACGTCACTCTTGTCTTTCCATTTTTAAATTGTTATTTCGGATTTATTTTCACGAGCAATGAGTTCTCCACGTTTTAATTTTTTGGATACTGCTTCTACTGAATTTCCACGTCGATTTTTCCATAGTGTACCCATTAAATGTATATGTATTCTTTGCTGTTAACTTCTCTGCTAGATCAACACGTGATCGCTGTTCTGATACGATTTTCGCAGCATATTTATATGTTTGATTTGCAATTATTTCAAATCTTTCATTCGAAACAAAAAGACAATAAAAACTATGTGGTTCAGTAAATTCAAAAATTTCAGAATGATGTGTATTGAGCCCCGATGAATTGGAAAATATAATCTTTGGTTGATTACACGAAGGTATATGCCAATTTATATCACGTACCTCTTCTTGTGTATTATTTTCGTTGTTATTAACGTTATCTTCAAATTCGCTTTCACTATATGATTCAATTCAACGGCGACGTACTGAAGATGGTATTATCATACCAGTGATCTCTGCTGCAATTAAAGTGCCAAACATGTTTATATGCTGTAACTTATCTATTACAGATAATATTTCAATACTATATGTATCGCTAAATAGAAAATTCGTCGTGGCGCCACGGACAATCCCGGTAAAACATTCATGGCATTCAACCTGTTAAGCGCCCTTTCCTCCTATTTTTCCGCAGTCCATACAAGCATCACAAATAATTCCGTCTCTGCATAAATCGTCGGAGCGGCGTTTCACACTGGGATCGAATTTCGGAATAGGCTGTTTCCGCTCTAAATATATCCACGCCACGCAGAACCTTTTGTGCCGCGAAAATTCCTCTCTCCCTCTTTGTCCTCCTCTCAACGCTTTTCGATATTCAGTTCCAATTGTGTTTATCGACTCCCCCTCTCTTTACTCTCTTTTTCTTCTCTCTTTCGCCCTTGCAGCTTCCACGATCTTTCCTGGTTTGTTCATGGGCAGTTGTCTCTTTTTTTAAACGCAGGATACAACGTGGCTATTCGTTCATACGAGTTCGAGGTCGCGTCGCATCGTTCCTCCCGACGATGTTGTCCGTCCGGTCGGTCGAAAGTTTATTGCCCGCTCGAGCTAAAATCCACGTGCGAAAATTCCTCTCGGCAGTCGCTTCCACATCCACCACAAAATTGAACATAAATTTACAACGTTATCTCCTTACTGTTGTTTGATTCATGTGCTAATTACACTGATCAACACGATTTTTGTTTTCTTATAACCACTACGTGATGGTTATAGGGCTAAGCTACCCAAACAAGAATCCGGAAGTAGAATTGCTCTATCACCCTCAGTTTTCAAAAAACACGAATTTTTGTAAAAAAAAAGTAGATCTTGAGCAAAAATGAGGTATTGCGTCGAAACTAAAAATGTTAGACAGGTCTAACTCGGCTCAAAAGATAGAGGAGAGATTCCTGAATATGCCAGTGTGAATAGTTATAATTTTTTAAGCTTTTACTTAGTTATAAATAACAGTCAAAGTTTAAAAAAGCGCCGAAATTCGTAATTTTCTGATATTTTCTACGATATTTTCTCATATTTACGAATAGTTCGATATCTAGCATAAAAATACTACATAGCATCGGATTCTGTAGACTTTTCTGAAGTAGAAACCATGCAACAGAAATGGTAAAGCGACTTCGAAGTTGAACAGTTTGAGAAAAGATTCGTCGGCAATTCAGACACGACATTTTGCCGCCATGCGGCCCATCGCTCGCTTGTTTGCCGAACCGTTGCCGCAGCAGTACCGTAGCTACGCGTGAGCAGTCGTACATTAGTTCAATAACTTTCTGTGCGTAATATTAAATTTTTTTCTAACATTCTAATAAATTCTAATAAATATTAATACCGTCTAAATAGTAATTACCGAATTATGAGAATACTTTTTAATTTACTTCGGCTAACAAAAATTTCAACAAAAATATTGGTTTCATTAAAAACGAATACGGCATACAGAAACCAAACACAAAACATTTAAAAATCTAGTAGACGATAAAGAAGCAAAGCATAAGCGACAAGCAAACAGGAAACGAGTCTTTTTAGACTCGTTGGCGTGGAAAATATTACAGGTAATTTTTAACTCTAAGTACCTCAAATTCTTTTACAGCTGAACATGTTTTCAATCAAACCAATATTTTTGTTGAAATTTTTGTTAACCGAAATAAATTAAAAAGTATTCTCATAATTTGGTAATTACTATTTAGACGGCATTTATTAGAATTTATTAGAATGTTAGAAAAAAATTTAACATTACGCACAGAAAGTTATTGAACTAGTGTACTATGTGATCGGTGTGACGACTGCTCACGGGTAGCTACGGCACTGCTGCAGCAGCGGTTCGGCAGACAAGCGAGCGATGGGCCGTATGGCGGCAAAATGTCGTGTCTGCGTTGCCGACGAATCTTTCCTCGAACTGTTCGACTTCGAAGTCGCTTTACCATTTCTGTTGCATGGTTTCTACTTCAGAAAAGTCTACAGAATCCGATGCTATGTAGTATTTTTATGCTAGACATCGAACTATTCGTAAATATGAGAAAATATCGGGGGAAATATCAGAAAAATACGAATTTCGGCGCTTTTTTCCGGATTCTTATTTCAGTAGCATAGCCCTATAACTATCACCCAATACATATTGCAAAACAGAAGAAAAGTTTAAATTTGTTCCACAGTGTTATCATTCATACGCGAATTCATTCATAAATTCATTTATCTAAACTAATGTCATCACAGCAGTATACTGAATATGTTACTTATCTCTTATTGTGTGCTCGATCCTAGGCCATGAGACATACAGTCAGTGATAATCATTTTTATGCACTATCTCACTGATTTTAATAAAAGGTAGTTGTTTAAAAACGGAACGGTTGAGCACCGCGAAATTCGCCGGTAGTTTTTGTCGGTTGTTCCCGTTTGCGATGTCACCGTGCATCGGTAGGCATCGCAAAAAACCGTTGACGAAGACGACCTAGGCTCGCCTGTTTTTCAATGTTCTTGCCACGCACCGTCCGGTGCGTGAGTCATTGGAAAACAAAATAGGTGATGGGCTAGGTCGCACGTGCCGCGGCTAGATAGAAAAACAGAGAGAAACAGGAGAGGGAAAGAGAAAAGAATATGAGACTCGTCAGCGCCTCTTATCGGCGCTGAAATTAACGAAAATGCGCGTTCGTCGGGGGAAGCCGACGAACGGCACAGTTTATCACAGGACCTCGAGCGAGCGACTTCGGCGATCCAGGTCGTGCCGCATACCGAGAAGTATCCTGTTGAAGAAGCATAGCGCGAGTAACCGGAGTCTCCACGTGGCCAACGTGGGTCGACTCCCTTCGCGCTTCAACTGTCCTTTGAGGCAATTCTAGGAATTTCCAGTTTTGCTTCGGCCGAAGAAACCAGGCTTCAGCGTCCTGCTTTAGCGTCCTGCTTCTCGGCCCCATCGTCGATTGCAGGGAAGGGTGCCCTGTGAATCAGGTCCAAGACAGAAGAACATAGTTCTTGACTGCTCACTGATTCACAGCGTCAGTCGCCTACCGCTTTCGTCACCCTCATCTGCCGCTGGACTAGCCGTGCTCTCCCGTGAGACCGTTTCCAAAGACAGGAGAGGATCCAAGCGGTCTGCAGGATCCTCTTGACTGCTCACGCGCTCACGGTGCATTCACACCGGGCGTCCGCACCCCTTGAGGTTGTGTCGGTGAGGGTATTCAAGGCCGAATCAAGTGCACCAAGGGAGGAGCCTTACAACCTCCACCCTTTGGGGCCGATTCTGGCATTTTCTACAGACGTAGAGTAGACTCCCTTTTGGGTTTGTCGCTCTCGTCTCACAAATTACAGTCCACTTCGCCGCACAGGCAAAAGGCAGTTGTCACCACGAGCCGACGGCAATCGTGCGTGACGTAATTCGGCCAGCTGATCGTACACGGAGCCCGTGACGTCAGAACTGTAGCGAGCGTTTTTGTTCCAGAGCCATCGAGGAGACCACCGGGAGCAGAGCGGCCAGACCGGACTGCCGAGCCACCTCTCTCTCTCACTCCCCAACGCTTTTTTGTAACAATATACGGCCGCTCGTTGCACGAGCGGCGAAAATAATAATTTTGTGTACAATTCTTAACCTCTTCCTCTTACCGAGCGGTTTGGAGTCCGGGAATCCGGACGATAATTTAATTTACGTATACTCCAAACAGCAGGAAACATGGGAAGAGCAACAGGAAATCTTTTTAAGAGGGTAGAATCAAGCTCCGAAGGTGTCATCAACTTTTTATTTTTTTAATACGATGGCTTTTGGAACTTTTTTTGCAAATAGATTGATGGAACTGCAAAAACTGAATATTTTTCATAGAAAAAGTTTTGCTCTGACTCACACCATTGCGAAGTTGTATTTACAAACCTGAAAAGAAGATACTACTGTAAAAGCTGATTTCGTACCATTAGAGTACTCGCGACTTTTATTATACCTGCAACTTTGTAATGGTATAACATAGAGCAAAATCTTTCATATGCAAAATGTTCAATTTTGTATGCCCTAACGTTTCGTTACAAAAATTACAGCAAAATAATTGCTTAATATAGATACACTCCATTTCACTTTACATGTGTAGTTTATACGTTTGTATTAAACTTTTATTATTGGTTCAATGGTACAAAAGATATTTGCTTAACAGAATTTATATTGCACTAATAACTCGTCCTCGTTGTGCGGGCGTACGCTTCGATTCTTCTCTGCCGATCCCGCGGGGCGATCGTCGGGGCAATGTTGCCGATGGCGATCTGTGGGCGGCGTTGCCGCTACACATGTATACAGAGTTTTATTAAAATCAGACTTTTGCGTGAGCTGAATCTTCTGGTAAAGTAGCCTACACTCGTATATAAACTCGTATCTTTACACTGTACTTAATAATAAAAATAAAAAATAAGATAAAATCAAATAATACATCCTAGCAGGTTCTAACTGATAGTACACTTCGATTATATAGATATGAAAATACAGTTCCACATTTATGTATACATTTCGAATTTTGAAAGTCACAGTATACAACCTAGCTTCACCCTAGTCATACGAACAAGTGAACAGAAGATTGCTTGACTTTTATTATCTAAATATTGTAATTACCGAATTCATATCATTCCGGACAGTTTCAGACGAATGGAATCGTATTGTACAATGCGCTGAGCACTATCAATGTTGGGGTGTAATGCGACGTTAAACGAACAGAAATGCCGATCCTTCGGTTTTCCTACGGCTTGCAATGGCTTACCTTTTAAAGATGATTGCGGAATACCTTTTCGAAAAGCAGGTCGTTTCGATATTCCTTCGAGAAGCGTGATTTTAGGCACAGGGTGTGGAAGAAGAGGTCTTTCTGAGCAAACCGATATTGGTTTAGACGTGGATTATGATTATTTTAAGGATAACAGGGGCTCGCAGATCAAATTCAATTTGTACTCATAAACCCAACACACTTTAGGGATTTAAATATCATATATACTCTTAAGGGGTAATGCTCTGTTTTATGTATTTGTGAAGTAATTGAATTATATAAATTAGCTTTAAATCGTAAGACTGGTACTTGTGGAATTTAAGAATATACTTGCAAGTACTTTGAGGATTCATACAGTAGTACTTAAAACTCAAAAGATTATTTAAATTATACAGTAATTTTACTCGAATTCCCTAGTATAAACAGAAAATTAATTTTTCATCAAAATATCTCTAAATCAAAGGTTGATTGTGCTTGAAAATTTGGCCTACATTTCTCAAGTTGTTTACAGAGAATTTACAAAGAATTTATTGAATATATAAACACATTTAAGGTTCTAATAAGTGCAAATTATTTGCAATTGATTCTGTCGCATAGACATAGGAACTCTCATGTGAATCAAGTTCTCGGTAAAAAATTATGAACTCTGGTTTAATTGTACTTTTAAATCTCCGCTGATAGTTCAAATTGCACTACATAAAGAACTTAACCTTTAAGAAAAACGATGAACAACTTACAAATCTGTGATTAGTTTCCTTAAAACGAGTTTTCAGTATTATTACTGTATGAAAGTAATATTAATAAGTACTTCTAATAACTCTTGTAACATTTATGATCATAAATGAGCCTATATAGAGTCTTTCTAATTTAGACCATAAGTGATCATGAATGATTCTTTTACTAATACCAACACTATTTCAGAAAGGATTGAAAGAAATTGGATGAAAATTTATTTTTAGTTTTTTAATTTTTTATAGTTAATATTTTCTTTTTAACGTGGAGAAGATCTTTAAAAGATACCCCACAACTCTGGGGGGATGGCGAGGTTATGCGGGATTTCTACCCGCTAAAACCTCTATGGTGGCCTGTTTCTGCGTGTTGAGGGAGCACTGGGAACTCTGGAAAAACATTTCCGATACTCCCCCCACGCCGCGCCTCATTAGAGCCTCTATCTCGGGGGGACTACATGACCCCCGGTATTGCCATAGTTCTTTATTACGTCGTACAGCCACACAACACGATGCCATTCCGACTAGGGAGAAGCTGTGCAATGCCGAATCGGGCCCCACGGCAGCTTCCCTTAGATCTTTCGCTACAGCAGTGAGCTCCGTCCGAGTGACCGCTGTACGGAGCACTGCGCCGAAAAGTGTGCACGTTGCGCTTCGGTAAACTGATATTCGGACATACATCTTTCGGTGCAACCTTGTCATTCTCCGGATCGTCTTTTTCTATCAGTGTTACACAACGACATATTTGGAAATTTTGCAATTATTATAAATAAAAATATAATTTAGGGTAATCGATATGTCAAATTAAAATTCTCAATTTTGATATTATTATAAATAAAAATACAATTTAGGATAGTTAGGCATCAAATCATTATTCCTAGTAATTTAATTCAGAATGGTAAATTCTAAAAGTCGGTACTCGTACAGAAAGTTCGTCGCGCGGACGTCACCTATAAGCGACGCTTGTAGTGAAAGGGCTAGTAGTGTTGCTATAGGGAAACCGTGGGTTGAGATTCCTCACCCGTGACACCACTTTGCCTCATTTCGCTCTCCACGATGAGGAGCGCGCCTTCTCGCGCTCCCGCTCGGCGGCCTCTTTTTGTCTCCTCGGCCTGCAGGCTCCCTCGCTATCCAGCATCGCTTGCACGACCACCAACAGCGGGAAATCCTTTCCTCGCCGCAGCATCCATGCTCGGTGAGCACCTGCGTTAATCGGTAGGTGAGTCTTCCCCACGCTGTACCCATCCATCGGCGCAGGACGGGCAGAACGGCAGTAGCAATGCGCCGGACAGAGTCGGACGGCTCCGACAGTTGTCGACGCCATTCGGGCTCGACGTACCGCAGCGTGTGACATCTCGGGGAAGCGAGCTGCGCGGCCCGCGCTGACGGGTTTATCCCCGCCTGACGGAGGTAAACGGCATAGGCATAAACTGTCGCCGCTTCTTCCGCCAGAATCTCCAATGGCAGGATACCCACCGAACATCGTCGCCGCCCGATATGAAATCGTGCGATAGTCCCGCACGATCCTGATGGCCGTCGATCTTTCCACGCGATGCTGTGATGCATACAGGTGGCGAATCCCATCCCGTGGACCCCCCAGATTCGGGAGGAGCCGGTCCAGTACGGCCGCGGCTCTCTCCACCCGAGAAACAAGACTAACAAGATGGTCCTCGAAACACCTTTGTCCGTACCTGCGATCTGTTTGACGCGTTGGCCGCGCTAATCTTGCTAAAAGGTGCAACGGGCACGCAGCAGCCAGCGATCCGGAAATTTATATGCCGTTCTTAACACTAGGTTTACGGGCGTTTATTATATACCTATCTCTACGAGCACCCGTCAAATTGACGGGTGAACAAAAATACGTATTTTCTTTAAAAAGTTGATTTATTCAAATTAAATTTGAATTGAACAATATTAGGTTTCACATTTAAATAAGTTATTAACCCTTAGCGCTCCGCACGTTTTTGTACCACTGCCTACCAGCAACTCCGGCACATTTTCGCAGCGAAACGAGTAAGAAGGAGTCTTATTTTAAGTGAGAAGAATTACACGTGTTTGTGAATGTTTTTGATTTTATTTATGTTATACATATGCACTTTCTTCTTGTAAATGAACGATAAATTTTAAATTTTGTAATTCACCATGGTGTGATATCTTCCGTGACATCGCGCCATTCATCTAAGTCTTCCAGCGACTCTTCGCTTTCACTTTCAATAACTATCATTCGTCGCCTCTTTGGTAGTATAATTTCGAAACCACTACTTAAAGTGTCAGAATTATAATCAACATTGTCTTCCACAATATCTTCTAATACTGGAAAATCAAACACAACTTCACTATCACTCAACTCTATATTCTCATCATAATAATTATTTTTCTCCATGTTGCTAACCATAAAATGGGTCAAAAAATGATTCAATCGTAACAGTAGAGAGATTGAGCACGTTTTAACTACAGATAACAATTGCCAACGCCAACGATTTCGTAACATCTTAAGCGTAATCATACTAAAAACATTGGGCTCCGCAGCGAAGCCTACGGAGTTACGGAACAAATGACGGATGGCACCGTAGCGGAGCCAACGGAGCGCTAAGGGTTAAAATATAAAAAGACACGTTATAATGTTATTAATTTGAGCCATTTATTTTAAAAGTGGCCTACGTCCATTTTTCAATAAAATCGAGTTAGCTACCTTAATAGTTACATTCTTACATGATATTTTCATTATGAAGAAGATTGTTACTAATATGTTTAAAATTATTAAGATTTTGTAACACGAAAATTTGCTGGTCAATGGAGTGATCAAAAATTTTATTTTGAAAGTGGCCTAACTCCATTCTTGGTAAGAAAATGCATATTATTCACTTAATAATTGCGACTATTTTAATAGGAACTATAAATTTAACACCCTTAGATACACTTAAGGGGTAATACCATTGTAACGACCTAAAATAAAGCGCTTTTTGACAATTTTTTTGGGGCGAAAGAAAAGGTGACAGAGAAATAATACTTGGAGTAACTATTTAGCATATATTTGAGTATATTACAAAAAATTTTCATAGGAAAATATTACAAAATGGCCACACTGTAGCAATTCTCCCGAGGAATGTTGAAGCTGAGGAGCTCTGCGGCACGCAGCATAACTGGTGCCAATTTCAACTTGGAAAGAAGAAATATTGATTTTTGTGCAATTGGCGAGCATTTTACTGAAATTGTTCAATTTTTACCCAAAAAAAGGACAGTTATTTGTTAATAACTATTGTTTAAATTAACTTATCAAAAATCCCCTACGTGATGCACTGCGAAATGTTATTGTATTTTAAAGTTGTGATTAAATTTTCAAATCGAAAGACAGAAAATTGTTTGAGTTCTGCTGCGTGCCGTTTTGAAGAATCATGTTTCGAGAAAAACGCGTTTAAAGTTTTGAAACATGTTATAGACATGAACGAATGAAAAGTTCTACTCTTAGAAAATTTTTACCATTAATCTACTATCCCAGGACCATAAAGTTGCCCTTTAAAGTTCAAATTCTCTTTCTCATTTTGTTTCCTGGCCGATTTTAAGTTGGAACGTGCCTTTTTTGTTGCATCTGATAGGGACTGCTCAGCGTGTTTTAGGCGGTTAGCATCGGATTCCATGCAAAAATTATATGATTGGTTACCAATATCTATCTCCAAAACACTCATAATCTGCAAGATATCGGTGAGACGATCATTGAAAACACACATAGCAATATCTATTGGTATATTCAGAACTGTTTTACCGCTGGAATACGATTTCGGAGCCAAATTCCAAACTGTAGCATTGAAACTTTCGTTGCTATTTTGCATTTAACCTCCTAAACAACGGTTTAATAGTTCTTCGCGGCTCAGTTCCTCATAAATCGGTTTAATTGTTTCAAAAATTTGCTGAGGAAGTGGCGGTTTATGATGGAAGGTATCTAATGAATCCGCCGCTTGCGCTTTCTTCCAATTGCACCAAGAATCTGAGCACTTCTCGTGCAGATGATTCTTATCGGTTGATAATTTATGAAATAAGGTCGCCCAGATTTCATTTTTCAATTTTTTGTTAACCAAAGTAAATTAAAAAGTATTCTCATAATTTGGTCATTACTATTAAGACGGTATTAATATTTATTAGAATTTATTAGAATGTTAGAAAAGATTAAACATTACGCACAAAAAGTTACTGAACTAGTGTACTATGTGATCGGTGTGACGACTGCTCACGCGTAGCTACGGCACTGCTGCAGCAGCGGTTCGGCAAACAAGCGAGTGATGGGCCGCATGGCGGCAAAATGTCGTGTCTGCGTTGTCGACGAATCTTTTCACGAACTGTTCGACTTTGAAATCGTTTTACCATTTCTGTTGCATGGTTTCTACTTCAGAAAAATCTACAGAATCCGATGCTATGTAGTGTTTTTATGCTAGACATCGAACTATTCGTAAATATGTAAAAATATCGGGGGAAATATCAGAAAAATACGAATTTCCGCGCTTTTTTAAACTTTGACTGTTATTTATAACTAAGTAAAAGCTTAAAAAATTATAACTATTCACACTGGCATATTCAGGAATCTCTCCTCTATCTTTTCAGCTGAGTTAGACCTGTCTAACATTTTTAGCTTCGACGCAATACTTCATTTTTGCTCAAGCTTTACTTTTTTTTTACAAAAATTCGTGTTTTTTGAAAACTGAGGGTGATAGAGCAATTCTACTTCCGGATTCTTGTTTGGGTAGCTTAGCCCTATAACTATCACGTAGTGGTTATAAGAAAACAAAAATCGTGTTGAACAGTGTAATCGGAATTGATTTTTTAAGTTATAATTTATTATGTAAGAATCAAGTTCTAAATTTTAAATTCTAGGTATTCATAAGATCAATGTCATTGATGACCAATAATTTTAATAGTTAAATAAGGGTTAAAAATTTCATGAGTATAATATAAAATTTTTAAACATGGGAAAGGAATAAAAATTAAAATAGTTACAAGAACCATTGTTCAAATAATTTCAATTAAATGATTTTTCAATAAATATCGATTTATAAATTGATTATTTATATAAATTATTTATAATTATTGAAGTAAAAGTAATAATAATTAACATTATTATTATTGTAAACTTATTGAAATAAATTATATTATCCGCGTAAGCATAATTAAAGTTTTGGAATAAATATGTATATTTCATGTAGCTATTTTTAATAAAAATAAGAATATTTTATAAACGGAGCTAGAATCCGGTGCACTTTATCTGACACATTAAAATTTTGATAATAGTTTTATTTTGTTATTTAAGATAATTGGCGTTTTATCAAAAGAGTGATCTAAATGGGGGTATTTTATTCTCAATCATTCTAAAGATGATTGATTAAATCTAAAGATTATTAATAATAATAAACATAAATATGATTATTCTATTGTTAGAAATTAATGAACCAATCGATGAAATTCTATTTCAAAGGGAATAAGCATCTGGATAATCTGAATACCGCCGAGGTATCCCTATTAATCTTAAAAAGTGTTAAGGAAAGGAAGTTAAATTTACACCTATAAATATAAATAAAAATTGAATACTTAATCATTTTTGGTTTAATATTAATCCTGTGATTAATGGATATCAATGAATTAGTTTAGTAATAATTGCAGATGCAGCCCCTATTGATAAAACATAATGAAAATGACCCACTACATAGTAAGTATTATGTAAAATAATATCAATAGATGAATTAGAGATTATGATTCCTGTAAGACCTCCTATAGTAAATAGAATAATAAACCCTAAAGTTCAGATAATTGAATTATTAAAATTTAATTTTGAGCTGTAATAAGGTAGCTAATCACCTAAAAACTTTAATTCCAGTGGGGATGGCAATAATTATGGTAGCTTAAGTAAAATAAGCTCGAGTATCAACATCTAATCCTTCTGTAAATATATGATGGGCCCATACAATAAATTTTAAAAAACCAATTCCTAATATTGCGTAACTTATTCCTAGATTTCCAAATGTTTCTTTCGTTCCTCTTTCATTTATAATTACTTGAGAAATTAGCCCAAATCCTGGTAAAATTGAAATATAAACTTCAGGATGACCAAAAAATCAAAATACATGTTGGTACAATACAGGGTCCCCTCCTCTTGTATGGTCAAAAAAAGATGTATTAAAATTTCGATAGTATAAATTGAAATAAATAATAAAAGTATAAAAATCAAAATTTAATAACAATAATAATGATGTTTGGTTAATTGATGTGCAAGCAATAATTATTTTTAAATTGTTGAATTTAAAGGCTCATGAAGATATAAATAATATATTAATTAATAAAATTAAAATTGTTAGATAATTAGAATTAGTAATTGTTCAATAAAATAGAAAGGAGTTAATTTTCTTCATGTGATAAATAACAGGGATTTTATTAGAGAACACGTGTGTTACGGCGACGCGCGACGAACGTTCTGGTGGCAGAGCGTGGTTCCCTTGTTTTTCGGCTGCAACGCCACCCACACACACAACGTACGATCGGATCACGCATCGATCCACTCTCACACCCTCTCTATCGATGCGAACGCAATACAAGCAAGTCGATGCAGTACACAGATTTGCATCACACAATTGCTCCGTCATTCATAGCATACATCTTTACTTTAAATTTAACATTTCGACTGCCTTATCGTGTTTTACTTTTGGTAGTGCTTTCGTAAAAACATCAGCAAGCATCCAATCGGTTCTTAAATAACTAATTTTTATTTCCTTTTTTTCAACTAGTTCTCGCGTAAAATGATACCGAATGTCTATGTGCTTGCTTCTTTTGTGAAACACTGCGTTCTTGGCAAGCTCTATCGCACTTTGATTGTCACAAAACACACACACTGGATCTTCCACAAGATTGTCAAATTGCATATGATTCATTAGGTTTTTCAAATACACAGTTTCTTTTGCCACTTCACAGAGAGCGACGTACTCTGCTTCCATAGTCGACAATGATACTGTCTGTTGCTTCTTTGATCTCCAGCTGACTGGTCCTCCTGCTAGAGTTAACACATTGCCCGAGCACGATCGTCGATCTTCGATATCACCAGCCCAATCGGAATCCGAGTATGCGATTAGTTTCTGTTTGTTTTTCTCGTATTTGATACCATATGTTGTCGTTCCTTTAAGATATCGTAGCACCCGCTTGGCTAAATACCAATGTTCTTTTCCAGGATCGGAACAGAATCTGCTTAACCCTTTCGCTACGAGCGTCGCCTATAGGCAACATCCACGCGACGACCTGTGTGTTCGAGTGCCGACTTTTAGAATTTACCATTCTGAATTAAATTACTATGAATTATAATTCGATGTCTAACTATCCAAAATTGTATTTTTATTTATAATAATAGCAAAATTTAGAATTTTAATTTGACATATCAATTACCCTAAATTATATTTTTATTTATAATAATTGCAAAATCTCCAAATATGTTACTACTGGTCATCTAAAAATGTCGTTGTGTAATACTTATTGAAAAAGACGATCCGGAGAATGACAAGGCTGCACCGAAAGATGTAAGTCCGAACATCAGTTTACCGAAGCGCAACGTGTACACTTTTCGGCGCAGTGCTCCGTACAGCGGAGTCACTCGGACGGAGCGCGCTGCCGTAGCGAAAGGGTTAACGTGGTCACAGCGAAAACAATGTCTGGTGTAGTCGCATTTGCTAAGTGAACGAGTCCTCCAATCAGGATTCATTTCTAATCTTTCTTCATCGTTTTTCGGACCCAAATCTCTTGTGATTTTTGTATTGGATTCTATCGGGGTAGATACAATTTTGGCCGAGTCCATGTTGAACTTTTTTAACAAATCATTCACGTATTTTTCTTGGGATAGTTTTATGCAACCTGTCTCTCCCTCTCTTTCAACATGAATTCCCAAAATATCAGTGATTTTTCCTAAATCCACAATTTCAAATTCGGATTTCAATTTATCCTTTATCGTGTTCATTTTTTTTTTAAGCTTTTCGACGCCAAAACGATGTCGTCCACGTATATTACCATTATAACACGGTTTTCATTTTCGCCAAATACATATACGCAAGGATTTGCTTCGTTTCGAACTCCTCCTTGTTGTGTCACAAAATTATCTAGACGTTTATACCACTCGCGTCCAGACTGTTTAAGTCCGTAAAGTGGTTTATGCAATTTACACACTTTATCAGAGCTTTCGTCTGCGAATGATTCAGGCTGTTCCATGAAAACTTCATCCGACAGATTTCCCTGCACGTATGCAGATACTACATCCATTTGATGTACGTACATTTCTTTTTCGACTGCTGCTGCGAGAAGAGTTCGAATTACTTCGTAACGAGCGACCGGTGCAAATATTTCTTCGTAGTCGATTCCAGCCTTTTGTACATGACCTCGTGCTACTAATCGAGCTTTATATTTTTCGATTTGTCCCTTTGAATTTCTTTTCGTTTTGAAAACCCATCTGTTTGAAAGAATTTTGTTCTCCTTCGGTCGGGGGACTAACGACCAAGTTTCGTTTCTGTTCAAGGTCTCTATTTCTGTTTCCATCGCTGCCAGTCATAAATTAGCGTCTTGCCGTTCAAGTGCTTCGGTAACCGTAGCGGGATCTCCATTATTTGTCGCATCTTGTTGTAACGTAAGACTTCGAGTAGCGTAAATTTTTTTTGGCCGCCCGGGTTTTCCAGTACGAAGAATTTTTGGTCTACCAGGTCTACGTATAATATCATCTTCGTCATTTTGCTCATTATAGGTTTCGTTGCCATTACTGCCGAGTTCACTATCTGTTACTTCTTCATTGTTGTTTACTTCATTGTTGTTTGGATTTTCTTCATCGAAGTTTAAAATTATATTCATCGTAATTTCTTCGTTATTATCGTCTGTTTCAAAAAATTTGACATCTCTCGCTTTAATAACTATCTTTGTACCGCGACGCCATATACGATACGCCTTTGATTCATTCGAGTATCCTACGAGAACATATTCGAAACCATTCGGATCGAATTTCTTTCGCCCTACGCTTTTATTTAGTGCAATTACTTCGCTTCCAATTGTTCGCAAAAATCCAATATACGACTTTCTACCGAAAATAGAATAGGAATGGATATTTCAAATTCTTGAATACCAGTGTATACAAAGGCTGCATAAAAAAGAGCAAGTGGTCACATTTTTATTGGTTATATGATTCCTGTGACGTTTAGCAGCTAAATAGCGAGCACTATAACATGACATATTGGAAATGAGACAAATCTAACAAGTATTGAAATACAAAGTTCGTAAAAATAGCTGTATAACGAAATAAGATAATAAGTTCAAATCAAAGAAACAGATAATTTAATAAGAGTTATGCTTTAGAGAGATTTGTATCGGTAATAATAAGTTGAGGTTGCTTGAAGGGTTACTCAAGAATTGATTTATAAAAAAATATTTATTAACAAAGTTAAAAGCTGATAGATGTTTAAAGTTTCGTAAAAAAAGAGATTAAGAATTGATCTTATTGAGAATTGTTTTAAACTTCTAAGGAAGTGAAAGATATGCATGCATACAGACGTAATACCAAAAGAAATAAAAGTATTAATTTTCATAATATTGAATTGGCAGAATGTGTTTACGACTTTATAATTGTTTACCTATACAAAACAAAAAATTGATTTTTCTCTCATATGGTCTTCATATTGCATTGAAAATGAAATAATTATATTACTTGTGTACTAACAATGTTCAGTCCGCAGGTAACGAATTTTAAACCATCAGTAAATTGTAAACCAGGGATCCCAACGGAGTCGGACAAGCAAAGTGTTTTATTGCATTTGGGACCCTTGGTCAATTACGGTTAACGCGTACCGTCTATTTTAGGATTAGTTGTAGAATACCCACACCAACACGCACCTACGAACACAGAATCTTTAACCCCACTCCTGCACTTATCCACCACCCTTAACATTTTGTCCAGGCGTTAATTTTAAGAGACATCGCAGAACACTCACCCTGTAACCTTTAAACAAGACGGAACTTACTCGCCAACATAGTAAATCACTCTTACTAAAAATTAAAGTTTATATAATACGATATAGTCATTAACTGAACCAGATCACCTTAGAAGATATTAGTTGCATCGGGCAACATTAGACCCGAACAATCGATATCCACCAAACAATAAGTTTAACTTTGCTAACTTTATAGCATCTTTTGTTTTTTCCAAGCAGTTAGAATATTGTACTATGCTATGAAGTTACAATGTTCAGGTAAAATTAAAGAAGTGCGGTAACATAACAAATTTTATGAATACATGATTTAGAACTGAAGTTTTAACAAAATATGTAGTTCACACAAAATTGTATACACATACTGCATGTATTAAACGTTTTCTTGTGTTTGGTCATATAAAAAGAACTGTTCATTTATTTAAAATAACACTTACAATGTTTTGAGATTTTAAACTTATCGTTGTTTTCTTACATTTATCAATAGACTTTTTCCGTATCTTAATAAAACATTAGAAGTCAAGTTCTTTAGTTTTGGAAAATATAAGTCCGATTATTTAACTCCAACATATTTCAACATTACCTAATGTTTACACAATATTTATGATCAGTCTACATGTACAGGGTGTCCCACATTTTAATGCTCAAACTTCGTTAGTGTATTCTATGGCACAAAATAAGAAAAAAATGTTATGTAAACGTAGGTCATGTAGAGCTTTATTAGAGGTGTATGGTCAGTACTGAGGTAAAAATACTAGCCTCTATAGTCAGTTTACTTTGCTAAACCGTTTTATAATTGCAAAATCAAGAACATCTGGAATTTTGTTCGCGTCCGATGACCAATATATTGATTTTCGTACTGATCCCCACCTGAGATGCTTGGCGTTATAATCCCCCGCTGTAATACATTTGTCACCCAGAGATTCAAAGTATTCTTGCACACTTTTATGTGCCCATTTTGTGTTTTCCTGGTACAGATATAGCAGAAACTTGGAATGCATTACTATCGGTTTTTTTTTGTGATTATAGTTACCCGGATATACTCCTGACTAAATTTGCTTTGCAAATGATTTAATTTCGTTTTTTATTATTATTGTACTGTCTCTACGTGCTTTCCTTGATCGGTGGTTAGTGTTATATACAGTATAGTATGGAATTTTAACATAACTTTTTCTAGTGAAGTGTGTTTCTGAAACAAGGAGTTTATCTATATTGTTTTTGTACACGAATGTTTTTGTTTCAAGGACTTTCTGTTGTAGTTCGTTGCAGTTTCAGATTGCTATTTTTAGATTAGCCATTTTTATTTCTTTGTTATTAGGTTTGCCAGTAGCATAATTGTTAGCGTTGTATTTGTTGTCTGAGTTGTGCGTTTTGTTCAATTAACATTTTCGCTAGCAACTCTGAGTTCTTAGTGGATTGCTTTAGAATTTCTTCAATATCTGTTAGTTTCTGACCTATTAAGCTGAACATTTTGCTGTAAGTAACGGGGGAAATAACTTTTTTCCACCTGTTTTCTTATTTCACAGCCTTTGTAATTTGCTGGGTGATTACCTTTGCATTTAAAGCATTTTGTATAGGCTATTTTATCTATAAGTGGACATTTAGTTGATAGATGGTTTTGTGCACATTTATCGCGTGCTGAGGTTTTGTTGCAATAATTTTTTCTACGACCATATCGTTGATACTATATATATTGTAGTATATCTTTTTTGTATCGAGGGGGTTTCTTCCGTCCTAACGGAACAGCAGCGGGAAGCTTTCCATCGGCATTTATGACACGAACGTGCCGGTAATGCTATTTTTGAGGATTAAGCAGTTTTAGCCTTTTTACCTTTTTTTTCGAACCCTCTTAACGTCCGTAGAGGGATAATAGTTTAATTTTCGAGTCACCGTAATTCCTCAATAGCCAAGAGCGTGTCATAAATGAGGGACTTCCGAAGAGCGCCCAGCCGGTACCCACATGCGACAGGTACACGGGCCCGGAAGAAGTTTCCCCTTCGTTGCCGAAATTCGGGAAACCTTCCCGCTCCAAGTGACTCACCCCACCCTCGTTCTCGAAACGCGTGCTAAGGGCACAAGAACGGGGGTTGGGGGCACTCAGGGCATACGCTGATTAGAGTCTTGATTTTTCGACTTCAACCAATTAGCGTATCGTCTTGAGGTATGGAGGAGTGACCAGTCGAACTCCTCCATATAAAACCGAGTCACTTCGGTACAGTCGAATCAGATACAGACAGATACAGTCGAATCAGATACAGATAGGTACAGTTGAAAGAGATACAACGTTCAAGAACAGTCGAAAACGTACATGATATACAAACCGCGCTTCGAGATACGATACATACAGTTCAAACATTCGGAATTTCATTCAAAATTTCACACCGTCACAAAAACAGTCGTCTAATGCCGCGTCCACATTGAAAAGTACAGTTCGCGAGCTGTTCGCGAACAGCAGTGTGGACGCGGCATAAAGCGATTACGCGGCGGACGACAGTCGCGATCCGTTCAGTCGAGGACGCGACAGGGTTCAATGTTTATTATAGCATTTAGAATTCTGTTGACACTGAACATGTCTTTGTTATTATTTTTTGGTCCAAGTTCTATTAAAAATAACGGCAGTGGTTGTTTAATACCGTGTTTGGTCATATTGTTTGCACTTCTTACCTCTTGTCCCATTTTTCTAAGTTCTGCTACGATATTTTGAATATTGATTTTCGGGTCCTTTAATGGCGATCCTTTAAAGGTGATCCTTTAATAGCGGCTTTGGAGCTCTTTTAGGTTTTCAATTGGTATGTGTGATAGGCTGCATTATTTGTTTTTAATGCTTGAGTTACTTTACGAAAGCTGTCAAGAGCTGTTGGTTTGGGTTTTGACTTGATCAAGTTCAATTTGTTTTATAGTATAGTTCTTTGCACCTGCAGTATTGATTAATAGTTCTGCGAGTCTGTCTATTATTTTAGCGTCTACGTAGGTTGGAGGTGGTTTAACAGTACGAACAGTGTGATCTTCATATTAATTTCTTTTATGAGCGAACTAAATGAATTGCTTAACGGAACGTCCTCCAGCCATTGCTGTGTTTCATTTGTGCTTGTCGTTGGGATTATTTTTCATTTTTTGTTTGATGTAACTTCTTTCCAGTCATTACTTTTATCCTTATCAGTTGTTTGATTAACATTTTCTTCGTTATTTGTTGAGCTACTCTACTCGCTGGTGCTTGTTTTTCCTTGATCTTGAATTCTTTGCTATTGGTTTAGTATATTTGGATTTTTTTTGACGGAATATTTATTGCCATTGGCGAATAATCTGACATGTTCAACGGTTTGATCCATGTTGGTATTATCAACGTGTACTGTTTCCGGTACACGTTAAAACTCATTTCTACGTCAAATGAATTGTTCTCATTAAGAAATAAGAAGATAAAAATAGTTGCTGGTACTGTTATTAGATACTGTTTCATGGTGTTTAACGATATTCCGTATTATTTTAATAGTTACTGATACCAAAAAATTATTTCTCTGTTCACGGGCAGACAGAATGACATTTGGTAAAAAACAGCTTGGCAGGGAACGTGTTAACGGTGTGCAGTCGAGCGACGTGAATGGATTCTACACCCGTAATACTGTCACGGCCATACTGTGATAACAGACACAGCGAACATATTTAGTCCTCATAATTAGATGTCCAATTATAATTTTTTTTTTCTTCAGTAATTAAAAAATACTTAAATAATTATATTTTGTTACTTTTTTTTTTAGGGGGAATAGTTGTTGCTAACCTTTGCCATTTAACACGAGGGTCATGAAGTTCAATAAATGAATATAATTGTATTTTATTCATGTAAATAAATGACATTTTCCTTTTTATGACTACAAAACGAGTTTATAGTATTTATGTCAAAATAATTCGTAAAGAAAATATAAAATGTAATATTGAGAATAATATTCTTTTTTGTAGATTACAACAGCTAATTAAACATTTTAACGAATATTGTGAATTTTTAACCAATCGCAACAAGATTATGAATATGAAGGCGAAAATACATTACCACAGTTATAGAAAAAAATGCTACTTTATGTAGGAATGCGATCGAGCGGATGCGAGTTTGGGAAAGTCTGAAGAGTACTTAAGTTGGGCGATTGTCGTGCGAACGCAGAATATTTGGGCTCGAATGTTTCTAAGGCGTGAAAGATGAGAACTTGATAAAACAGTGCGACTGAGAAATTCTGGGTGGTCGTGACCGAATGCGTAGAGTCAGAAAGGTTGACAATTAGAATGAAAGGAAACGAGTGTTTGGAAGAATATATGACGGGGAAAATGCGAGCGCGAGGCAGAAAGTATTGGACGGTGAAGGCAGAAAGGTTTGGTTGTGAACGTAGAAAGAGTGTTAAAGTTGCTAAGTTGTAAAGTCGTTTAAGCTGTTTTGTTAAATTGTTTTAAATATACTGTTATTAAGTTTTAATCGCTTCACTTTTATTTTTCACACCTGAATTCCATCTTCTGTTCTACATTTTATAGAACATTTCCTATATACATTTTTCAATATTCACTCCTCTTTTCATTGTTTACGTTCTGAGAAAAATTTGTAGTCTGTCTTACGTGGGAATGTCGCGGTAGGAATAGTGTTGGATTCCTATCGTTCCTTCCTATCAACTATCCTATCCGCAACAGTCATCCGTCCAATAGTCATCCTATTCCAAACATTGTACTGCTTGAACCCTCGCTTTCTACTGACTCATCCACGTCCTTTGGCCGCTAACTCATCCGTACCCCTTGAACTCCAAATTTTCCTCATCCTATCTCATCCCTACCACTCTACTTTTCCTAATATTTAAAGGTACCAAATTCCAGATCATCAGCACTTAGAGTTCAGTCCACGACAGTCCCCGCTCGACCTCACTGTTAAGAATAAACTTTTTAAATAAACCTCATGTTACGGTATTTCTTCCCACCGGGAATACAACATTATTTAAATTAATCGTCGTTCATCAAAATATTCCTTTGCTTTTTATTAAATTCTTGTTCAACTAAACTTGATTACTGCTCCAAACGTAAAATCTTTACACTTTTTCAAATGGACTGTTAAAATTATAGGAAAGGTTATAAATGAAAAAAGGAAAAGAAGGAAAAGTGAATAAAATAATAAATATACGTGTATTTAATAAAACTAAAACGACACAAACGAACACAAAATAACAAACTACGCTTATACTTCGCAAACTACGCTTATGCTTCGCAAACTACGCCTATGCTTCGTAAACTACACAGTCCTTCGCTCTACGCTGGCTACTTCGCTTCTTCAACACTCTTTCTACGTTCAATACTTTCTCCCTTCGTCGTCTAATACTTCCTATCTTCACCGTCTGATACTTTCTTACTTCACCGTCTAATACGTTCTGCCTTCGTCGTCTAATACGTTCTGCCTCGCGCTCGCATTTTCCCCGTCATATATTCTTCCAAACACTCGTTTCTTTTCATTCTAATTGTCAACCTTTCTCACTCTACGCATTCGGTCACGACCACCCAGAATTTCTCAGTCGCACTGTTTCCTCAAGTTCTCATCTTTCACGCCTTAGAAACATTCGAGCCCAAACATTCTACGTTCACGCGACAATCGCCCAACTCAAGTACTCTGACCTTTCCAGCCTCGCATCCGCTCGATCACATTACTACATACTTAAAGCGCAATAAACGTATAAAATTACAGCAACAAATGGTTTAATCCTGTTGGAATGCTTATCATTAATAGCCTAATCGCGATATCTGTTAATATATAACATATATTTAGGGTAAGGTTGCTCAAGTCGTACCCTTGAAGGAAAAAATCCGTATAAAACTTGGGATTTATTAAATAAATAGAAATTAAATGTATTATTCAAAACTTGTGTTAATATTGTTGTTATTTATTATAACGAAATTGGTAAAACATTTGATGGATTCTGTTTAAAAAACTCGACTGAGAAATTTTATATTAAAATTAATAAATTTCCCAGTCTTTGCTGAGCCTGGAGAGGGAGAGTGGAATCGATAAAGGGTCTAGATAAGGTCAACGCTGAAGTGTACTTTATGTGGTTATTAAACCGTTTATTTTTTATACAACGTTAGATTTAAAGGAGCTTCTAAATAAATTTGTGGGTCCCAGGTCCTTGTGGGTCCCCGGTCCTTTCTGGGTAGACTGGACACTGGTCGTCCTGCGGGCCTTCTGGTTTAGACTGGTCAGGTGCTTCACCTGAGAACAATTGTGGACTGTATTTAATTATTTTTGTTATGTTGATGATCTTCTTCCAAAGTCCGAGTCGTCTTATTACACGGCGATATACCAGATCGCGACGACTCCTTGGGTCGATAATAAATCCCGTTAAGAGATTAAGTGTTGAGCATCGCAACGCTATAACACATATAGATCCGACGTGTCTGTGTGTTTCGACCACGTCTCGGTAAATACCGAGGATCTACTCTCTTATGTGTGTATTCGACTCGCCTATGAAATAGACGATTCTGTCGCAATACACACAACGTCTTCTTCCGTTCGTTCCCCTTGCGTGTGTGTTGTAAGGACACACGCAATGCGTAGTCCCATGTTGGCTGGCCGCATGGACCTGCAGAAACTGCAGAGTGCCTCCAGTGTAGCAATCACATAGCCGCTGGGGTCGCTCTGCGTTGTTTCTACGTTATTGGTGCATGCACCGCCGGGCCTACACTGCGACAGGCGTAGCTATTGCATCATAGCCCTTGCAGCTGGAAAGGAACGACCGTTGCTTCGATCCACAGATCGAGCGTATTCTGTGACTTTTTCAAGACCCCCGTGCGTGAATTCCATCTTCACATGATGCACGGGAACAGGAGAAGTATCCTCCACTAGAATACACCTGCTGTTCGTGGGCAGGATTTTAAGAAAGACGTACGCCATTCTGTGGGCGTGCATCCCCTAATGCTTCACAAAGGGTAAGGACAGCAGAGATGCACGGGACAGAATAGTTGATTATTACCGCCTTGGTCGAGCTCCGAAAATCGGAGATCATCGACTGTTCTTTCCTCTTTATCCAGAGGAATTCAGGTGCTTTTGTCGGTGGGCCATAAGAAACTTATGTGTGCCCACCGACGTCACGGAGCTGCGGAATGCGAAACGCAAGAATCTACAATCGACGATTTCCGCGTCCAAGTGTAAAGCTCTTCCGCACGTTGGTCGATGCGCGTGTCTCTGCGTACAAAAGCGTATAAAATGAACCTACCGCACGACCACTTAACGGTAACCCCGTGACTCGAATCGATTCAAACAATTCCCGAATCCACGACGCAAAATGACGTTAAAGCTCTACGGGAATATCTGACCGATTCTCTAAACTCTAAAAGTGTAAAACTTTAGACGCCTGAAACTTCTTCAAAAAGCTTGTTCTTCCGCTCGCGCACGGTTTATATACCTCGCGGAAGGAACTTTTTTCTCTCTCTCACTCATTTGGAAACGCCCTTTCTCGGATCGTTATTAGTAATTTCGATTAATCGGGCAACAGGCGTTAGATACCCTATAAACACCTTTTTCTCTTGTCCTTGCGGCTCGGTGTCCTCGAGCTATAATAGCCAAGGCCAAGGTGATGTTTACCGAATTTACCGTTAGAAATTACCCGATTATTATTACTCTTAATAACGATGAATTCAGAGGTCGCGAATCCAGGGGCGTCGCTATGTGCGATGTCGCCCGAACCTCGTTTCAAAACGTACTTTTTTAACAAATGCAATGCCTCACATGGTCCTTGTCGAACACCGTATTGTTTACTACTATTAGGTGAAATTATGCTGAGGTGTCGTTAATTGTTTTAATGTTCCTTAGAGTATAATATTGCTACTTTCAAATGATCGCAGGGCGGGAAAAGTATTTTAACTTGAATGGAAGTTACAAAGCGTTAAGTACAAAGGCACCGAATTTATTTGCACACCTAATAATTATAAT
>JAOPTO010001066.1:104599-409374 GCA_033822845.1 Tetrapedia diversipes | reverse complement strand
ACCCTTTCGCTGCGGGGTGCCTAAAAATGAATTGCTCTCTCAGCAGCCGGCGCGATACTAGACTGTCTGTACGGACGTCACGGTACGCGAGACGTTCGTAAAACGGGGTGTGGAACCGATTTTGCTGATCTTTTCATTGAGGCGGCTGGCCGATACGGCAGCCAAACAATAATAATAATAATAATAATAATAATAATAATAATATTAATAATGATAGTAATGATAATAATAATATTAATAATGATAGTAATGATAATAATAATAATAATAATAATAATAATAATAATAATAATAAAAATTTTAGTAATTTTTAATAATTTTTAATAATCTTAAATAATATTAAACAATCTTTAATAATTTTTCTGTGTATGATATAATTTAAAGCAGGGTTCAATACATAATCCAACGTTACACTCTTTGCATAAAAAACAAATGTACGGCGCCAAAAGGCGTAGACAAGGGAAGTGTCTATAGTCGAACGCCAAAAGGCGCTGTTCGCTCAGAGAAAGCGTCTATAGCCGAGCGCCAAAAGGTGCTGTTCGCAGCGAAAGGGTTAATCATACTAGATTCACTTTAATTCATTATACATATAGTTCTCCTCATTTGCATGATGAAGATTTATGCTCCATCCTTTTTTTCATACAATTTTCTTTTAAATTTGTTTGATTTCATACTTCACGATTTATTTATTAACTATCTTGGGGATCGAAGAAGAATGTTTTGTTAAACAGGTAGACCACAAAATTATTCTTCGTTTTTTCCCATTTTATTTATTTTTTTTTTTTGAACCGATTTAACCGCTCCAAGTTGCAGCACAAATTTTAATTAAATCCAAACGATTTTTATCCACAGAGGTCACTTAAAATTCATAGTGTACTCTACGTCGATGCAAGATCTGCAAGACTAACAAGGAGAGCTACGCAATATCGTAAAATGTCAACCAGGCATATTGATGCGATGGTTGTATGACTGTTAATAAGCCTCGATTTAAATATATATTAAAAGTAATGACTTTAATTAAACATGGCCGCGTCGCGGAAACGTGGACTAGCATTTATTCAAATTTTCTTTATAGCTTCAATATGCATGATGGCCGTAAGAATTTTATAGTGATCAACTTAAATTTATTTTGCACAATTATGCATAATTCACCCTTTACCTTATACCACCTTTTACCACACAATCTTCTTATCTGAATTCTTAGATAATTTATTTTTCTAGTATATTTTGTAATTCAATCAATAGACTAGTGTATTTAAATTTATTACTATATTACGCTAGTATATTTACTATATTTATATTACTAGCACTTAGGTAAAATATATTCGGTTAATTATTATCATTTGGCAATTCTCGATTCCTCGACGACGAAGTAACCCTTTCCCTTATCAAATATGTACGAAGAGAGAGACACGAACCCTTTAGGGGTTGGCCTGGGTTTTGGCTTCGTACCCGTTTCGACGTTGCGTCAGGGTAATCACATTGCGTGCAACTTCGACAGGAAGTCACTGTGTCGTTCGATCCAGTAAATCGTGCTTGAGGTTAAGATAACTCGGCCCTTTTTAGCCAAATAAATATAAGGCAACATGCTACTTAACGTAATTAATGGATTTTATTTATGATCAACAAGAATGAGAAAAGCTGCAATTTTTAGGTAACGCTTGGCAAACGTAAAAATAGTACTAAATTGTAAGGGTTGCTTATCTAAGAAATTTTTCAATTCAGAGCTTTGGAAATTTATAATCAATCGTTTCTAAATTATAAAATTTTTGTGGTTATGTTTAATCTATTCTGACGAATTTGATAAAAAACGAGAGTTCGTTAAACTGAATTCTAGTAATAAAAAAACATCACTAAACATGTTACAGAATTTTCCAACTTCGTCATTGCAGAAGTTGTCAATGCCCAACGATGAACATTGTAGACGTGACAAAAATGTCAAGTCCAGTTTGTTCAATTGAATTTTAGTGACAAATAAAAATCACTAAAAGGTATCAACAAATTTTTCGATTTTCTTCCTATAGAAACCTTCAGTATCTAATGACAAATATTGTAGGTAGGGCAAAGACGTTAGGTGAAGACCTAGAATAGCTCCAGGACTGACGATCCGACCAGTTCGACTTTTCGGCTGGTTTGAGGTCGGTTCGTTGACCCGAAAACCTAACTAACTGAATCGCGATCCGCACGAACAGCTAGAGCTCTATGCCGCTTTGCCGAGGATAAACAGATTAGTTCATTGAAACTGCGACAAGCCTGATTGCAAGGTCACTCTACCATCTGTCTAACAATTAGCGAACGAAAATCCCTAGATGATCACCAAATTGATCACTGGCTAATTAAATTACCATCACTGGGTTATTTTTATTGTAAATAAAATTTATCATTGTAGATGTAGTAATTTTTTGATACTAATGGAAGATTGGAATATTTTTATCGGAATACTTTTTTTTTTATGAAGCAAAGGGAATTTTTCGTTACTCAAAGGAAACTTTCGAAGTGAATCCAGTTTAAAATTAGATGTACTATTTTAGGTTAAATACTTATTGTTCGACCAAATAGTTCCTTTGGAAAAAACCTCATTCACATCAATTGCGCGCAGTAAGCCTAGAGAATTCCTAGCGTAATAACCTACGGCTGAACTGTCCATTGAATACTAATGAGATTATTAGGATAAGCAGGCTAGATGAACCCTATTTCCAATATTAACTTCTACTAGCACGATCGCCTTCAGTTTAATCGTTCAAATGGAACTTAACCTGACCTTAAACCCAAACCTAATCTCTTCTGAGACCAATTTTTGCATACCAGTAAAATTACCTTGGAATTGTCATTCTTAAAATTGAAGGGACTAAAGTTCAGAAATATACTGTCTCCGTGCTCAAAGAACATTAATTAAAAATCATTTTAACCTTAAAATCCTAGGAATCCCCAATCTTATTTAAAACTAGGAATCAGTTAGGGACATTTTACAAGATTTTCTCGATTATACGTTTCCTTTACGTAAACATTGATTAGACTATTATCTTCTTGAACAATACCCTACAATCCTGTCTATTAGTTATCAGTTAACTACTTTCTATTAAATAGTAGCTTTTTAGTAAAAAAAAAACATTTTTTAATCTATTCATAAATACCAGCTGGTGTTCCTGGCGCTGATACAGTAGCGGGCAAAAGTTTAAGACTAAAGGATCAAAGAAAATAAATAAATAAAAATAGACTAGATAAACAATATTTGCGAACCATAAAATTATGTTTTACACTGTCCTCTGGTCTTAAACTTTTGTCCGCTACTGTAAATATTCACTGATGAAATAATATTATTCTCGTTGTGTACCAGCAACGGTACGTGCCATAAACAAGGAGCATAAAATCGTCGGCGCACAAATGTAGATGAGCAGAGGAGATGCCAGCGCCCCTCAGGAATGCAGATGACATTCGGGATAATTGAGGGGAGCGAAAACGGCAACGAGGGGGTCGGTTTAAGACATGCCCAGGCCGGAAACGACGAGACAGAGGAGATCCATCCGGTTTACGAGCTTACTTACCCGCCACCTAGCCACGGGGATTACCCTCTGTCAGCCTGATTATTTTTACCACGCTCCCGACCCCTTTTTTTACGCCCTAATTTCACGGCAGATTATAATCTCGTGGGTGTTTCAAAAATCTCGGTCACCCAGTTCCCCCGCGACTCGCTTAGGTCGACCATCGTGCGAATTTGAATAATGGCGACGAGACACGGTTCCCTGAGTACCCTGTGTCTTTCTTTTAATCTTCTTTTCCTTGGTTAACCTCTTTAATTGGATTTATCTCCTACAAGGTGCGTGCTTGTACGAAGCACACGACCAAAATGGCAGCGACGCGTGCTAAGGAACTCATACCAAATGAATTTAAAAAATAATTTGTGTAATTGTGATACTGTCGCATAATTATTCACTTACAGTAGCGGACAAAAGTTTAACACGGCAGGACAATATGAAATATAATTTTATGGGTTGCAAATATTATCTATATATTCATTTTTATGATTATCATGGTGGAACATTATTTATTGAGTAACATAAAATACGAATTTTGTTTATTATATGGATCGTGCCATTATTCATTTTTCATTCATAATTAATTCATTTATTTTTATCGAACCTTCAAACTTTATGTTTAAACTTTTGTAAAAATCAATAGATAAATAATATTTACAAACCATAAAATTATTTTATTAAATTTAATATGAAATTATATTTTACATTGTCCTGTTGTTTTAAATTTTTGTCTGCTACTGTACACAAGAGTTTCGAACAAAGGAAGAAATATAGGTAAAATCGTTTTTAATTTGAATTTTGAATCAAATTTTCTAATCGCCCCTCAAATAATAAAAATTCGCCCACGTTGAGAAACACTGCTCTAGATTGATAACATTTTCAAATTTTTGTTTTTTAAACAACAAATCATCGGTGGATGGTGAAACGATAAAGTTAGCTCGAATGTTTGAAACGTTCTTCACCCTAATTGCCGGGAGCGGATGTTTTATCGCGTTACCTCGCAGAATTTACGTTTACGGCCAGTTTCGTAATCGCCTTAAAGTCAGTTCGAGGTCTTAAACGGAAGTTCAACAGGGGCGGGAAGGGGGGTTGGAACGGGTTGTCATTATGAAACCGGTTGCAATCTTGTTTGGAAGCAGGGCGCAAAGGGATCGCGCGTCGTTAGCTGAACATTTAACAAGCGCGAAATTTCTGTAAAACGATCGACGTTACACGCGCGTTATTTATTCGGAACAAATTCAACTTCGCGATCCTACGTTTGCGTCGGTTTCATTCGCGATATGTTTGCTTGCGTTTAATTGCTCTAAAAAGCAATCACTGTAAACGGTGATGGTGGATCTCTGATCAGACGAAAGTTCCGCGTAATGAAAATCGTTCCCGGTATCAGAGAAACGTAATTTTCCTGATTAATTTCGAAGAATAACCGACAACGCGGATGGAAAAGTTGGGATAATCGAGCAGACGGTGATTCTACATGTAAAAATGAGTCGAAAAGATGGAATAAATTTTTTTCATAGGAAGCTTCGTTTCCGAGAAAACTCGGCTTAAAGCTTCGCGCGAAACGCGATTGCATGGCGACTCGTGGGTAAAGCGTGTCCACATCCCTGAATCTTTGGTTTTAATTTCCTCGAGAACCAAGCTTCGCACGAAAAAATGTTACTCTATATTTTTGATGTATTTTTACGTGTAGAATCACGCTGTATTAATTTTTTATCGATATCTTTAGAATTTAGAAAGTTGTCGATATTGTGGTAAGAATAAATTTCTGTTCTCTCGACGAAATCCATCCCTTTGCGCTATTTCTTTAATGGAATGGTTTTCTTTTCATTTAATGATCGACTGGTGATGGAATGATTGGTAGATTGATAGTAAGGGTTGTTTCTTACCGCTCTCATATTATCCTGTGTGTCGCCATGAAGGCTCGATCGTATCTACAACAAACGTTTTACGAACACTTTCAGACTTATAGCCATGACAAGATGCGAGAACGCTGTTGCGCTACAAGATGCGAATTTGCAGAGATGGAATTTGTTCCTCGCAAACTCATGATCGTTTCATGTTCGTCAACGAAAGCGTAACCAACCATTAAAGCTTAAAATTGAACAAATTGATTCAAATAAATAATTGAAAATTCTCAACCGCAAGTGAAGTCAATCAACGAAGCAATGTTAGACAAATTTTTAATAACAATTTGAAAGCAAAAAGTAAACGTTCCACAGAATAATAATCTTAAATTATAAGTCTGAGAACAAAATGCTAGTAAAATCTGCTCGTGAAACCTTGTGAAATGAAAATGTATTAAATACTATATAAAATATATAGTATATTGTGTAGTATTAATATATTATAAAAAAGATAAATATTAAAATGCAAATCTACGGATACGAAGAAAAAGATTTCAGGTTAGTAAATTAAAAGTCAGAAATTAGCCTCGAAATTTGTGTGTAAGAAATTTTCGTGAATCGTTTGATCTATTTCGCGTTTTCGTATGCGTTGCACGATCAAGAAACGACAGGCATGCTTGGCTAGGCTCGGATGATCGATGCGTAAGCCACTAATCTCGCAGCGGGTAATCCCGGAAGCTTGCGTAAATTAAATTGGAAGCCCAGCATGAAATTAGGACGGGGGCTTCATTGTTCGACGTGCACGTGAATCGATGCGTTGGGTCCCCCAACCCCGCCCTTTTATCACCCAAACAAATTGCCGTGAAATCAGCATGGCTCTTTCGTTCGCCTAAGATTTATGCGCCAATAAGAACAAAGAAGTTTCACTCGATATCCAGAAACGCTACTGTTTTTGAGAAACGACTTTCTGGAGATTTGTTGCCTCTGAAATTTCGTTCAGTCATTACTATGATACTAACTTGGAAAAAATAATAAACTACAATTAATAATAGAACTACTACACTGGGAAATGATAAATTTGCAATTTTTAAATTAATATTTTTAAATTTTTAACGCAAGAGATTAACAGAGTTTCTAAATAACTACTGTTTCACATCTCTTTCCTAAATTTGAAGAGCCTTGAATTATTAGCAGACACAATTTTTTAAACAATTCAATAATTAATTTCTCAAATAAAAAATATATAAAACCATTAAAACACCCTATTTTTCAATTTTTTTTCTAACATATTCAACCAAGATTAATTTCCCAATCACTCTACACTATATTTCCAAAGGATTGAAATATCATTAAAATTTATTTTATAAATGACAAATTCATTTTGCCGGCAATTTACAGGAAAAGCCACAGAAATACGTCTCGAAGAGAAGAAAAGCTGTGACACCTATCACTCGCAAAAACACGAAGGTCCCCCCCGAAAAAAAGGGCGAAAAAAGGAAGAACGAGGTGAATCGAGCAGCTAGTATAGAATTGCCGCGAACGGTCAACCAGTCTCGCAAGAAGCGTTCATAAAAGAGAGCTTTCCCGGTACACGCGAAACCCATTTGCCGTCGAAAATCGGTCGGTCGAAATCTCCGCGAGGATTGTTCGAAAGCGACCCCCGAACGACTCGGGTTACTGGAGTCGTTCAGGGCAGAGGTTCCATGAAACTGTGTCTGTGAGTGTTGAATGTTTTATATATGTGTGTGTATGTGAACTTTGTTGGATGAGTGAGTGTTGTGTTTATTGTGGTCGTGTGGTGTGTATCATATGTATATGTATAACAGAGAAAATAAAAGTGTCTTGAATTTTCTAGCCAATTTTGCAATACTGAAATTTTTATTGTTTCACCGATTAAATTTGGATTAAAACTTGCAACACTGACATTTATCATGAATTTTTAAATACTTAAAACTGTACTGTTTTAATACTTTGAAAATTATAGTCAAGTTTGCCGTATTTAAAATTGTATTGTTTCAGTGACTTAATTTCGGTTGCACTTCGCAGCACAGAAAATTTATATTTATATTTATATTTATATTTATAGTGAATGTTGTAAATTCAAAAGCTTTCCTTTTGTTAAATTTCCATTTTATCTCATCCTACGAAGAATTAAATAAATTTATCAATCAATTTACCAAGTTTTGACAAAATTCTCTTTCTTCCCATTCAATTATTCCATAAATAAAAATGTCAATTTCACTCCTAGTTCGATTTCTTATCCGTTTAACAAATTTTTATCTCTTTAATCGAGGGTTTCTCTGTTTTGGCAATCGTCAAGCTGGCAGAAGTCGAAGAAGAAAGAGTCGAAGCAGATGTAGAAACGAAACTGCTGGCGAGCCTCGCGAAAAACAGTAATCCGTCTTTTTAACCGTGAATTAACTCGACGCGAATCCGGAATTAAATGGACCTACATTTAAAGTTAACTCGGGGCTATTAAAACTTCTGACTCCATTTTTAAACATCTTTTCCTACGGGCCGCGGAATCGTAATAAAACTGAGGGCTATCATCATAATTCCATTTTCAACTATTTGCATATAAATACACCCGCGTACGTGAATCGGTGTACGTTTATAAATATTGAACGAAACAGCCGTATCATGTCGTTAAGATCTTTAAACGGTAGCGTAACTTAATGTTTTTCCATGGAAAAACTTCTCCCCATTCAATTTTTGAACGTCGTTAAGAACGTGCCGTAAATCATTTATTCAATCGAAATTTTATAAATTATTTCTCACCAAATTTGTTAACTGTGATCTATTTTATTTTAAATGTTATTTTGCGTTTCAAATAAATTAATTAATAAATTTATTTTACAATCATTATTCCATTGATAATAATATAAATAAAACAAGTAATAATAAAATAATTAAATTTATAGATAAATAAATAATTTTAATTATATAAAATAACATATAAAAATTAACAGTTAATTTAAATAACAAAATATAGACAGATACATAATTTTTCAATTAAACTTTTCAATTAGATCTTTCTACGGTTATTTTTATTGAAAACAAACAGAAACCTGGTACGCTTCGAATAATCGAAATAAAAAGAAAAAGAAAGAAAAACAAGAGATTTCATTTATAATCCGCATTTACTGTCGTTTAACGAATTGACATCGAGTTCCGCAGGACAGAATTCATGTTTACACCACGGAAATCATTAGTATGACACGCGCGTCCGTGTTCTGACTTCAGTCACAACGCTTATGCGCAGCTCCCGCAGGAGAAACTCGGGATTACGAGCCTGTTTAATTATGTTCCCGTGCACGTATTCGCTACTTGACAATACGCATCACCAGGACGAATACGTAGATTAAGGGTGATTATAGAATGGGTAGGGGGGGGGGGAGGCGCTAATTAAACGTTCATGATCGTCTTTGAATCGACTGATTGTTAAACAAAATGTTATGGCACCCAACTGTGCTCGTACAGGTACAGCAGCGGACAAAAGTTTAAGACCAAACAGTCAAAGAAATTAAATTAACTAATTTATCAGGAATAGCCATGATAAATAAAATTTCTGTCCTATGCTAATCAATAAATAGTGTTCCACCGTAATAACAATAATAATATTAACATTTATTAATAATAATGAATAAATATAATTTTCTTTCATTCTAAACTTTCCACTATTTTAACCCTACGATAACAATAATAATATTAATATTTATTAATAATAATAAATAAATATAATTTTCTTTCATTCTAAACTTTCCACTATTTTAACCCTACGATAACAATAATAATAATAATAATAATGATAATAATAACAACAACAATAATTTTAATCCACATTTTCTACGATCTTCAATTTCGAAGCTACGAAAAACGTTTCAATTTCCGTTTCACGAAGTGTTTTGTCCGTAGCCGCTGAAAGGTGAGAGGGGGGGAAAAAAAGGAGAGAACGCAAAAATTCAGCCGAAATTCACTATTGCATCAATAGGATCGAACACTTCCCCAAGTGCAGTTATATGGTTCCAACATCCGGTGAAACATTACTCCATTTTACGGTGCGGGCTCGGCCATATTTCTCGTTTCACGTTCGGGAACATGTTCGTTCGGCGCGGTGAACCAAAAAAACGATTCACATTTATTTCGCGCGTACACACGGTGATTCCGACCGGGCTGCGTTTGAGCGAAAATATTTTTCGGAACACGCTTCCGAAAAATCAAAATTGTGCGACAATTGACTTGGTAGCTAACGCAGCTAACGTAGACCACGGACAGGTGCTCGATTATTGCGAACGATAAATTGCAAGAAATGGGAAATTGTTCGAACAGTTCAAATACAGTGGTGTACGACATAAAAACTGTTCGTTCCTATATATTTATTAGATCACTGTTCTGTAAAATATTTTCGCGCTTCATACGAGTTTTATAACGGTAAAAACGGACGTGCACACCGATATTTTTTAAAACCGTACAACTACAGTAGCCGACAAAAGTTTACGACCATACAGTCAACGAGAATAAACGATAAGATTTGTACGGAATAGCATAATAAACAAAATTTGTGTTCTGTGTTAATTGATAAATAATGTTCTATTGTAATAACAATAAAATGTATAAGCAATATTTGCAAACCATAAATAGCGGCTTCACATTGTCCGCTCGTCTTAAACTTTTGTCCGTTACTGTACATATAATGCTGTGACATTCTAACCCTTGTCAAGACTTTTGCGTTCATCATATATCGGAATTCAAAAAGGTGGAGTTATACCCGCAGGTTTTTATGAGGATTCGCTTTTAATTTCAGTTGTCATAAATCTCTGCTTTGAAACGAATTTTCGTTTCGCACGGCTACCATCCTGATTTGATGTATGCCGAACTGACGTGTTTCAAGAAGTATGCGTAAATAAATTTATTCATCGACGCGTGAAACACGTGATAAATAAAACTGCATTATTCTCTTGGTTTTGTACAATATTTTATGCTTGACATTTCCATACAGGATGTATTTCGTGTTTGAAAATTAATGTTTAAGAGATGTATGTTTTTTACGTTGTTTTGGCCCTCAGAAATGTTCGTCACGATTGTTTACATTAATTTAAAAAATGGAGACCTTTCGGGTGAACTCATATATTATTTATTTATAATGTATTAGATAAATAGAGATATTACATACGAAAATAGATATATTATAATTATAGAATTATAAATATATATTTTTTAATCAACTGATATACCGTTTCAAAGCAATTCTATTATTCTATTATAACTGTTTAATGATAACGGACATATTTAATATACTATATATTGGATATAGCAGATATAGAAATACAGATATATCGAATATAGAAATATAGATGTACCATATACAGACACATATATATCAAATATAGTAATATATATTTATATCTATAATTAAATGTAGATAAATATATGCTATAATTATAGAACCATAGATAATTCGTAATGAATTAAAAATCAACTATTTGTTCGACAATAACCGTACTATACTATTAAAATTATAATTTCTTGGTATTTATTTAAAATTCTCTAAGAAATTCCACGAAACTATCTCCTTCTATGTAAAGACACTGCTCACAAAGTTCTTCCTCATGCTATTTATCTTTTCGTTGGAAACCGATCAAAGGATCGATGGTCCCACGACGAGTGCACGATTAATCCCTGTCGACCCTCTCAGAAGATTACGGATAAATTCAAGTGAAGCTGAAACGACTTTCGTCCGAGGAAAAAAAATGCATCGATTTGCTCGCCATTTCTGTAATAGCATATAAATAATCGGGAACACGTTTTTGCGGCCCGATGATCGTTTTCGTATCGATCCCCGACTGTTTCAGCAGCCGGCGCGATACTAATCGCGTCGCTGTAACCTGACTTCCGGGAGAGATTTATGGCCGCAAGCGATTTAGCGTGCTCGAGGACCGGAAAATCTGCTCGTGGGATCTTCCTATTTGCCACACTTTTTGCACACCTTGTATATCGAAGCGCCATCATGATGCACGAGATATAACATCGGTGCCTTATGATAGTATGATGTATACAGTACTGGAATGTAATAGTGAGTGCTTCACGATAAATGTGACACGCGAATTTTGTACTTATTTAACAAATTAAAAGAAGAATGGTACCCATCTCGAGCCCGTGAAAATTCTGGGAATGCTCAGAAACCCATAAAAAGTGGCGCACACCCTCAACGAATAACTCGACCGTCACGTTTAAGGGCGAACCCCGAGCTGAAGAGCGGTTCCGTTCTATAAATAATCTTTTTATTAGCCGAAGAAACCGACGAGGGGGAAGAGCTTTGAGTTACGGGGAACCGCTGTGGGGAACAGGAATGACCCGGGAACAAAATACCTCTGGTGGATAACGATCCTTTCGACAGCACGTGAAATATATAAGGGTGTGCAGGTAACCGATATTACGGGTACCCGAGCCTCGAATCGGGTCGCATTGGGAACCGAAACTTTCAGGTACCCGAATTTTTGGAGCATTAGAAACTGAAACCAGGTACCTGAATTTTGCGACGCACGAAACTAAAATCAGGTACCACTGTGTTTGAAGTGCCTGAAGTCGAAATAGGAGCTTAAAACTTTCGAGTATTTAATTTTTCGGAGTACCAAAATTTGAAATCGGGTACCTGGGGTTTTTGAGTACCCGAAATTGAAACTGGGTACCCGAATTTTCGAGGAATTAGAAGTTGGAATAGGGTACCTGAAAATTCGAAGTACCAGTAGTTGAAATAGGATACCCGAATTTTCGAGGTACTCGAAGCTGAAGTAAGTCCTTAAAAATTTGAAGTATTGGAAGTTGAAACTGGGTGCTTGAATTTTTCGGGTACTCTAAACTGAAGTAGAGTTCAGAAAATTCAGGTACCTCAGATTCTAGAATCGGATAAGTGAGACCCATTTAGACATTTCATAACATTTTCCTGATTGCATATTATCTGGCTGAAGCAATGGAAAAGTACGATATTTATGTCCTCATAAAGTTTGTAGACTTCATAAAAAAGGATATTACGGTAGAAGAAGCACTTTCTGAGATTCGAGGTAAAAATTTCTTAACACAGTTTCACGGATTCTCATTGAGAATCATTTTTCGCGAATGCAGTATGGTCTACGGAAACGAGAAATTCCTCGCCCCGTTCCATCTCCGTCATTCATCTCTACTTCGAGCATAATACGTCGTTTTCGAGGGTACAATGCTCCGCAAGTGGAATAAGTCAACCGTTCACGCGACCTCCGCTTCCGCGAACCAATGGCAGCCAGTCGAATAAACGTTAAAGTCGACGACGAGATTAGTATCGTACAGAAATGAAGAAAGCTGAGAGTAAGGGTGAAACGACGGGACCAATAAAAGAAAGCAGGGCCCTATAAATACGCGTTCTAGTGGCAGTAATCTCTTATCAGCTTTCTATTCACTGGATCGACAAAAAATGTAATTTATATGCTGCAGTTGTATTTTCTCGTGCCTCGATACCAGAGAGTATACGTCCAAGTATTTTTCATGAGCACCAGCAACCATTTTTTAAACCAATTCTGTAATTTCAGTTTTCACTGAAAAATTATCTACCACTATATTTAATATTATTTTCTTTATAATATCTTTTTAATACATTCAATAATACTATAATATATAAATATGATAAAAGTTGTATTATATTTAAGATTAAATATAGTTTAAATTACAGTATAATATTTTAACAGCTTTAATATAATTAATATCATATAATATTGTTATAATACATATTATAACAATATTTTTCAGTTTTTTTACACAAGTCAAGTTTCATTTGCTGCTTTCAATACCGAATAAAGCAGAATATCCTTTCTTCAGGTTCCATTTATAACGCTTGGCTAAAATCCGGGCAAATTAAGACCCGACAATCAGATAGGGTTGGCTTATTAACGATGACCGATTACGTTCATTGATAGAGGTTGTGCACACACGTGGGCGGAATTCGTTTCCACGAGTGTTGATCAGATAGAGTGGTGGCGTGTTGGGTTTACAAAAGACCTCTGCATTAACGTGGTTTATCTTGTATAGACGGTAGCGTCTAAATCAGATATTTTCCCGTAGCTACCTGCCCGATCAATTCAGGAGAATGGATCACGCCAACTCTTTGCTTTGCTCGAAACGTTTCCATTGTTCCTTCGATTTTCCCTTTTATTCTTCAAAATAAAAGCAGCTTCCATTAAATCCTGTTTTTGTTTTTCTTTTTTTGGGATCAAGCAGCAATTTTACATCTAACGAATTGGAAATGCAATTTGCATCGAGTAAAACTACTCTAAGCCATGAATATTCCTTCTTTTTATAATACTTGTACAGAAAAATGACGAAAAAAATTGTTCAAATGTTTTTGTTCAAATGATAATGATCAATCTGAAGAAAGATTTATTTAATTACTTGTTGAAGAAAATTTGCGACAATGTTAAAATAGAAGTTGTGCAGTAGACAATTTTCTAAGATTTCCAGTAGCGGACAGAAGTTTAAGACCAAGAGTCAAAGAAAATAAATTAATTAATTATTAAGAGATAACAGTATAAACAAAATTTGTATTCTATGCTAATAGAATGTCGTCTTAAACTTTTATCCCCTACTGTACTCGGAAATTAATTTTAATTGATTTAACCAAAATAAATGAATTTATTTGTTTACTTTGTTTAATTACTATTAATTGAAATTTTATGCACGCGCTATGAATCATATTTTGCTCGTGAACATTTTCGGATTTACATATAGGGATGCAAAGGGGCGACATTTAAAAGTATTATTTCGGTGACATTAATAACCAACGTTTCGCCGCGATTGTCACGTGAAAACGGGTCAAACGAAACTTAAACGTTCCTCACCGTATTCATGAATTTCTTTCCAACGTGTAACTGTCCCGCGGATCCCGTAAACGCCATTATATTTCATTACGGCAATTGCATCAAGTGGTACGAATGAAAATTTCATTCCCATGGCCCGTTCCCCACCCATACATATTTCACGCGCCCCTTTAAAAGGGTGCACCGAGGGAATAATCAAGCCAACCCACTCTTAAACTGAGAAAAAAAAACGACTTCGCCTCTTTTTCAGACAATTTTACATTTATTTCACCTGATATTTTCTCTTTTCAAAAATCGTTTCATTATTTCATCCTGTTATGCTTATTTTTATTCATTATCATATTGTTACCATTATTTTTCTTATTTTTCGTGAGGAAATATGACAAGACCGAGGGGGGTGGAAAATTATAGGGAAAACATTTTTTCATGATCACAGATCAAGATTACTCTTGTTTGCTTCGAGAACAGGGGAAGTAACTCGTGTTACTTGTAATTTAATATTCATTAAATTACCTTGTAACTAATGGGTGGAAAATTATAAGGCTAGAGAAACAGTATTACAGATTCTGATGCTTAACTTTCGAAACTTCTTGAATGAACTGTTACAAAATTCTTTACACCTTATTTTATACTATTATTCAACAATAATTCAAGATTATTGTACAAATTATCGTTTTAACAAATTTAATCGGAAGATCAAAGAATTCAGGTCAAATAAGTGAAATAAGATTATCAAAATGCTTCTCTTATTTCAGAACCATTAACTTTTTTCAACAAATTCAGCAATTCAAACCGAATTATACACTTCTGTTTCGAAAATTTCCCCTTTTCCCGTTTTGCATAGCAAATAAATATTTCCTCTCGAATGCGACCCTCTTTCATCCGTCTCCTTTTCAACAAATTCCACGTTTCCAGCCGAATAAACGCGGCGGCCATATCACCAAACGTATCATTCGAGCCACCCTACTTCAACATCACCGTCTCCCGTTGCTGTTCATAAATCTCGACGCGTCTTCGAAGCCATCCCGATAAGTATCGCATTTTTCATTCGAAGAATCAGCCACGTGCGCTATAACGTTCCAGCTTCCCCCTTCTCTGCCCCCTTCGAAACAGTTCCGTGCTCCACGAAACTCGTTGCCTTCCAAGAGCTTGACCTTGAACACGTTCCAAGAATAGTTCCTATCCCAACACTAAAATACCCCATCCCCCCCGGCCCCTTGACTACATTTCGTGGGTGGTAGCGCGTGTCGGGTTACATGACGGTCGGAAAAAGCGTAGAAGCTTTAATTGTAAGGTTAAACCGACGCTTTGCATAAAAAGTGTCCTCCGACGTACTACAAGGAGTTGATAAGTTGGAGAAGGGCTAAAATGGACGCTCATATGCATCGTTCAATCGTTTTTATTAGGCCAACTCCTAATTATACTCCGTGCGAGGAGATGGAACGCCAAAAACTAACAGAGAGATCACCGCGGTAGACGCTGCGGCTGCAGGTGGGTTGCCGCCTCTCAGGGGCACATTTTTGGCGGGCTTTTATCGACCTCATGAGCAAGCCTCCATATTGTTTAATGAGAAATGGCGGGAAACAAGCAATTGCACGCTATCTATACGTGGGTAGGACAGTGTTAACCATGAACGTCAGAACTTGAGAAATAAGGACAAAGATATATAGTTTATTTTGGTTTGCTGCTATTTCTCGCTGAACGTGGTATAGGTGAAGTTTCAACACTGGAACTGTCTACGGTTAGGGTATACTTCCTTTTGTAACAAAGAAACCGAAAAAAGTATATAACATAAGAGAAATGAGTTTTGGTAATCACAGTTAACACCAACTAGAATCCGCAAATCGAAGCGATTAGCCATTTACAATCTGTCAAACCAGTCTGATTGGCTGGATCCAGGTTCCAGTCGAAGCAGCCAGTTTGCCATTCTTTTCTATTCATCGATCGGGTCACATGATCGTTTATTCACGAACAGGCGGATTTTTCGTGGATTTCCGGACACCAGGAAATCAGAGGGACCGATAAAATATGGCGGATGTGTTCTCGAACGCTCGGATAAAACGCTGCCTTCGATAGCTGGTGTTCATAAAGCTTCCGGGTCCGCGTATTAGGACCGTCCAAAGCCGGAAACCGGGAGTTACGGTCCTCTTCCTGGCCGCGGAAAATATCGACGAAGCTGGTTGGAGCTGACCGTGGGACGAAAATTAATCTCAACGTGGCTAAAGGACGACTGCATCGTCTGTTTGTGTTCCCGAATAAATTTGTCTTTGCTGCTGGCTCCGCCATTTCCTCCTCTTCCGGTTGGCTTACTCGACGAGTTCGGAATTACTGGCCACTAGGTTAGGTTAGGAACGATATATCAACGCGATCAGGGTAATCGTTTCGAGCAAATGCTGAAGTATTGATTGTTAGTTGATCAGATTATACAGTAGCGGACAAAAGTTTAAGACGAGAGCATAGTTTTATGATTTGTAAATATTATCTATATATTCATTGTTATTGTTATTATGGTAGAACACTATTTATTGATTAACATAGAATATAAATTTTGTTTATCGCGTTATTTCTTATAAACCAATTAACTTAATTTCGTTGACTCTTTAGTCTTAAACTTTTGTTCGGTACTGTACACATAGGGATTATATTTCTCTCGTCTGGTGTAAGTATTTGGGATTATAGAAATTGTAGTTAATTAAGTGGATAGAACCCTAATTCTGTAAATCTGTAAAAATGTTAGTATCACCTACATGTGTGAAGAAAACTTTTTCTAATCACGACTGATGATTGATTATGGAGATTTTTTTTCCTAGAAACTAATTGTTGGTATTTTAAGAAGATTGTAGCCATTGAGTAAAATGTCTATACTAGCCTTGTCATATAGATTTTCTTATCTTTGTTTTTCATGAGTTGCTTATTGTTATTGTATAACAAATGACAAATAAATATTGTTAATTTAAGAAAAAAAATATTATTATCAGTTATGGTCAACATGGATCGTAGTAACAGTAATAAGTGACTACATTTTATAATAGTAAATTATAATGATAGTAAAAGAGTTACACTAAAATATTACTATTAAAAAATTATAATAATAAGTACATAATGTATAATTTGTATAATTTCCTACTTCAGATAGTATATTTGTTACTAGAACCGTTACACATACAATTCACTCGATTCTCTGTTTTAATTTCGTTTTTCCGTTTTCGTTCGTGGTGACGCGTTATTCAAATTAACAGGCGTGCACAGCGAAATATTTCAAATTAGAATGTTAATCTCGTTGGAAATGTACTTTTAACCTTCGCGAGCATCGCAACCGATTATTACAGCTGCCCCCCCCCCCCACGTTTTCATGTCGAACGTTAATTAATCGTTTATGCAACGGTATTTGCATTTAATTCCTGTTGGACAACACTTTTTCGACGTAGACCTGTTACGTAACGCGATACCGTGCGTGGATGACTTCGCCGTTGAATTTAATAGAGGTTATGTCAGACACGCACACGCTACACACGCGCTCGCCAAAGGTCACGCACAGACTACGGTTTCGAAGGATTTAATAAAACATTTACCGGCTTGTATGCTCGAGCTATTTTTAATTTCGAGGACTGTCGTGATACCTCGTGAAAAAACTTGGCGAAGGAATTCACGTACGACAAGGATGGAATAATATTAGCTAAAATTAGAGTTGGGATATTACTTCGAATAATAAACAGCCTATTTTATTTGAAACTGTAATATAATCTGGTTTGATAATTTGATATTAGAAATAAAATTATTAATACGATAAAAATTGGTTAAGGTAAAATAAAAATAAAATATTTTTTACCGAGTTTTAGGGAAATATTCACTTATATTAAATTCCAAATAAAACGAATTGTAAAGTAAAGATAAAAACTGTTGTTTTGGATAGAAATTACATACTTAAAATAAAATAATTACACTTTTGAAAATTTAATGTAGTCATTAGTAGTCTGAAAAGGTACCCGTCAGTTTACAAAGGGAAATTTATTACATATAGTCACAGAATGAAATTACAACTAATTACTCAATTATACAGCTAATACTCTGAATTAATTAAAAATTTAATTCAATAAACATTTTTCAATCGACAAATGTCTATATAACCTTAAAAAAAGACAAAACACATTCGCGTGAATGCAAATGATGAAACAAATCGATTTACAGTGATATTGACCAACTTCGTGCATAATCAACATTGTCGACGAACTTCACAAAATTAAGTCAACCTCCAGGCATAATAGAGGAACGTTCAAATTTGTCAGTACCAACGGCTCTCCAAATTGCATCCGCAACCGTATAATCACCAGTATTGCCATCTTTAATACGGTTCCCGGAAATTGTCCTCCCTTATGGCCATACGACATCCGCATACTTCGACTCGCTGACCATTTCAAAGGCACGGCTGTTACACGAGTTTGACCAGTTGCGGTGCAAATTGAAGCGAGGAAGCCCGGTGTCCGTGGTTCCGGTTGATTAGATCTCACCTTAATCGGCCATATTGAATCGCGGACGCTCGGAGCGACGCTTCGAGATTTCGAGACGCTTGGGAACTGAAAAGTGCTGCGGCAGACGAAGCTGAATAAATTTGTCGCTTCGAGGAGATGTGAAGGAAGTACGACATCCCGAGATTTTAATTAATGCTGATGAAATAAGAGGCGTTCGTAGTGATAAAGTTTGACGGAGAAACTATTGTCTTAACACTGTTACTGCATTTAATACACTGCATACCTGTTCCCTTTTTTTTTTATCATTTTCAACGTTTTTTTTTTGTTATTTCCAATTCGATCTAATTTCAATGATCTCTTTTTTATCTTCTGTGAGTTACTCTTAAAGTTTTTATTATGCAAGGAGGAACGGAATGAAAAATAATTACTCTTTTTATCCTACACATTTTTCACTATTTTTTAGTTAATCATCTTCGATCTTTGAATGATTGCATCATTAGTATTCCTAATATTTTGGATCCTGAAACTCCGAAGAGTGTTGGTAGTATTATTTCTGTGGCATACCATCGTGAGAGGCATAAAACAGCAAACATGTGAAAAGTAGAAACATTTTAAAATATGAAATGAAAAATGTAAGAAAATTATGAAGCTTGAAACGTGAAATAGAAGAATTATGGAATACCAACATATTATTTAACAGAAATTTATTATATTTTATAATGTATTATATTTATATATAACTGTAAAATATGAAAAGAAATAAGACAGATTTACAATGAAAAATCGATGATAAAATGGAAACTTAATAAAAAGAAAGCTTTTCATTCAATTTACAAAGACTGGCATCAATATAAATTATACAATTTCTTCCCTAACCTAAAAACTGATCTGGTCTCAGTCAGGACGTTGCAGGGATCATACATCATTCAGCGTTCTTTATTTTCCTCAGCTTTTCTTTACACCATTCCTCTTCTTTCGCTGTTTCGTGTCTCCGTGCCTCGTTCCATAAGCGTATCGATCTTTCCACGAAGGTTCGTCATTTTCTCGCGAACCATTGTCGCGTCGTACGACTTACACCACGTACATTGCGACGCCAATCGAGTTCAGATCATGTCAGGATAGCCATTGTGTATTTCGCGCCGCAACGACACGTCAAATCGTAATATACGAGGAAACTTTTTCAAAGGTAATCTTTTTCATGTGATGATTGGATTACGGTTATAAGACGGGAGCAGTGAAACGTGCAGTTTATTATGTGATACGACAATGCATAATTTTTTCTCACATTTCTTATATTCTTTATACCATTAACTGAATTGTGCTTTGTAATTTGTAAAATTACAATTTACAGAATTATCATTTGCAATTTGTACTGTGTTAAACTGTACCTTCTAAAACTCTGTAATTTGTAATTGCAATTTAGTTTCTAGTTTACACTTGCAAAAAGGTTTAATACCTATAAAAATTAGTTTGATACTCTTTAGTACGTTTTTATAATTTTAGCAGACGTTAACTGATAAAAATTGATTTGGTACTGCTTAGTACCATTTTACCATTTTAACAAAAATTATTGCTAAATAGTTCAATAATATTTCTTTCCTTATGCTACGTTTTATAACCAAGCAATTATTCCTTATCGAAGCGTAGGAGGCACGTTAAGAAGGAAAGAATTGAAAGAATTTGACGTGGGCAGAGATCCTTTTTTCGTTGTTTGCCTACAATCCAAGCTGTTCCTTTTTCCCTATGGCATGGTCATGAATTATGCAACAATGCGTGCCTCATTTACGTCCAGTTGTTCGCTTCGTCAGCGAAGTTTGCCCCGCGTAACGTTCGTTGAGAATGCGCCTTGATTCGACTATATGCACGCGTGCACGCCATCTTTTTTACCAATTCCATCTATAAACTCTATTCCACCAAAACTCAAAAAAGAAAATGACATTAATTGATATATCGATAAACAAAACGGTTTTCCAATGAGGATTCCTCATAAATCATGGCGATTCTGATCTGATCATCGATATTAATTAAATCTAACCTAACTTAATCAAATCTGAATCTTAGATATATGTGAATCTAACTCGAACCTAACCGGAATTATCGATCTTTGCGAATCTAATCCGAACCTAACATAAATCACCGATCTATGTGAATTAAATCCGAACCTAACCTAAATCATCGATCTAATCTGAATCTAACCTAAGTCAAACTTGACTCTTTAAGTACGAGGAGTTATAAATAATTAATTAATAGTTTGTGAAACGGGAACGGATTCAGGATGGCGAGGCAGAATAGAGCAAAACAGCGATTCTGCCATTTCATCGGCGCAAATCTAATCTCAAGCTGTGTGTCAAAGTGAATTTCATTTTTCCAGCCCGATGATCTGTCATCGACGCGCAACATTCGCGTCGTTGCGCGCGAAACGTCGATAACATCGGCGTTTTTTGCATTCGACAATGGTGATTCCTGGAATCGAGCAACGTTCGTTCGTATTTTGTCAAGCTGCCATTAAAACGAAACATTATCTCGTTGGCAAAGTACAATGGACATTTAGTCTAATTTACAGGAGTCCATCAGTACATTAAATTTTTATTATTTTTATATAAAAAACGAAGTTTTAAATTTTGAATAGGAAGTAAGAATAATTATTAAATTGTTAAAATGAAAAATTGTAGTAAGTAATTAATTCGTTGCATTCGTTGCAACATCTTATAATTTTATTTTTACACTTTTAAGAACTGAAATTATAATTGTACGTTATATTTCATTTAAGGTGCATGATTATTTGGCACATTTTTATTTGAACAAATTCCGATAACAGTATAATTCGCTGTAACGAAGTTAGTTGGATTATAATGTCGCCGGTACAACTGGTAGCATTCCTGGATACAGCGTGTTCAAATATGTATAGTTATAACGGTCTGGAGAAACTGCTTGAATGAATTTCGCACGGCAAATTAGAGAAGCGGCAAACTTAATTAACAAGGAAATTCTAAATTGAAACGAAACGTTCTAAACTCTGCCACTTGCTTTTCATGTACGTGTTAATACTACACTATTTTTAACACGATGCTATCATCGCTTGATAATTTTTAAATTCGCTTGAAACGTAAACGTAATTTAAAAAAAAAATAATCCAATAACAATAGTGAACTGGACCTTCTGTTTTTAAAAACATAATATTTGTTATACTAAATTATAGTAAATTAATATTACAATGAGCAGAATGAAAGAGACGAAGAACTGAAATAAATATTTCTTTGAAACAGCCATTCTGAAATTAATAAAAGATTCTTATATCTCACTGGAAACCTAAGTCAATATTCTTTCAAAAATTGCAAGTATATATTTCTCTTTATTTTTAACTTCTCTAGTTATTTCTTTATTTATTCAATCTTAAGGATTTTCCCCTTACTCAAAACATTTCAATAAAACCTGATAAGATCATGATACTCGATGGAAATTTCAATACGCATTTCAAGACATTCCATTACTCGTTTTGCACGTTTCCTTGGTTGAATCGCGTTCCAGGATCTCCGGAAGGAAGGTCGGTCGTATCAAGACACCGTGTGCCCTGTACGCCTGTAGGATGGCAACCCGGCGGGAGACGCCTGCACGCTGCAACCCGCGCGAAACGCCTGTACTACTGCAACCCGCGCGCAGCGTCTTAATCTCAACGGCGACACATGAAATCGCGGTGTTAACGAGCCTCAAGATTCGGGCGCGCCTCGACACGTGTTAAACTACAATTATACTCTGTGGATGCGGTACAGTGGCGTTACTCATCGGGGAATCGAAGTAAGCGGTACGTTTCGAGTGTTGGAGCGTTTATACCGAAGCTGTTTCAAAGACTAGAGCGTTTAAATTGGAGTGCTAAGGCGGAGGTATACCTACCCAAGGGGTCTTAGAGATCGGAATATCGAATTCCTAGTGTGCTGCAGAAATTTCAAGCGCTAGTACTTCGCTTTGAATATATTGAAAGGATTTCAAAGATCGAAGACAGAGTGAATCAAATCGTTCTTTTATAAAACGTACTTTTATAGGTTGGAGTAGTTAAATTGGAGCTTGATGATACTTAATAAAAGGTTGGATGAATTTCGACGATTCCTCATTGAATTTATTGTTAGAATAAAAGCGACGATTATTAGTCAAATTCACTTATAGAAGTGATTCGCATGTCGTTCTTACGTGTTATTCGACCGGAAATATAGCTGAATTATTTAAGGACGCAGAAAAGGCGGTCGTAATTCGTAGAATTCGTTAATGGGGCGTCGTTGAAACTTTGTTCGGCGATTTTTCGTGCGACGATCAAAGCTTTCGCGAATAAACGACTTGAAAATTCGAAGAACCCCTCGAAATTAAAGTGCCATGAGCTGAACTACAGAAAGGTCTGCCGGTGCAATTAACGGCGAAAGTTTTTCCTTCTAATCGTTCTTGAACAACACCATGGGAATAAAATTATGTTTTGCATTATCCTGTGGTCTTAAACTTTTGTCTGCTACTGTAAATTAATTATTTAATAAGAAATAACAGTATAAATAAAATTTCTGTTCTATAGTGATCGATAAATAGTGTTCTATCATAATGACAATAAAAATGAATAGATAAACAATATTTGTGAATGATAAAATTATGTATTACACTATCCTGTTGTCTTAAACTTTTGTTCGCTGCTGCACCAATAATTATACCGTGAATATTTAATGCAAATCACTATTACTATACTATACATCATCGCTATCAAAGAATAATCTTGCACAAACGTTATAATTCCACTCATAATAACTGATAAAACATAAATTATAAAAACATTGTATTTAATCAGAATTCTTATGCTGCACGATAATTGTGTTACGACTCTTGCAGAAACTTTTCGCGTAAAAATTGCCTAAATTATGGATCGACCATATTGGATTTCTCTGAAACGAAACTTTGTTCGCGAAATTCCTTGCGTGCCACCATCGATAAAATCGATATAAAACAATTCGGCGCGAGAACTTTTTCCGGGATGAAAAATTTCGTTTTGAGGAAAGGAAGTCCGAATCGCAACAGTAACAGTTTTCCCGGAAATCCAGCGTCGCCGCGGAAACTTTCATTTTACCGTGGAAACGGCCGGATGTTGTTGCACTCCACTGGATTCAATTAGACGAACGACGAAGTTATCTCGCGAAAACGAAAGTTTCAATCTGAAACTTTATCGCCTGCAACGAACGATTCTGTCTGCGAATCGTTGTTATTATTATATCTACGGTGAATTAATAAATTCATAATTGTTCTCGGTGATTTTTGTTTAACTTCCTCGCTTTAAAGTTTATGAACGCGATGAAAGATTCATCCGCGAGGATTGTTGTATCCAGCGCTTCGATAAATTCGTAATCGTTCTCGGTTCGAACTTTTCGTTTTGGATTACGACTTCGGTTGAACGTTAATAATTGAGGAAGGTGAAAATTGAGGCAGATAGGGTTGGGTTGCGTGTATGAGATCCATTCGATGAGAGTGAATATTTGTTAAATACATATTGATTAAACATTAGTACCCAAAAAAACGGTGGTATATTCACAAAAAGCAGTGAGAAGATGGGTGACTGGATGACCCAGGAACGACACAGAGCAAGCGGGAGCGATCACGTGTGTCTGTCTAAGGAAACGGAAGTGGAGGGTCGAAGGTGGAAGGGAGGGTGGTACTCTCCGCTGCAGGATGACTTCGCATGAGAGGCAATAAAAGGAAGTTCATCGCGTTCGTTTTTCTTAGTCGACCGTTTCCACTTAACGACCTTTTATTCCTGCTACAGCGATGGCTGCTCGATTAACTTCCGGGGAGACCATCTTGCAACTGCACGTGATCGACGCGTGAGTAGGACAGAGCCCGGCACACAATTTCAGGTAATCCAAAATAGAAGGAAATAACGAGCTGCTTTTTTGAATCCACTCTGAATTATCCAGACAAATGTTCATTGTCATTATAATCATCAGATTATTAAATAATAATTATATAATGCAATTTAGGTTAGGTTCAGCTTAAGCTATAATAGCTTTAGGTTAGGTTTAAACTCAGCTTAGGTTAGACTTACTTTATATTTAAATAGGGCTTAACCTATTTAAGGTTAGGTACGTGTTTATATTTAAAGTTAGATTAGACATTCCCTACGTGTTTTGATCTCCAAAACGGTGCAGGAATTCCGGCGATTTTCCATCTGGAATTCTTCTGAAATTTCTTCTTTGTCTGTCTTCGATCGGCCGCGTCAATTTTACCGTTGACTGACTCAAGCTCCCGGCGAGCTCCGCGCCTAATGGAGGAAGTTCACTCGCCGGAGATATATCTCCCATTCGACTACATAAATCTGAACGCAACCATTCCAGTTTCGGCTCACGTTCGCATAATTTTTCGTCACGTCTGCTAGCGCTGTCCGACCGGGTTTCCGTTGAAAGCTGCGCGGCCGGAAGTCGCTCCCCTCCGAACGGTGGAACGGAAGAAAGGATTCCGTTAGAGCGTGGGGAATTTCCAAGGAACCTGGCGCACCTCAAACCCGAGCCAATGACAATGTGGTGACGTTTCAACCTTATGAAATTTTATATCGTCGTTTCACTTTTTGGAGTTTTAATAAAAACACTCGCACCCTATGTGATAATTATAGATACATTGGTATTCAGATAACGGGTGTTTCGATAAGAGAGGTTATCGTTTTGTTTGGTAATGAAAATATATTTATAAAATGTATTTAAGTGTTATTAAAATATATACAGGTAGGTCTCGATTAAGTGAAATATTTTATAACTGAAAGAGTTTATAAGTGAAAGATTTTATAACTGAAAGATTCTGTAAGTGAAAGATTTTATAATTGAAAGATTCTGTAAGTGAAGGATTTTATAAGTGAAAGATTTTGCAGTTCTAGCATTAAAAAGTTGAATTTTAAAAAATGTGCGAAAGTACTTTTTAACGATCGTGAAGTAACCGTAACAATCTCAAGCACTTTTCAAAGTTGCACGTCTCGCTTGACAATCTGCGTGGTCGATTAACTTTGTTTGCTGTCGGTCACCCGATCACGGAATTACATTCCGGCAGCCTAATTCCATTGGCCGCGGTCGCGAGGCGGCAACAAATTAATTAGGATCGCGTTGAAACAGCGACAAGCATCGCGCTCTGCTCGATAAGGGCCGCTGAAAGCTAGCGTGTTCGCCAGTTCAGCAAGAACAAGAGAGAAGGGTTGGCGGGGGTAAGTGTGTGTATGTGTGTACGTGTGAAAGAAAAGAAGAGAAAGAAAGGAAGGGACGTTCGGTGAAATCGTCGCGCGATGTGCAATCTCTTTAATGGCCGTCACGTTCGTTGGAACAGTGAAATATAATTTTTGTTTCCTGACAAATTGTGATATGCGTGTGCGACGGAAAAATAAGGGATGAAAACGAATAAATTTTGTTCCGCTGCAGGAATAATTCTGATATTGGATACAAACAGTTTTTAATAATAATACGAGTTGTTACAATAGAATTATTGTTAATTGCGTTTTCAATTGTTAGCTTCTCGTCTAACCTATAATATCTTCATTTTCAAGAAAGATAACTTAGTTTTTGAAGGTACTTTTAGCCTTGTAAAGAACTAGAATAGTTAATAAGCATTTTCTGCGTTACTCGTGAATATTGCAGCTCTAACTCTTTCTAATTCCCCCTCAATTAGAAATTACTGCACGTAATTGAAATTAATGTACCTAATTTATTTGTTCGATGAACATTAAAGAGACAAAAGGCGATCGTGGGGCAGTTCAAGTCGTAACTCACGCTCTGGGGTAAATCTCGTTGTGCTGGGCAGCGGTGTTTTAAAGTTTAATCAACGCGCGCGCGGTTGTTTAGGTTAGAAAAGGCGGGAAGAGAAATAGAGCGCGCCACTGAAATGCATCGTTCCGCGCGGGAAACGTGTGAACGGTCGGACATTTTTAATGGCCCCTTCCTCTCACACGTTTCATGAATTTCAAACGCGTTCCCGTTCTTCCAAATTAGGAAGCATCCAGTTTTATTAGGGATTATTTATACCGTTGAAATTTTCGATAAACTTTGTAAATTATAGTCCTCGTTCCTTTCCGTTTATCGTTTCAGAATTATTCTATGGAAGAAAATAAAGTTTTATTTGGTTAATCAACCAGAACTGTACTTACATCAAAAAATTATAATTAATTTTTTATTTATTATATTAATTATATTATTGTATACACAATTTTCAAATTATTGAGATTAGAAAATTCAGATAATTTATTCAATACAATAACTATTACTAAATAATCGTAATGTTAAAGAATTTTCTAATTATCATTTTATATTGTGGCATCCTAATTATTAAATTTATATTATAAACATTAATCTTTCAAAAGAAAGATTTTTCAATATTAATTTCAAATCAAATCATCAAAATTAATTTATTTCCTTTGACCCTTTGGTCTTAAACTTTTGTCCGCTACTGTAGGCATCAAGTTCCCATGAAAAATTACGAATTGGTAATTTTTACTTCAGTTGATAATTCCAGGATTAATAATCTTATTCCTCGTTCGGAACGACGATTGTTCGATCGTGGAACGATCGAATTAATCAGTTGAATCGAAGGCACGTGTTCCTCGAGGACCCATGAAATTCGCCACTAGTCGAAGCATACCTGGTTCAGCAATTAGAGAAATCATCGAAGTTATAACCGACCAGTTTATCGCGATGGCTCGATAAAATCACGGATGTAATTGAATCTTCGCGCTCTTCCATTATTCTTCGGGTCTATTAAACTCGAAATCGAAGGCGAAGTTGATAATAGATGTTCTAGTTGAAATCGAGACCGTTTTACCGTGAACAAAACACTATGGCGTCGTTTCGTAGGTGAACCGTTAAAAAGAAATCCCTAGACCAGATAAGAAAAAGATAAGAATAGGAAGATACTGGACAGTATTGTTAATTAATCACAGTTAAATGAAATAGATTGAGGGAAGGTTTTTATATTGGGTCGCCGTAAAAGTTCTGTTCACGGGCAAACGAAACAGAGTGGAAGAGAGGAACGGCAGATTGCAACGCGGACAGTGTGAAGTGCACTTGTAAATTGCAAATGGATCGATAGGACCGGCTGTTCGAACGCATTGTTGCGTTTCGCGGGGTAAATAGGAGGGGGGTGGCTTTTCGTCAGCGAAATGCGTTTTAGAAAGAAAAACTTGTCCTTTAGTTCCTGCTTAAAGAGTACTGTTTTCGAACTTTAAGGTATAGCTATACTTGTTTCCAGAGATGGTTGAATGAAGAAATGAGAAACATAAGTTTTGATTGAAATAAAATTGATAAACCTTTTTCAAGCTTCATAAATTTTAGTTTATTACAGTTGTTAATCATGTTCCGCGATATTGCTTCGATACAGACATAGCTTCAGAGACAAATAAGGAAGTCTCGGCAATCTGTTTATGCTTACGTTATGTAGACAAGGAGAAAAAGAGCTGTCCCTAAGATCTGAATAGCGTAATCGTCAAAGCACTCTCCTGGAACGCGAAAGATCCTGGGTTCGATTCCCCTCAGATCCTGTCCCAAACGATTATGTTTTTCTCCTTATACACTTTATCAAAAGTTGATCATAAATCCATAAACAAAGAAAAGTTTGATCATAATTCTATACCAGGAAAAACAAACCATCTCACAGTATTATTTCATCCGCCGATTTGAATTCCCCAGAACAAAAAATACAATAAATCACACACTAGCATTGCTATAAGAAAAAACAAAAAATAGCAGAAATAAATCAGAGCATTTACCATGTAACAAAAAAGCGAAAATTTCTACATTTCTAGGTTAATTTCTACCTCCTGTATATGTCACTTGTAGCAACCGACGTGTGTTTATGTATGGGTTATGGAGACAAGGAGAAGAAGAGTTGCCGAGTAGACGATTCCTCTGGTCTTTAGCCAAATCCGATCGTCGGATTCAACTCACAAAAAAGAGAGAAAGGAAAGGAGAATAAAGCAGGAATTCTGGGGAAAACGCGAGGAAAACGGGTTGTACGCAACGAATCTAATAAAAATCCCGCCTATTAATATTCATCATGGCGGATCCGAAAGCAATTCGCAGCGGCGAGGGAAAAATACCGGTCACTGCTTTAAGCAGCGCGGAGCGATAAATCATTTACACGAATTGCAACCCTTTTTTCACCCCCCGCCGCCCCTCCTCATCCCCCATCTCTCGCATCGTTATCGTTTCTGTTGCATCTGCGATCAACGTTGCACCCTTGTTAAGAGTCAGCCATTAATCAGGGATAATCGGCCCAGGCTGATTCCATGGAATTTTAAGATCCTCCAAGGGGTGAGTTATGGTTGTTTTCTTTTCTTTCAAGCGAACGGTGAAACTGAGAATTAACAAATTTACAGAGATTTCTATACTTTAACAAGGGGTATTTTTTTCTAGGAATGATAAAAATATTCTGGGGGTGAAATTATTTGTAGGTTGCAGTGGGGTGTGTAAAAAATCAATTTAAATAATTACTTAAAGAATTACATCATAATTACTTGTGATGCCACATGCGATAGAATGCTAGGAAAGAAATCGAAAAACTTATGTTGTCTCTGACTTTAAAATTCGACCAAACGTAGTTTTCAATCAATTAAACATAGGATAATCCACGGCTGAAGAAAAATCGCGACCCACTGTGAATTGTTTGCGCGATGCAAACGAACGAGAGGGGGGGAAACATCGAATCGAAGGAAAGAAGGGAGAACCATGGATCCATTAACGTAATTAAACGGTAGCGTTCAGGTACTGAAAATAAATCTGCTCGAACTGGTCCGTGCTGTGGCTTCCTCCAATGGAGCTCTGTTCATTTTTTAGGATCGTTTAGAGCCATTTTTCGTACACGCCCGATAACTGCACGATACCAGAATTACAGATTTAGGTATTTGTTTTATTTTAATCCGTGTCCATGGTCAGTATAAAATATTTTACATGGCAAGATTCCATGTTTCGAAAGCAAAAGGTACTGTGTGTTTATTTGGATCAAAGAAGATAAATTAAAAATTGTATGAGAAAATACTTGATATAAGTGAGTCAAATATTTACTTATAATTTCTATGGAGAAACCATAGATTTCAGAAACTATGCTATTGCATATTTACAAAATTCTTTATAAAAATTACGAATTGGCCGTTTTGACCATTTTGGTTAATCCCCCAATATGAAAATCCTAATTATTCATCCTAACACGAAAGTTTACGGATGTCAAGTGACTTACAGAGGGAAGTGTACCTAGTTTATCGTTCTAAACTTCTCGATAATTGATCGAACGAGCGTTCCACGCGAAAACGAAATCGGCTAACGCAAATTATCCGGTGACGTTATTACGGAAATGATTACCCGTTCCATTATATTGCCTTTTCGCGTATTTTCCGCGCCCGGCGTCCGACGGCTCTTGCATTTAATTTGTCGTTGCTCGACGCTTATTGCGAGCGCGATTTTCGATTTTCCCTCCTCCCCAACCGGACGAGCGAATACTCGATTAACGGAATCGAGAGACGCGGTGTGTTTGTGCTTCGGTCTGAAACCGAGAGAGGCAACGGTGGGAATGTTTGAGTTGCGAAAATGAAATGCTGTTTCGTGGTGATTTTAACCAGCGATTTTTACCAAAGGCGTGACACTTTGCATTTAGCTTGGCACAAATTATTATCGATATAAAATATATGAATTTTCAGTTATCAGCGTTTTTAGAGTCGCTAATGAATAGCTGGGAAAGCTTTATCACTAGACTGTAGATTTTTATGAGAATTCAAAATTGGAAAAAGTTTGACTGTGAGGGCAGAAAGAGTTTGACCGTATGGGCAGAGAATTTGACCGTAGGGGCAGAAAGAGTTTGACTGTGAAAATGTTAAATTGTTTTAAACATACATTTATTAATATTCTAATCACTTCACTTTTATTTTATTCACACCTGAGTCCCATCTCTCGCTCTATTAAAGTTGTAAAAGTACAATTCTCCTATATTAATGAATTCGAATCCTTTCCTTTTACCATAATTTTAATACGTGTACAATGAGTTGGAATTGATTCACGAGCCATTGTGTTTCACAATTGCGAACGATCTGCACACGTAAAATTCTGCGCGTTTGAAGCGATCGAAGCATATTTAGTGGGACTGCAGAATTAATGGTACTTGCGGCTGGCCGAAATGGAAACTTTATGGAACTAACGTCGTTTAGGAATCGTAACTCACCGAAGATTACAGGGGATATCGGTGGTATTAGGTTCTTTAGGTCGACGTCGAGGTGCACGGTTCCGGAAGAAGCCGCTATGTAAATTTTAGTGGAGCGTTCGAGCTATTTATGAGCGATCTATGCGGAACGCACCCGTTCCTCAGTTTTCGTCCCGCCGTGTGACACGGTCGAAGGATTTTAGCTTAATTAACCCTTTCAAATGTTTTGCGTGGATAGTATTATTGTTACTCGTACACCAGTAATTGTGTTGCAGTAAGTGGAAGATCGAAAAATAAACGTATACGAACGCCAATTAGAAAGTAGTAACAAACTGCCAGATAGAGAGACAATACTGTAGTAGATTTTGTCAGACGGATATATGCGTCCATAGTATTGAAAGGGTTGAATATCTGAGGGATCACTGAACGGTTCATGGAGCACATCGTAATCGATAATGAACGAGTACAATTAATATTTTTAGGGGAAAATATTATTATATATTATTTATAATATTTTAAGGTTAAAATAAATCTCTGTTTAAGAATCTAACCCGAACCTAACCTGGACCTAACTTGCTTCTTAAGTTATATAGGTAAGATTAGAAATTCACATAAAAATCCACTACTATTAATATTCCACTGAAAGTATATATTTTTAATATATCTAGTAGCGAGTGAGAGTCTAAAATAGAATACACCACCGAAATTAAGTAAATTTCTGAAAAATAAGCAATTTTTTAAGCTCTGAAGAGCAACCAGAACTCTTGAAACAGTAATCCTCCATTTTTGCAAGTATTTAAAATTAGTAAAAATTCCCGAAATAATAGTCGACAATCATACTGAAAATCAGTAAAAAATTTTCAAAAAGCAGTAATCCTAAAAACAATAAAAATTCTCAAAATAATAATCTTCCATTTCTACAAGCATTGAATATTAATAAAAATTCTTGAAATAATAGTCGACAATCTTACTGAAAATCAGTGAAAAATTCTCAAAGTAGTAATTCCTTCATTTTTGCAAGAATTTAAAATTAGTAACACAAATTTTCGAACCAACGAATGTTGCGAATGAAATTCAGTTTGTGGCCGCTTTACATGATTCAGTGCCACGTGCAACAGCCTATTTAGGGTAGAGGGGAACAATGTTCATTGATTTTACGTCAGGCTTTGGCTGTGCTGAATTTTGTGCCGCTGGTAAATATTAGGACTTTATTCGTCCGTCGATTTGAACGCTGCCAGCTTAAAATATCGATACCAGCGAGCGTACAGAGCTCTACTCTGTCTGCATTATGCAGCTTGTTGCGAGGGCAGTGAAGCTTTAACAATGCATGCGAGTGAAGTATCCCTGTTTCCTGGGACCTTTGTCCGTTGGTGCACCAGATCTTGGGACTTTTCCTTTATACGAAACACTAGAATTATTTCGTTCCTTGTATCACGTGCAATGATCGAACTTCTCTTCTTCTTCTTCTTTTTTTTTACATAGTTTACGTGTACTTTTTTAACAGGAACGATTTTCGTTGTATTATCGTTCTGAGATGATCTCGTTGAATATAGACCAATTGTGATATATGGGGAAGTTACTGAAATTTTATTAGTGACAAAACACTTGAATAGTTTGCTTTATTTTTAATAAGTAATACAATTTTAAGCATTGGTAATTTCTTTTATTCTCAATATAGCAGTTTTAAATATTTTCCTCTACTTTACATTTGATAAAATTAAATAAACACTATATTCAATTAACTTTAAATATTCTCTCAGTTTATTTTATCTTTAGTAATACAATTTTAAGCACTACTATAACAGTTTCCTTCGTTCTCGATACAGCAATTTAAAATAATCTCCTCTATCCTACCTTACTTAAATTTAAACAAAAACTACTGTATCCTTCTCTAATTAAGAACAATCCCCTTTTCCTTGTACTTAATTTAAACAAACGAAATATAACCGCTTGGATTTATCCATACCTTTTTATTTTATTACTAAAAAGTTCAATAAAAAAGTATAGACAAATTCAAGCAGTCATATTTCCTACAAAATCGACCGGAAGAAAAGATTATTGCCCTCGAATCTATAAATCGAGTATCGAACCAAAAAATTCCGTTCGATTTCTTATTGCCCTTTTTCTCCGTTTTCTCGAACAGAGGAATCCGATATATTAAAATTCGTTCTAGCGCGAACGAGGCCGTCTTCGTTTCAACCTACTCGAATCGAGTATCGATTCACCGGCGAGAAGAAGCCCTTTGCTTCGTCCCCTCCCTCCACGTCCCTAAGATCTCGGCGAATGTCGCGTTTTGATATACGACACCGAACGAACGGGCTTTTCGGGCTAAAATCAGGAATCACGAACAAGAGATTCGGTTTCGAGTCGCTCCCCTCAGGGTTGGAACGTTTATTAATCTCTACGCCTCGCGACTTTTAACCCTTTCGTCCTACAATCTAAATACCGACCAACACTATGAAACAATAAAAATAAATGGATAAACAATATTTGCGTGCTATAAAACTATGTTTCACATTGTCCTGTCGTCTGAAACTTTTGTCAGCTACTGTAAATCAATTAATTATTAAGAAATAACAGTATAAATAAAATTTGTATTCTATGCTAATTAATAAATAGTTTTCTATCATAATGACGATAAAAATTAATAGATAAACAATATTTGTGGACCATAAAATTATGTAGAAATATTCAAGTTAATAGTGCATAATTAATTGTTGCATAAAAGAATAAATGTAATTTAAATTGTAATCTAGTAATACTATTTTATTTATTATGAATAATCTTCTGTTGGCGGTTGTCAGTTTTTATTCGTTCGTTTGAAGATTAAGCATGATAGAAATGACATGATAATGTTATATTTGCTTGATAGAATTCTTTAGATTTATTCTGTTCCGTGACATTAATAGGAATCGAGATTTAGCGCGACCTGTAATCATCTTTCCAATCGAATTCTATTCAGTCCACCGTGCTTCTATGCATGAATATTGAGGATTTTATTTAGATTATGTCACGTGCACGTAGGGTATGAAATCCTCTTGAAAATAGCATATTTCTATATCCCCCACTATATTGGAATCTTATTGAATATTATACCATATTTTCCTAGAATATGGAATCTAATCTATCATATTGAATTTACTCCTTTATATTACGTTTTTCGTTTCTATAATCATGATACGAATCATGAGATGCTCTAGAGGACACTGTGAAGCTTAATTTTGCAAATATTATATACACATTCATTTTTATTGTTATCGTGGTAGAATACTATTTATTCAGTAACACAGAATACGAATTTTCTTACTCTTGCCTTTTTTCGTAAATTAATTAATTCATTTTCGTTGACCCTTTGGTTTTCAACTTTTGTCTGCTACTGTATGTGTAAACGCGAAATCATATGTACATTCTTGAATTATTTTTCTTTTTGGCAAACGTCTAAAATATAAAAGAAGCAGAAAAAATGATAAGGCTGTAAGCATTTTGAACAGGAAAAATTCTGGCTAACCGAGGTTGAATTTGTGAAAATGGGAATTTTCGGGATATTCTAGCTGAGTCTGGCTTCAATCATTCGTAATGTTAATTGTAATAAAGTTTCGCTTGAATTAGTATTATTTTCGCGTGAATCATTAAAATGAAGGACCGGGGAGTGGAAAATACTGGCGAGCACGACACCCGCGCAGCTAGATTTAAATCAATTTTCGCGCAATTAGCGTCTGGAAATTAGAGTCCTTCAATTTTGTTGCCACCCCGATTCGTTTGAACAGCCTCCATTTCGCGTTAATTGCGACCGGATGAATTCTATAATATTCAACCATCGTTTGCGTTATATTTATCGAATTCCCTCGTCGACTGCGTGAAAAATTAAGCGGGAACGATCAAAGATCGATGAATTGGACTGTAATTATGGTACGTTGACGCGTACAAAAATAATTTTCTCTTTTACCCGATATCAAACAATTTCCACAACTTAAATAATCCTGAAACGCGGAGAACAATAGCAGACTTGTTATACTTACAGTAGCCGTCAAAAGTTGAAGACCAACGGGCCAAAGAAAATAAATTAATTAATTAATAAGAATTAACAGTATAAATCAGATTTGTATTCTATGCTAATCGATAAATAGTGTTCTACCATAATGACGATAAAAATTAATAGATAAATAATATTTGCATACCATAAAACTATGTTCTACACTGTTTTACATTAATTAATTTATTTATTTTCTTCGGTCTTCAACTTTTGTCCGCTACTATATATCTGTGCATAATTAATTCCCCTCCCCCCGTCCTAAAAAGAAAAAGATTCTTAAACTCTTCACGTCGCACCAATAAAAACACCAAGAAGGAGCGTGTATAGAACACAATAAAAATCAATTTCCATTTGCCACGCCTGTCTAACCGTCCGTCCACCATTAAGCCCCCGTAACCAACGGAACCGATCGCTGCTACCCAAAAAACGCGAAATTCTCGCGAGACCAGGGTCGTTCCAGTCCTCTACCCCTCCCCGAAAAAAAAATTTGTTCCCGTAGCACCAGGCTAGATTACGGCGATATCAGAATCGATACGCGAGGCGTGCTCGAACTCTCCTTCGAGGACCGTATATCTCTTGCAAACGAAGCCACTGAGCTTTGCTGGCCCTCGCGGGGCAATCCTGTAACCTCTGACGCAACGTGTCCCATTTTTATACGGGAAATAGTAGTGAGAAAAAGGAGGAGGGGGGTGGGAGGAGGTTGGATCGTGCACAGACGTGAAAATTTTACGAATATCCGAGTACCAACTGTAATCCTACCGGAAACGAGAAACGTCGACGAAGAGGCTTCGAAATTGATCGACAGGCTTAACCCTTTCGCTAAAGTGCCGGATGATATTCTAGAAACTGTCTTATGATTATTATTATTATTATTATTACTATTTTTATTACTATTACAATTATTATTATTAATATGATCGATAACAAAAGTAACAATAATATTAATAATACACATTACTTGAATAGCTAGTCCGTTCCAAGCATTACTACAACGCAATCGTCATCCCCGCTACGAAACCTCATCATCCCCCCTCCCAGCAGCCCTGTTACATCCCATCGACGACCTCCGAACACCGATGGCCTCCCATATCGAACATCTCCGTGAACATTGTCTTCGATATTGAGTTCGAAGATTCTATTACCTTCGACAGAAGGATTCCTTCTGTCTCTCTCCGACCCTTCCCGTCGGCCAACACGCGCGCCAGGATCCCGTAGGAAGCTCGCTGGAGGAGCTTGGTATCCTACGGAAGAGAGGATAGAAGGTGAAGAGATTTAGAGTGTTTCGGGGTGAAATGAAGCAAGAAAATCCGTCGAGATCCAGCGAGAGCGTCGAGGGCGGGCTGAGCCGAACCGAAAATCGATATCCGATTCACGGGAGAACAGAGAAGCAAACAACCTGCGAATCTATCACAATAGACACCTCCACGGATGAGAGACGGATGATCTACGGGCTTCCCGGCGACGTTTACACATTGTTACCAAGAGAAATCTTTGAGCTTCCCTTTCTCCTTGCGTTCTACTGGCCCTGACTCCGCCCCCTTCCATCTCTCCGCTATCATCGTCAGCCATGAGGCCCGTGAGCTCCTCGCAGAGAGTGGCCAGAGGTCTTTACACTTCCCTTTCTCCTCCTGCTGATCTTGACTCCGCCCCCTTCCACATCTCCGCTATCCCCGTGGGGCCTGAGTACTGCTGTCGTTCATGGGCCTCGCGGCTCACGGTGGGAGGGGAGAAACAGAAGGGGAGGAGTCAAGGCCAGCGGAATGCGAGGAGAAGTGGAAGCGTAAAATTTTCCAAAAAAACAAATCTAACTCTATTATTTCGCACTGAGTGATACTGAAGTTTTTCAATTACGTTTTTAAACATACTATGCAGCATTTCAAATAGAAAGGCTAAGGATTGAATCGAACGAAGCATTTTCGTAAGGTAACAAAATATTCTCCGAGCAAGTGATCGAAGAATTTTACACAAGTATCCTCGGGGCTCAGCCTGAAGCATTCTCTCGCCAACCTTTTTCTTCGTACGGATGCTAGCTCAAGCGAACGAGCTTAACGTAATTTCTTTTTACGCCCGATCCGACGCCGCCATGTTGGTTTTACGATCGGACCCCGCTAGATCGAGGCAATCTCCGCGAATCAGGGTTGCAGCCCCCGAAATTATAGTTCGTAAATTATTTCACCGGGAATCGAATGCTGGATTCCGTGCCTTGCAGGATCTTCCTCCGGGATTTATGCGAACCGGTTAAGTGTTCGTTGGTAAAAATTGAAAATCGATATTCAATTCGAGTGCTGCGAGATGAAAGATGATACGTCACCATTTCCAATCCTGTTTTATAGCACATATTATTTTGTTACTAGATCAAAAAGCAGGGCGTACTCGATTTTGACATGCCAAACTATATTTTATATTTTTATATTTTTTAATACTATTATTACACTGCTATTATTAATACCATTAACATTTTTTGCTAAAGTTTAAGACGAGAGTACAATGTAAAACATAATTTTATGATTTGCAAATATTATTTATCTATTCATTTTTATTATCATAGTGATAGAACACTATTTATTGATTATTATAGAATACAAATTTTATTCACACTATTGTTTCTCATTAATTAATTAATTTATTTTCTTTAACCCTTTTAGTCCGTTACTGTATATCATTAAAGGATAACGTGTGCCGTTATTTTATTCGAGGGAGTTAATTCGAGCGAAAGAAATTCTTTGAGAATGATTTATTTGATTTATTTCGGTCGGGCTCGCGTTGCAGTAACGAGGCGGCTCGAAGATGGATTATTTTAAAGGGTTTTCCTTGTTTCGTGGCGATGAGCAGGCTGATAAGAGGATAGATAGGGTGAATAAAGAATTGCTATGCTCGGGAGAATTATTGGGCTGGAGAGGTATTTGATAGATTGTTTGCCGCGATTTTATCATTCAACTTATTTCTACGATTTATCTAACTCTCCTCCCCCGAACCTATTAATTATACCTTATGAACTTCCCTTCCCCCCTCCATATCCCTGTGAATTACGATTTAATTCGGTGGCAGACAAATGCATTCACTTTTTCCACTTTTTCGTATTTCCTTGGAAAAATGTTTGGAACGAGCAGTAAAGAAGTCACGTTCATCCTCGCAAAGTTTTTCACGGTACACTTTAAAGATCCACCGAAACTTGAAACTTCGAGGCCGAGGAAACTTTTTCCGCGAAGCTTCAAGTTCAAAAGTTCGAAGCTTCCGAAACGCTCGGAACCAGGAAGATTATGGTTCATTAACCCTTTGCACCCCTCGAGAATATTCCCAACTACAACGCACTGAATCCTATTCTTTCAAGAGATTACGTTTTTCAATTTAAATTTAAAGTCTTGTAAAATAAAAATCTTTCGCGACTGTAACGTACAAGTAAATGTTCATTCCACAGAATGAATATTAAATTTACATATCTACGGTGCCCATTCATATGCTTATTTATTTATTATTAATTTCTACATAACTTTATAATACCTAAATATTCCTAGGTAATTAACTAACGTTTGAAAATTTGCGAAACTATCATCTGGCGACTAACAGTCACCTCTCGAGCGCAAAGGGTTAATTTTGAGAGAAAACCAAGAAATATCTTCCAATTCCACTCGTTACCGTCGATTCGTACGCGAAATCACGAAATTTCGGCGGAACAGCGTTAGACAGGATGTAAAGTGGGAGTAATGGTTAAGAACAAAATGTAATATCCGGGAGATTGTAAATGGGGCGCGACCCACCGGAAGTAGCGCGATATCAGGTTTTCTAGACGCCGCGGTACGACCTGGTAATATATTCATGAAGTGCCACCCCATCAAATTGAAACCGTAATAAAGGAAACCGATATTGGTTTTCCACTGTCAAACACGATCAATTTTCTTGTCCATTTCGAAGATTAAGGCGGAGCGCGTTTATCAACTGATTGCCAGGCGACGTTCTGCCTCTTTCTTAACGAAATTATTTCAATTATTTCGATTGTCACTTTGTACGCATGCTAATTGACATTTTATCGATCACGATTGTTGACTATGATATAAATAACGTTGACCATCTTTTAAATAAGGTTGACCGTAATCGAAATTGAATTGACTGTAACCTAAATAGGGGTGACTGTGATTCGAATAATGGTGGCCATAATTGAAGTAAAGATGATTATATAGGAATGAGTGACTATAATTGAAGCGAGGGTGATTGTAACCTGAATAAAGTTGACTGTGATGTGAGTAACAATGATTATGATCTAAATAAATACGGCTGTGACCTAAATAAAGAGAAGTATTATTTAAATAACATTGATTATGATCTAAATAAATTTAGTTGTAATCTAAATGAAAGTGACTAAAATTTAAATAACACTGATTATATTCTAAATAAATTTAATTGTAACCTAAATAAAGGTGACTATAATTTAAATAAAAAAGGTTTGTAACGTAATTAAATTTTGATTTTAAGTATAATTCCCACTTATAAGATCGAGGATTATCAAGTGATTAAAACCGGTAAATAACAAATTGGAAAGCCAGAAATATTTTCACACAGATTACCTACAAACATAAACATTTTATTTACCATTGGATTGAATTTTTATTTCGATGTATTTCACTGTTCGTTAACTTTTCATCGAAAACAGTTTACTTTCAATGAACGAGTGAAGGTGTTTCCGTTAGCTTGGTATTTAAATACCTAAAAATATCGACGCTGTATTTTTCTGTAAATATTTTTAGTTCTTGTTTTATATGAAATTAACAGGAAAAGAATGAGACAGAGGTAGAAAAGTCGTTTCTGCAACGTCACATTCAGCGTAGAACGTTTATTCCATTCGTTTTATTTCGATTTTAATTTCTAAACATTTCTCTGCTGTCTCTGCCAAGCAAATCTCACGTTCAAGGTTTAATCCACGATTTCAAAGAATCAGACGAACAGTAAATATTTTTTCCCTTTGTTTAAAAAAAAAAATTGAAGTATCTCTTATAAAAATTTTACACAAAACTTTTGAAATAAGGAATTTTACAACATTGACAAATAGTTATGTAAATTTCTGCATGAATTCCAATATTCACGGTTGATTATTTGGCCATTATTGGAATGTTTGCACTCCTTTTTAGACGTTGTAAAAATGCGACTATAATGGTACCATAATTGCCTTTGATACGGCAATTTTCTTTCTCTTTCTTCCTTCTTTTTCCTTTTGCTCCTCTTATTCTTTCGTCATATCTTCACCCTGCACCTTTTCTTCTCTCATTTTTCTTTTTTTTTCGCCCTGTTACCATTTTCCTTTCCTCCTCTACTCTTTCTTATTCTCTTTTCCCTTTTTTCCTGTTTTATATCTTGTTCCCTTTTAAACACACTTGCAAAGTCTCTTTTCTTGCATAGAGCCACGTCATATAACGATCCATTATTTCCTCTACAAAGGTAGAGCATTTGTTTAAAGGGAGTTTAAATATTTATTGCGGTTAATTGGTATCATTTACAAAATTAGAGATGTTTTATATTATTTAATATTTATAAATTTAAAATTACAGAACTTGTTTATGAAAAATCGTGGTCTCGAATGTTGGCAAATTAAAAAGAAAAAATGGTACAATTAGAATTGTACATTTACATCAAAGTCGAATTATAACAATTTCGATTATATTTTTTAATTATGAAATTATTTCACTCTATACGCATAGAATAATTAAGAGTACAAAAATTAGAAATTAATTTCAAACGAATTCAATGGTAAATTAAAAGAATGGTACCTTTTAAGATCGAATCGCAATAAACTCGTGTGCATCTTTAAACGATTCAACGCGATTCGCTCTATATACATAGAACAGTTCGAAATAAAAAAATTCAAAATTACTTTCAAACAAACGCAATAGCAGTCTAAAAAATGGCACTTTTTTAAAAATCGAATCGCAATATACTCGTGCCCGTGTTTAAACGATACAAAGCGATTCACCCCCATCCGCGCAGAACTACCTCTCGTCATCGTTCGAGGTACAAAGAAACGTTCATTCAAATCGATCAGGATGAAAACGGCGTAGAAGGGCCATAAAACGGGATGGCTTGATAAATATCGCGGGACAGATGTATAAAGGGGATTGAAACATCGTCGAAAGAATCCCGATGCAATCCAGCAGAGAAACACACGTCCGGTTGAAATATTCCCTGTCAGCAGCCTCCGTCGAGCCCCGAAGAGTGTATATCCCGTTTTCGTCCCGCCAAATTGCGTTCCCTTTCGTGTCTTCAGCGACGCCTCGTTGTTCCACGCCTTGTTATATTGCTTGTCCGGTCTCGTAGTCGTTCTTGCTCCCTCGAAAATTCACGCTCCTTTCCAACGCGTTCATTTGTTCCCGTTTCTCTTCACGCTGTCCCTTATCAAAGCAGGTTAGGTCTCTCGCGGACCGTGCCAACGCTAACGGGGATCTATGTGAAAGAACCTGCGATTTTTTTCGTTTGTTTGACGCTCTTCGCTTTGAAATTTGAATATTCATTCTGTCGTTATATGTATAGCGTGTTTTTCCCTTTTCTTTTTTAGGTTATGGCAAGAATTATTAAACGGTTCGATAAACTTACTTTTAAACTCTATCTTACAATTATATTTTCATAATTTATTCATAATGATCTTTTTTCTGGTTGATATTGTAATAAATATCGTTGAGCGATGAAATTTAGTTTTAAGTCGCTTCAGAAAATTATATTTTAGTAATTTATTGATTATTATTGGAATAGTGATTATTATTAGTATCATTGGTATTACTATTGTTATTATTATTATTACCATTATTGATATTTATGATTATAACGATGATTTTGACGATAAAGATAATGATCGTCATTATACACATTATTTTATACAGAAATTTATTTGATCGTTATCCATTGTTGGAATTGTTTTCCATTTACGTTTCGTTGTTCTCGTTGATTTGGTTAATTTTGTTAATCTGATTTGTAACTCACTGGGAATCGATTGAACGAGTTAATGAATTTGTTATTGGGTTTTATGTAATTAGTTTGTCAATTCGAAGCCGATGATCGATCAGAATTTGGGATATTAAAACGATTACGATCGCTGATGTATGGAATATTTTAGAAATAAACGGAGCAGGGGGAAGAATGGATTTATATTAATAGGTTTAATAGTTCCTTAGAAACTCTTCGTATCAAATTCATGGAATATTTTTGTAATAAACGGGGGGCGGGGGGAGGGGAGAGTGGATTTATATTAATACGATTAAAAATTCGTAAGAAATTCCTCGTATTAAATACATCGATAAGTTTTTCACAAGCATTCTAACATTTTCTAGCAATTTTATACAATTAAGTTGTAAGAATGGGAACGGAGAAAAATTAATTACACGTTAATTATTATTTGTTACGATTACTACCTCTCTTTTCTGTGATGATAAACGTAAAAGAATCGATTACAGTAACAAGACAAATGAAAAATGGCAAAATAAGAAGGCTACAAATCATCAACTTTCCTTCAATGTTTACAGGTTTATTTTGTAAAAAACCATAATTTTTATATGCATCGTGATTATTTTGGATCTACGATCATTGATCAACACCATTTTTAATTACCGTATATTTATTTTTACCTCGAAAAAACACAGTAAGAATAAATCAATATAATTTCACGCCGAAAATTAATGTCAATTGAGAGAGAATAATGCTTTAATTTGCAAAACAATATATAAACTATTAAGTTAATTGTTATTAACAATTTGTTGGTATCACAAGGTTACAAAAAACAAGTGAACAAGTAATGAATAAAAGGGTTTTTTAATTGAAAAATCACTGTCTGTGATTTCGACAGCGATCGACGGCGAGCCGGAGATCGGTCAAGGGTGGGGGGACACTCGGCTATATAAGGAGCGCCGGAGCGAGGTTTCAGTCATTTGCCATTCGATGCTCGGATCGGCAACATCGATCTTGTCATTTTCGAAATTTTTCAAGGTTACCAGTGAGGTCGTGGGGGACCAACTGGCACCTATGACTTTCCAAATTAATCTTTCTCTCCTTTATTCGTTTTGATTGTCTTGTTTTTTTTTCTCCTCTACTCTTCGTTGGATTCTTTCTTTCTCTCTCTCTCTCTCCCTTCATTTCTCATCGATGGGTTGTCTCTTATTTTTCATCGTTGGTTTATCTTTTCTTATTTCTCATCGATGGTTTATCTTTTCTTATTTCTCATCGATGGGTTGCCTCTTCTTACTTTTTTCATCGATGGTTTATCTATTCTTATTTCTCATCGTTGGATCGAATTTCCAATCGCTCTATATTATTTTGCATTGTATAATAACTAATTTGTATAACATTATTTTTCCTCTTCCCCTTTAGACTGAATTTTAGGAAGCAGCACTTGGTCTTCAACGGAATTCTACCAAGGACGACGAGGGATGCGAGCGTTCTAGTTATAAATAGTATTAAGTAGTTTTATCTAAATTTAAGTGACCCCAACGTTTTCCCTTCTTCCTTTTCCTCTTCCTTTACATCGATTCACAGGTAAACAAGATAGAAGAATTCAACATACACCAAGGACAACGATGGATGCGAGCGTTCTAGTTTTAAATAGTATTAAGTAGTTTTAACTAAATTTAAGTGACCCTAACGTTTCCTTTCTTCCTTTTCCCCTACCTTTACATTGATTCACAGGTAAACAAGATACAAGAATTCAACATACACCAAGGACAACGAGGGATGCGAGCGTTCTAGTTATAAGTAGTATTAACTAACTTTAAATAGTATTAAGTAGTTTTAACTAAATTTAAGTAACCCTAACGTTTTCCCTTCTTCCGTTTCCTCTTCCTTTACATCGATTCACAGGTAAACAAGATACAAGAATTCAACATACACCAAGGACAACGAGGGATGCGAGCGTTCTAGTTATAAGTAGTTTTAACTAAATTTAAGTAACCTTAAGATAGTTTATAAGTATGTAACATGTATTGTGCGCGGTTTTCGCACAAGGTTACTTTCTTCAGTTCAAAGCAATAAAATAAAATCACTTTCCCTTCCGTTCAGTTAAAAGAACAATTAATGTTCTCGCGTTCACAGATCCGCAATCGTTTGGTGTCGTCGAGTTTTACGTGGCGCACTCGTTCGTCGTCGCGCGACATGCGCTTAATGATTCCGTGCTGTCGTAAGACGCACTCACGAGCCGCTTCAACCTCGGCCGAGTCACGATCGTCCATGTTTGCGCAGCGGTCGTTGGAGCGGCGTTACGCCGATGCGGTCCACGGTGTCCGGCCGGGGAACTGCAACCCTGGTCGAATGGAGCCATCGTTGCTCCCGACCAGGGTTTGGTCCTGCAGGTGGACGGGTCTCAGCGCCATGCGCTGGGGACCACGGCATGCTCCTTCCACTGGTCGCTGTGGTGGGGCGCGCCACCCGTTGGCGCGTTCCTGCTTCCGTTAGTCGGCAGGGGTGGACTGTCGCATCCATCTGCAGGACCATGCTCGAACCCTAACCGGGCCCCGTGGGCTTCTGCGGCGTGGCATCGCCCCAGCGACTCGCGTAAGTCGCGACATGAACGTCATGCTTCGGTCGAGGGCGGAGGACTCGCGAGTGTGCATTCAACACGGAATCATTAAGCGCATGGGAGTGCGCTGCGGATTGCTCGACGATGTTGGCCACCGATTGCGGATTCGTTAGCTTTGGCCGCGATCGCGACCTTTTTCTTGCTCGCGTTTCTTATATCATGTTTCCCCACTTTTCTATCTATCACTGATAGAGTTTAGCGTTGCGAAAATAAAGTTTAGTTTTCCGAACCGAATTCCCTTTTGCGAGACACATGTAAAGTGTCGTTAGCTTCACTTTCTTAACTTTGCTTTAAGCTAAACAAGCGTAGCTTTGACATGCGAAAGCTATCGGTAGGTTAAGTATCATTGTAATGTAACGATTGTACTAGTATGTAAGTCCGAAATTCACTCTAAATTTTATCTTCTCTATTGTTCGTTCATTTTCGAAACCTTAGAGTGAATTTCGGACGGGTCTCTTGCGTGGTCACCTCCTCGCGGTGAGACCTGGTAATTGGTATCGTTTTCTGAAAGTTAAAACTTCGGAAAACGATACCAAGCTAAGAACCACGCGTTAGATTTATAGTAATTTTAAATAGTCTTAACTGATGTATTTATGGAAAAGTTTAATAAAGATTTTTATGCAAGATAAAGTTTGAAGGAATTTAAAATAGATAATAAATCTTTAATATATTCGTCTTGGCAAAGTATCCGTTTTATATGAACAATATCATAGTGTTCACATTTTCCACAATTATTTTTGTCACAAATAATAGAAAAATAAAGAAATTGAAAATATGAAATATTTTAAACTGGCAATTTTCGAGATAAAATATACAAGCTGTTAGACATCCTTTTTTCCCCGATTCTATTTCATCCTCTTGCACATGTTTCTCACGGCACCGAACTCGTTACGCGGACTTAATTGATTTTTGCTTCGCGAGCCGTTTTAAGAGGATCTTATCTCCAGGGGCAAGTAAGCTCGCAAGAAAGATGATGAATCCTTATCGTTTCTTTTTCATCGTTTATTGGCTTGTGTGACTCTTTATTGCGATATCCTCTTAGCCGGCAACTTCATAGCTTACAGCAAGATGATTGCCATCCGATTCAACTTATCGAGCCACTCTTCTTTTTATGCCCTACAGATGGGATTAACTGTCGCTATTATTTTCTCCACTCTCTCTCTCTCTCTCTCTCTCTTTCTCTCTCTCACTCTCTTTTCCTCTTTACATGCAGGGATCTTCTTATATTTCTGTCTTCATTACTCAGACTTCGATTTGAAATTTATTCTTTTGGAAATCGAAGTTATAAGAAAAAGAAGATTCCTTATAATTTGTTGGAAATTTAATTTAATATTTCTTCCTATTTGTATTATTATTAATAAAACAAAATAAAATAAAATAAATTAACAATAGTAATAGCAATAATAGTTGAAGTTATAAGAAACGAAGTTTCTCTTTTAATACTTTACGTCGTTCTGAAAGTTTAGTTTAACTTTATCCACTGTTCCCGGTAAAAACGATTAGAACTTTGTTAAGATGCGCTGCGATAATAATAATAGTTTCTGTTCAACTTGCAACAAATATTTGATACATACTCTCCGAGCAGATATCCAATATGCATTGGATTTAATAAACCATGAAGTAAATGCCTGTTGGTAACAGTACACCACGGCAAGATACATATTCAACAACTATACTTCAGTATACTTCCTCCAAGTTGTAGTCAACATGCAAACCACGTGCAAACTCATCAGGATTCGAAGAAGCTTTGAACTTAACCACGTACAGCTGGAGCTGCACACTATATGATATTGAAGAACGTTTCCGGTTCGTTATCTATTATTATGTCAATATACAATTATGAGATGTACAGTAGCGGACAAAAATTTAAGGCCAGAGGACAATGTAAAATTTAATTTTATGGTTCGCAAATATTATCTATACATTCATTTTTATTGTCATTACGGTGGAACACTATTTATTGATTTGCATAGAATACAAAATTTGTTTATCATGCCATTTTTCATAAATTAATTAATTTATTTTCGTTCACCCTTTGGTTTTAAAGTTTCGTCTGCTACTGCAGGAACGAAAGGCACTCGTCCTACACTTTGACCCACTCGACGCGATTCCACAAAGCTTTATAGTCGTTTCCATCACAATTGCTGTTAGAAACAGATATGCAAGAAGCGTCCGTAAATCTAGCGTTAAAAATGGTCACTTAAAATTGTCATTTAAGTGATCACCTAAAATTTATGGACGGGAGTGTGTAGTTCGCAATAATGGCAGCCTGCAGGGGGTCTGGGGTGGTGAGTAATACGAATTGCTCGCAGGCAGAGGAACGAAAGGCACTCGTCCTACACTTTGACCCGCCAGCAACCTGGCCGACGCGATTCCACAAAGCTTTGCAGCTGTTTCCGGCGCGACTGCTACCTCGTATCGCACTGGAACACTTTTCCCTTTGTTCCCGTCCCGCCCTCGTGCCACGCTCGTCGATATCTTCGAGGCACAGTTACGGTATCTCCAGCGGGGCCTGTTATCGCCGTTCCGTTCGTTCTACGCGAAAACGCTTTAGCGCGTATTGTGCGTCTGTGAGAAGTCCTGCGGGACGGCACAGAGGCAAGAGGTTACTCAACAAAAGCAACCGGTTGGTTTACAAAAATTTAGCTACACGGTTCCTGGTTCTTGTTACATTAGTGGACAAAAATTTATTACTACAAATATTCTTTTGCAAATATTATTATCCATTCATTCGTATCGTCATTATGGTAGAACACTAATTATTGATTAGCATAGAATACAAATTTTATTTATATTTTTTTTCTTATTAATCGAGTAATTTATTTTTATTGTAATTAGTGTAAAGCAGTATTTATTCATTAGCATAGAAAACAAATTTTATTTATGCTGTTATTTCTTATTAATTTATTCTTATTGCCATTATTGTAGAATACTATTTAATTATTAGTATAGGAGACAAATTTCATTTTTACTGTTATTTCTTATTAATTTCGTATTAATTAATTAATTTATTTTCTTTGACCTTTTGGTGTTAAGCCATTTTCGTACCTCTGACTGTTCTAATAAAAAAGACAGAATATACAATTGTAACTTCAATTTTATTCTTTCAAGACACTCTCAATTCTCACAAGAGAAATAACCCCCTAATAATATTTTCATCGATCAACTCTGTAATTGGCTCAGGTAACTCCAACAGAGGAAACCCAAATCACAAATAAGGTACAAACGGAAATTTGCTGAAACGACCACGATTCAGTTCAAGCATAGGGCAGGGAATTTTTCCTCCGGTTCTCACCTCTGTTCTTTGTATTCCCCCTCCCCCCACGTCCCCTGAGAAAGAGTAACGATAACGATCTTGCGTGAAGTCAGGCAAAAGAAGGCGAAGGTTGCCCCAGGTCGGGTTGCAGCAACGGTACAAGGGCGGTTATGATGCTACTCGCACCCCATTTCCACCCTCGAGCACTTTTCCCATCCCCTCTTCGCCCAACCCCTTAACCCTTTAACTGCAGGTACTTTTTGTACAGTCTAGTGCTACAAATGCGAAAGAAAAAGGATAGAAAAAATAGTTATTGTATTTATTGTTATACACTGGAGAAACAAAAATATTGTACAAAGAAAAAAGAAAATCAAAACAGGCATCCTGTGGATTTTTACGAATTTTCTATAAATGTATAAAAATCCACAATTTATTAGGATCAATGTAGTAATGAATTGTGTATATACAAATAATTCCTAACAATATACAAAATATTAATTGTGGGTTATCAAGATTTGGGGATTGAAACGAGTCTCTGCCTGAACTTTATTTCTTGATACACGATTATTGTGACTGTGAAAGTTAAAGGGCGCTAAGATCGTTCGAGGATATTTTAACACGGTAATATTATTTCTTGTGTTCAAGTTAATATAGAAAAAGGTAATAATTATGGTTAAACTAATTAAACGTCGTTATTCTCTTCAGCAATCTGTAATTGTACTATAATTTTACAAGTATGTTTAATCATCATACCACCTTTGAATAATTACCCTTTCATAACCTACTCCTATTAAATTCTCAACCCTCAACCTTCCCCTTTGGAATAAGCAATAATTTCGACATGATTACGTAATTACATTTAATCACCATACTGCTCGAGTTCCATCAACTAAATTCAAAGTGATATGTGTAAGAACTTTTCCAACCCCAATCCTCCCCTGCCAAACGAGCAATAATCTCGCCATAATTCCACAATTATGGTTAATTATTATCCTACTCATACTCAGATCTCATAAATTTAAATGACGTTACTAAAAAGTTTCCAGCCTACAATCATCCCCTTCTCAATAAACTGTGATCTCGCAAAAATTCTACAATTATTTTTAATAACCATACCACCCATAAATAATTCAAATTTTATTAAACAATTTTAAAATATTATCTATGCAAAATCTCACAACCCCCAATCTTACCCTTCTCAATAATTAATCATTTTTCCATAATTCCTCAACTATGTTTAATCACCCTAATATAATAACCCTAATAAGAAATACAATCTTAAATAATTCAAATCTCGTGAAACAAATTTAAAATAACACCTATGAAATATCTTCAACCCCTAATCTTCCTCTTCTTAATAACCAACAATTTCACCACAATTCCTCAACCACTTTTAATTACCCTAATACAACAACCCTTAAATAATTCAAATCTCGTGAAACGAATTTGAAATGACACTTATGAAAAATCTTCAGCCCCCAATCCTCCCCTTCTCAATAACGAATAATTCCACCATCTGTCGGCTCCTTTAATCCTTTCAATTTTCGCAGCCGGTAGGATCCTCTCCCTTTCGCGTGATTCGTCACGATTTCGCGTCCTCGCCAGGATGTCGCAGCTGCGCGAGGCCGATTGCTCGCGAGGAGGTCCTCGAGCGCGAGAGGCGTCGAGTGGCCTCGCCTCGTCACTTGCTCGCTTCTTTGATCTCTAATTGAATTTTTCAGCCATCAATCGGACGTAACCGTGCACTATCTCGAGGAGGGAATCGCTGCGACGATTTATCTTTTCCCCGGGGGCAGGGGGATGAAAATCGGCTACCATCCACGGTCATTGTCGACTGCGAGGAATTGAATAACGCGGTACCAGCGTGAAATGAAAGATATAAAAATACTGCGACCCCACCTGAACGGACGTTCCGTCGCCACGAGGGAGCAATAATGGAAAGGAATTGGATATATTAAGCTTTGATCTTGGGAATTCATAGGGCAAGTTAAATTGAGGTAGGGGTAGCTTCAGTTTTGAATTTGTGCAGTAGTATATATTAAAATTATTTAAGAATTGGTGATCTCAGTTTAATAACAATAAGGGTAGTTATAATTTTAATTATCTAAGAAATGGTACGTTAATGGCAATTTTAATTTTAAATTAGTACCCTGGACTAAGTTTAAATCTATTTATGGGTCAGTGCTTTAAATTAATCTAAAGTAAAGTTAGTTCCAATTTTAAATTGCTACTTTATAAATCATATATTATCTGATTAAATACAGTAGTGGGCAAAAGTTCTGCCCGCAAATATAATCTGCAAGAACGTCTCCAGTCCCATAATCAAATCACATAGAGGACAGAGTTCCATTGAAGCTGCTTCATACCAGCTCACCCTCTAATAATCGGTAATCCGCTCGAGGCGCGAGCAGAGGGGAGGTTTCCAGTGAAAAGCGGCCATTCTTCCTAAAACGCGATGGACCCCTCTTGGCGACGGACAAGTTCTTTGGAAATCCTGCAGCATTGTCGAGAGCAGCCAACCCCCATGGCCAGGGTGGGTCATGATCTCAGGACGGTGTGTTACACGAGGGGTGGCATCTGCTCGAGCGAGGATCGCTGTCACCGAAAGGTGACGGTGGCCAAGGGTGAGAGATAACGCAGGGGCGTTGTTGGGATCACCATTCTGGAGCTTGGCTGCTTTAGAGCCGGGCTGAGATATCGTAGAATTTGCTAAGGGATAATGAGTCCCTTACAAATTCATGGATAACAATTTACCGGCTTTGTGCGATACCTGCTGGAGGAGTTTAACCGTTTGCGCTCGAGAAGCGACTGTTAGTCGTCGAATGATAGTTTCGCAAATTCTCAGATTTTAGTTAGTTTGTTGCAGATGCCTTACAATCTGTTAATATGAATAATTTTTGGATACCATGCTGTTGAAAATAATTTGTAGATCAGCGAGTACAGCGAGATACTCGGATATGGTTGATTTGTACTACTTGAGCGGCAGAAACGAAGTAGAATAAGACAAGTGAATATGGAACGTACGTGGTCAGACACGCTGACTTACCAATTTTTTTTCAATTTTTCACAAGAAATTATCTTTATTAGTGTTGTATATTATGTCAATGTTAGTAACAATTTTGTGTAATATTCCTAAATTACAATTATATCCCCAACCTTTTAATAATAAATTACAAAAAAAACCGCAGGGATACTACTAAGTTTTTAATAAATTTCACGTCAAACAGTTAACAAAGAATTTAATACGTATTTTAACAATTTTCTACTAAAGAGTGTTTAATAATTAATAATTTATTTTCGACGGTTAAGTAACTTTTGATTTAGCAAAATTCAACACAGTTCAATAAAATTTAATTCGCCTTAGTCCACACATAATATCACTTTTTCCTAAATTCCAAGATACTCCCGGCGGGAGATTCGTGAAATAAGGATGCGCCACGAATGGAACGTGTTCGAATTTGAATGTTGCAGGTGCCCCACGGGCACGTGCCCGTTGAATCATAAATAAGGCACGCTCGACTTGGCCGAAGTGGCCTGGGCAACAGCTTCTGCCCCTCTGTCCTGGGGAACCCTGGCGTTCGCCGTACCGTCCAACCTCTTTTCTTTTAATAAAATTGTAACGAGATCTCCCCGGGCCTCGAGCTTTCGCTCGATCGGATAGGCGAACAGCTCCTGGGAGTGGGTGAGGGAGGGGGCGGAAGTCGTGGAACGGAGGGGCTGTTTCCGGCGACCCTTGCCTCGATAAACATCTTGTTTAATTGCGGAGAAAACTGGGAACCGTCCTCGTTGATCCTGTGCTACGTGAAACCAACCGATCTGTTCTTTGTTTCCTTAAATTTTTCGTATTTTTCGTATATCGGAAATTGGGTTTCATATTGCTTTATAACAAGTTGTAGTTATTAAAACATTTATATTATAATATTTTTTTATTTCATTTATAATTTTAAATCGTGTCCACCTTACATTTAAATTTTTTGAATTTCCCTCTGAAACCTTCTGCTGTAATTTTTCGTTAATTCAGACGGTCGAGGGAAATTCTTGGCGGGATATTCGAAAGAGAAAAGTAGACTGCCGTTACGAAAAAGTCTCACGTACACAGTGGCAGTAATCCTTCGGAAATTATGAAATTAAAACAGTTCCCGTGCCATCATCGCGCCAGCTTAATTCTAACGGAACGAGCGAGTTTATGTTTCCGCGAAAATGCAAGTGAATTTAATTACTGGAAGCTCCGCGGAGAAAAGGCTGCACGCGTGCCGGTAATTGGGTTACAAGAGAAAACTGTTAACGCTGTCGAACTTCCGGGGAAATTCTGAGAATTTATGGGAAAACTGGCGTAAAATAAGCGGAAAAATTGGTATTCTGATAGAAGAATAAAGAATAAAGTATTAATGTAAATAAGTTGAAAATTGAAAAGATTTCAGAAATTACATTGATGACAATTTTACCTCCTAAGAGAGCCTTTACACCCTCAATCACCATTTTTTTAATACTCTGTACACTACTGTAAATATGTTATTTTTTTCTAAAACCAAATTTTCCCTTTTTCCTTCGATAGAACGACTTTTCCCATCTCAAATTCATAATTTACTCACAGCAAACATACCAAAAACGGTACACATTCGTCAGACGACCTATTAATAAACAAGCATCAATCACCCCCGCCTCCCTCCACACCAAGGCCGCCCCTCTTTGTCAGTTCCATTTCTCGACATTTCATTTCCACGATTTTTCAACCATTCCCTTTTTTTCCCTTCAACTCCCCCCGATGCACACACGTTCACCATTCGTCGGAGAGAACGCGCGTGTTGTCCCAGCGTTCATTATTGCGCCCGAAGCGTCTTTGGTCTCTTTTCAACACGACGACCTTTCAGCCGTCGCGACAACCATGATCTCATGGCCGCTTTCCATCAAAGCGACGCGACGACCACGCTTTAATTGCCCCTCGCGGACGGGGGGATTAACGGAAACAACGAGCACCGTTTCGACGAATCCGCGCGGAACCGGAAAAGTTTCCGGTTCAAGGGGTACAGAGGGGGGTGAGGCAGAGGTGAACCATGAATGTGGGAAAATTTTTGCATTTTTGTTATGGTAATTCTGCTTGTTTTTTCTAATTTTGCTTAATTTACAACAGATTCTTTTTTATTAAACACACACTCCTGGGGGTTTGCATTTAGGGTAATTATTAAGTTGTGAGATTAATGTTTTTAGTATAAATATATTTTTTTCTGTTGATTGGATTTATGATTAATCCTTGAATTAAGTTGTTAAGCAGAAAAAGAATCGGTTAATCTGATTAAAGCTCGACCGGGAATCGAACCTAGGATCTTTCGCGTTGCAGTCAAGTGCTTTGACCATTACGCTATCTAGATCCAACCGATAATAATACTTCTACTTGTCTACATAACTCAAACATAAACAGACGTCCACTGCCTGCCAGTGATACAAAGTAGATAGAAATCAAGTAAAAATGTGAAAATTCTTGATAATGCTATTTATTTTTGTCAACCTCTTTTTACGGAGATGCTACTGAATTATATAAATTCTTCTATTATGGCAACCCTGCTTGTTTCCGTCCATTAAAATTAGTTTAATGATGTCTGTGTAAGATTTTTTATAACAGTACAAGTTATGGTTAATTTTCCTGTTTATGGGCTTTGTGATTGTACTAAAGAGGGATAGAAAAATTCGTAGAGATCGAATTCCGAATGATCTTCGCGTTTCTTTCTACGCAAAACGTCACGGACGAGGAACATCGAACCGGAAGTCGAAAGTATCGCACGTGGATTGTTCCGTGCACTTTCATTTACTTTGTCGTGGAGTATCGTTCGTCGATGAAACTTCGATTTGCTTCCCGTATGTAGTTCGCGTACGAATCCGTTTACCCTCTCGATCCGCGTTCGGATCGAGCTTCTTTCTTGCCTGTGGAAACTCAGCGTTCGATACCATCTAAAGGATTTCCGGCGAGATACCCACGATGCAACCGCTTTCCGGAATTGGTCCGTAGATAATAATCGTTCGAAACTGTATTCGGTCGAACATGTTTTGCCGCACCTGCACCATTTCCGAAATTTCGAACGGATCCCTGTGTTTTTATATATTTCACCTGCCAAATATTTCTCATGTTGTTCCATTGAAAATTTTAATAAATAGCTATACTATATATCCTAATAAATATTATAGTTTCAATAACATTGAATTTAAAGATATTGAAATTTTTACTGCAGATAATAGCAGAAATATTACATAAATACTACCTATCATAATTTAAAAGATTATCATTGTTAACTATAGCAATGATGCGACATTGTAGATAAAATTATAACGGGTGTCGTGATTTACACGAAACCGTGCATGTTATTCCTCATAATTAAAAAACTGATCAAACTTTATCGTTAATGGTAACAGTAATACTGATAACAAGAAAGATACATGCACATTGCGGATAAAGTTATAACGGGTGTCGTAATTTACACAAAACTGGGTTTGTCACTAAGCAACCAACGCAACGTCCAATTCGAACAGCTGGACACTGTTTTGTCGCGGGGATGCGAAGAAAATGAACGAGGTTCAAGGGTCTCGAATATTCCGCGTGTTCCGTTATACGTCACCGGAAGTGGACGCAAAAAGTGTTACGCGACCGTCCAGCAGCGGGTCCAGTAATTGCATTCCGATTGGTCCACGGTGTTTCACCAATCCACGCACATAAAACCGAAACAGCCGTGCAACCGAAACCGCGAAAGGAAAGCTGACCTATGAGTAACCGGAAATGGCGGTCGCAGAGATTTGCAGCAGAGGACAAAAGTGTAAGACGACAGAACAATATAAAAAAATTCTATGATTCGCTAATATTGTTTATCTATTCATTTTTATTATTATCACGACGGAACACTATTTATTGATTAGCATAGAATACGAATTTTGTTTCGATTCTTTTAGATATCTAAATTACTGTAATGACTCACTCGTACACTAAAAATGTAGATTAATTGTAAAATTATAAACGAAGGAATCAGATCGACTTTACTTCTACCCTCCACTCGAAATTACAATAAAAATTCTTAAAGCCACCTTGTTAATTCACACTGTTATATTTAACTGTTAATTAATTCTTTAATTTTACGAACTATCGTAAATTCAATCGATAAATCTGTTCGACCTTAATGCAGTCCATTCTTCCTCGCTTTTTTTTTTTCGTCCGCCCAGCCACGTGAATATACACGGGGGTCATAATGAGTTTCAGAGCAACGTAAATTTCAACCGGCCGCAAACGGCGCTCATTTCCGGTCGCCGGAAGTCGCTCCCATTTCTCGCCGCTCCGATGAAAACCGTGAAACAAGGATTCCTTCGTTTTATACGCGTCCAATTTTCGCGTTCACGCGGAAACGCAACGCGCAACCCTTTCTTTCCCTCTTTCCCCTCGAATTGTCGAGTTTCGCGAAAAATCCGATCGACCGTGTCTCTTTCTGCAATGTTTTCCTGCCGCTGTTTACAAACGCTCGCGCAAAACTCGCCAACGAGTCCGTTGCAATCGCGACGAGTGCACCTGGTCACCGTGACAGTTGTGTTTCTTTTTATTGTTTTTTCCGTTTCACGATCACCAACGTTGCGTCAAGCTCACGGGTTGGTATAAAGATTTGCATGTACTACTTGGGAGACGGTTTGGTGGTAGCGAAGAAATTTTGAAAGATTACTTGGAATTAGTTTGCTGGTTCTTGTAATTTACAGGGATGCATTTTCGAAGGGCAGACTGCATGCGAGAGAAAGAGGAAGGGAGAGGAGAATAAAGTAGGGGAGGGACGAGGGGAGGGTAAGAAGAGAGAAGTAGAGGAAAGTGGAGAGACAGTGAGAGGGGTCAGAGTTAAAAGGAGAAGCAGTAAGAGAGAAAGAGAGTGAGTGATGGGAGTGCAAGAGAAAGAGAGTGAGTGATGGGAGTGCAAGAGAAAGAGAGTGAGTGATGGGAGTGCAAGAGAAAAAGAGTGAGTGATGGGAGTGCAAGAGAAAGACAGTGAGTGATGGGAGTGCAAGAGAAAGAGACGAGAGGTGGAGGAGAGCCAATAAGAGGTGGAGAGCCAATGAGAGAAGAAAGACACAGTAAGAGGGAGAGACAGTGAAAGAGAGAGATAAAGAGTGATTGAAAAGAGAGTAAGAGAAAGAGAAGAGGAGTGAATTAACGTCTGTTTCTGCATAACTGAAAAATTACACGTTTTCAATAAAAACGTTCTACCCGACGTAGAGGGAGCGCAACATTTGAGTTCACACGTATGAAGAGCAGAACGCTTTCAGCTGCAATACTAAGCTCTCGAAACATCCTCTCCTAGGCGTGCTCCCGGAAACTTTCGCTCCACTCGTTATTCTCACGAACTTCAATCCCACCGTGCACTGTCTGCCTCCAATATAACGCTCTCTCATCCCCCGCGCAGACACGAGCGTACACGCTCGCAGGCCTGGCTGTCACTCAGCCCCTCTGATTCCTCGAATGCTAACTTTACAAACAACCCCCTCGCAACAAACTCTCCGCTTCCTGTTTCAATCGCGCGCCGCTCTCGAAAAATTCGCTTCAACGTCAATCGCGCGACCATCTCTGCGTTTTACGTTCAATTTCTTGCCGCCTTATACGCGACAACATGAATCTAACCTAAATTCTGGTTGAAACGCGTATTTAGCATACAGTAGCGGACAACAATTTTAGACGAGAGGATAACGTAAAATATTATTTATCTATTCATTTTTATCGTCATTATGGTACAACACTATTCATTGAGATTAGCAGAGAATACAAATTATTAATTAATTAATTTACAGCAGGAGACTAAAAGTTTAAGGCCAAAGGGCCGAAGAAAATAAATTAATTATATCTCAAGGTTCGTGTAGTGAAAAGAATGTGGCGATGTATGATCTGTATGATTTGTGTACGTTCGTCATCGTTTTTGTATCTCATCGATTGATATTCCCTGTGTATTTCAATGAACCGTGTTAATCTCGTTTTTTTCACTCACAATAATAGTAATAATAATAAACTAATCTTCAAAGTTTCGTATAATCCAGCAAATTTGTCGATCTCGAATAAAATTGTCGTCTCGAGGATTTTCGAGGGCTCGCGCACCGTCTCTGGTAATTAGCGTGAATCAGTTTCAGATCCGGTCGATTTGGCAGTGCCAGGCGGGCCTCTCGTCCGCGAGTTTACGAGCTCGCATCAATCCTTGGCGCAGGGCAATTTAATACACCGAGGACGTGCGTTGTTCCGGCGAGGGATCCCATTATGAACGTCATCCGCTGGCCGGCTAAATTACGACAGCTTCATTACGAGCAGATAAGTTTGATTAACACGCTGTATCGTTTGAGTTACGACCGGTTGCGTTGCACTCTCGAGGGGGCTGTCTTGGAGGGAAGTAGGGGTGGAGGAAGACAACGAGTTGTTCTACTTTGTTTTTAACTTTCTCACGCGAAAATCCAGAGGAACCGTGCAATTATTTATTGTACGTTTTTTCCTCGGATGCTTGAGTGCAAATCTGGAATTATTATTATTGTGGTTGTTGTTAGGCTTGGTTGGGAGTAGCTATCAATATTAATATTATTGATCCTAGTTGATGGTTATTATTATTATCAGTTGAACACTGTTATTGATATTTACTCCAACAGGGAGAGTCCTTTAGTTGAGAATAATCATTACCGTCATTATTATCATCGAGTATAGTTTGGAGTTATTGTTATTAACTTCAGTGGTGAATTATTTAACTGACAGTAGTTATTATTATTGACTTTAGTTTAGAATTGTTATTGCTATTGACTTCGGAGGAGAGTTAATATTATTATTATTTACCCCAGTTGTTAGTTATTATTACTGATTTTAGCTGAGGATTATTATTTATATTATTATTATTATTACTATTATTACAATTAATTTAATAATTTACAATTATTACTATTGACTGTAGTTGACAGTTATTATTGTTACTTTTTTCCAATTTTTGAGACTACACCTCCATTAATGCTAATCGCCATTGATACTACTATAACGTAAGATTAAAGAGTGAACGAATAGAGGTGTTCGATATTGGGGAACCAAAGCGCAAGCAGGTAGGATCTATTTGGAAACGGTCGGCCTACGGTCGCGCGATTCACCGTCGGCTACAACGGTTATTCGATCTCGGCAATAAATCAGCGCCGGAAATCGAAGCAAAATCCGACGCTAACAAGCGTCACCCAGGCCCGGCCCTCTCATTATCGCGGCCATCAATTAGCAACTTTGGGATCGGCCGCAACTGTAGCACATACCGGACATACCGACAGGAATTTTCGGCAAACGGTATCGACTTCCGTGTTTCAACGTGGCTATCGTCTGCCGTGACACTGTCATCGACGAGAAATCGATCGAAATTATCGAGACATCGAATATATTCGACTGTTTCGGTAATTGAAGTAACCTTAATTTTTATTTTTAAAGTTGTTATTAATTTTTAATGTAAATATTAGCACTGATAGGTTAGGGACACGGTTGTGAGTTGAGGTTTATTAATTTTTATGTTTAAGGTTGTTATTAATTTTTAATGTAAATATTAGCACTGTTAGATTGGGGACACGGTGGTGAGGTGAAAGTTAAGTGGAAACAGGAAGCGATTTATGTTTACGAATTGAAAGTATAATAATTCGAAAAGGTGAGTTGGGTTTATTAATAAACTAAGTGATAAATAGATAAACATGTGAATTCATACGAATAATATGTGTAAACTAATAATGAAATAATAAAGTTTCACTGTTACTAATAATTGGGAAATACAATAATTCGAAAGAATGTACTATATTAAATTTAAAAATACAATAAATAGGGAGGACAATTTCATCGATAAACTACAAACAATAACCTAAGAAAAACTGTAAATTCTACACAATAATACAACTCCATAAATTAAAAAACAAATTGTTAAGTTGCATTCACATTGTCCAACCTTCAGTCCAATCTTCTCAAAAATCCACAATATCCCACTGTATAATATAATTAAGAATTAAAATCAGTTCACTAATTCACATTTTCACGTTTCCTTCATTCCAAAATCCCAATCTGAAATTCAATGTCACCAACATAAGGCCAGCCATTATACACGTTGTCGGATAATTACTATGCAGAAAAGTTCGAGGGCCAGGTTCAAAGTTAATTAAAAGGTTCGAAGAACCATGACAGGATGGCGAGAGCGGGGGGAGGGGTGAAGGTTGGAGAGAGGGTTGGATCTTTTGCGGCGACAGTTTGAAGCCTCGAGCAAACTTGCGAATTACACCGCGAAAGTATCGGTCGAGAGTTTAGAGAGTATCGATCTGAACGACGTTTATAAGCCTCGAGACTTTCTTGCCGGGCTATTTTAAACCCTCCTTTAATTAGTTCCCGTGAAAACTTGATGCGAGGCACGGGACACTCTGACGATCATGCTAAAATCACGTCCCTACTATTGAAAATGAAATTAGAAATCGCGGAACAGCAACAACTGTTGCAGATGGTGCGCAAGGTGCGAGTCAAACTGTTCGCCAAGATTGACAAATTAAATATTTAACGGGAAATTTCAGGAATTGTAAATTAGAGGGAAAGAAATTCGGAAAGAATTGGTTTATCAAAGGAGTGAGAGCAGGAAAATCAGAGATATAAGTTTTGGAAGAAATTATTGACTCAGATCACTTTTATAATCACCAGAATATATGTATATGTTGGAATTAATTACTTTATAATAATGATATATTTTCGCTTTTTATATTAACAAAATTATTGATGTTTGTAAGCTTTTACCCGTAACATTATTTTTCGACAAAATAACAATTACAGACAATTTTGTGATTACAGCTGGAAAAATGGTTGTCGTTAACATTAAGTTTAAATTGTTCACAAACAGAATAGGTATGTAAATAGAAGGTCGTTAAAATTTTGAAATTAAAATGAAACTTTTATCGAGTACATTTTCTTCATTGCTACAAGAAGCTAGAATTTTATTTCAATTGTACCAACACTTTTTAATAATGTGCCTCTGTGTGCATTTAACTTGAGCAACACGGTAATAAAACCGTGTTATGGGAAAAGTTAAAACGGACGGTTGAGAAATCAGAAACAAAGAAAGAAAGAAAAAGGAATCGATAAAAATTGTTCAACGAAATTCTTTTGTTTCGATAAACTTCGTTTGTGGTGTATTCTTCCTCGGCTGTTTATTCGAACCGAACTCGAAGAACGTATCACGAGGAATGAATTATCGAGAAAAATTTTCAAGCAACCTCCAAGTTTCTCTGTTTCAAAGAGCGTATCCTTACAGAGGAGGAAAGACGAGGAGGGGGTCTATACACGATCTCTCAAAGTCCTTAAAATAAGAGGAACTTCTCAGTTTCATTTCTGTTGTTATTTCGTTACGCTTTGAAACGAAACCCTTTTAAACAGGACACCTAAAGGAATTAACATTGCTTTGAATCACATTGCAATTGAATATTCGTGCACGGGACTGAAACGCTGACAGATTCTCAGATTTTCTTGAGCAATGTGTTAAAGTGAACAACTTTTAGATAGAATGACGTTTAAAATAATTTGTAGATCTGTGAATACGTTGAGAAAATCGGCTATGGTTGATTTGTACTACTTGAGCGCGTGAAACGAAGTAGAATGAGACGTGGTCAGACGCGTCGCGTTACCAATTTTTCTTTCAATTTTCTATAAAAAATTATTTTTATGACCAACATTAGTATCGTGTATTACGTGAATTTTAGTAACAATTTTGTGTGGTATTTTTAAATTACAACAATTACATCTAATTTTTCTGTTTATAACAAATTATGACAGAAACCAAAGGCGATGTCAGTCAATTTTTTCGAAAATTTCTCGTCAAACAGTTAACAAAATTTAATACAAATTTTAATAATTTTCTATTGAAGAGCGTTTAACAATTTATAATTTATTTTGCAATTTAGGGATCAGTTAAATAACTTTTAATTTAGCAAAGTTCAACTCGGTTTAGCAAAATTTAATTTACCTTAGTTCAGTAAAATTGTACAGACTGTTGAAGCTTAGTTTAACGTAGCATATTAAAATCACTTTGATTAAAAAAGAGGGTGCACCAATAATTTTGTATAAAATAATAATAATAATAACGAGTTGTAGCATTTACCAATCTCAATTTATTAATTTATTAAATTTATTTAACAGGTTGTTAATCAGTGGGAATTGATTGTGCGTAATAATTACTTCAGTTGAATTACTTATTATTCTATCGTCCCACGTGAGATTTTTTTTATTTATTACAACCATTTGTCGTCCTATTTTCACGTTATTTAAATACAATATTCTTACAGGGTACACTAGGGAACAAAAATTTAAGACGAATAATTTTATGATTTGCAAATATTATTTATATATTAATTTTTATTGTTATCATGGTAAAACACTATTTATCGAATAAATAAACATAAAACACGAATTTTGTTTATCCTGCCCTTTTCCATAAATTAATTTGTTTATTTTTGTTGTTCCTTCAGTTTCAAACTTTTGTCCGCTACCGTACACCTGTGATCGTTAAGGAGATGAACCACGGTAACATATATCGTGGAGCATACCTATCGATCACAATGATTCGGTGAGAACGTGAAAGCTCCCGCGAAAAAGATTTCCACGATGATATCGGAAGACGGATACACGCCGGGGCGAAAGCAATAACGAGCGGAGATGACGTATAAAAGGGGGTGGGGGTGGGGGGGAGAGAGAAAGGAGATGATCCAGACGGAGGATGTAACACGAGAGTATCGCATTATGCCTGGAAGCTCGATATTATGGCACAGCTGCGTTTTTATTAACGATAAGCATGAGATACAACTAATAAAAAGGGTATACTCGAATTTTACGCGAGGTCAAGTATCAGCTGACTGCAAAAGTTTTGTCTTATGCCCTACCTACTTCACGAATGATTTTGTTTTGTCAAATTAAATTTTTAATCATTGCAATGAAATTTTATAAACGTTAACTATTTTATTAATAAATGACTTGTATGTAGAAAACAAGTATTAAGTTTGAAAAAGTTGTGTTTCATGAATAATTTTGTTTTATCGAATTAATATTTTAACTATTGCAATGAACTTTTATAAACGTTAACTATTTCATTAATAAATGAATCATATGTAGGAAGCAAGTATTAAGTTTGAAAAAGTTGTGTTTCTTGAATAATTTTGTTTTGATGAATTAATTTTTTAATCAAATTCCACCATAGCAATCAACAACAGCAGTCCCATCGATACTGATCGAAAGCCTGAAAACGCGAGCCTCAAAGGCAAACGCGAGCTGCCATAACATTCGAGAGCTGTGTATCAGCCCGGGCCAGCTGTTCCCTCTGGCTGCTCGTCTCGCTGATAAACAAAGCGGAATTACAAACGGAACGTATCGCGATGGGCCAGCCTCGCCTTCAATAAAAGTGAACGAGCCACCCGGGATCAGAACTGTGGCGACCTTCCTGCCCTCGCCACTAGGAGGGATTTAGCGATCACCTTTCTCGCTAGTGCTTGACTACCCCTCGGTTCCTATATACAGGGTGTTCGAACAAATCTCGGAGAAAATTGAAGGGGTAACTCTGTACAATATTTTAAGACGAAAATCAACAGTAATAGTATCGCGTTTGGCGCTTTATTTATTAGTTATAAGCAACTAAAGAAACGGGCTATCTTACGCCTGAGAGTAGGCAATTGGGGCAACACGCTAGGTGACGTCACTGGCTAATGCAGTATACCTTAATCTATTTCCTTCTCAGCTCTGGAGTTTTAACACAATTCCTACCGACGCTTCACGTCTACCTGTTCCTACCGCGACATTCCCACGTAAGACAGACTACAAATTTTTCTCAAAAAATGAACAATGAAAAAAGAAGTGAATATTGAAAAATGTATTATACGTATATTTGAGAAAAAGTCTAAAGTTTAAAGGCGATTCAGCTACGTTGTATCTATGAAATTTTAATCGAAATTTTAAAAACGGTCATTTGACCGGTTGTGGTAGGAATAGTGTTAAATTCTGTGTGATTTACACCTATTTCTTAGGATATATGTATATTAGAAATAAATGCAGAAGAAATGTCCGTAAATGTAGCGTTAATTGACTTAGGGGACAGGCAATTTTCTCATCCTAGAAACGAGCGACTAGCCACTCATTTCAGACGACACAATTAAGCGTGCGTTACGTCGAGGCAATTACGGTGGCGTCAATTAGCGGGGGAATCGAGCGGGACGTCAGCCGTTTCCGGTCGCGGCCGTAATTCGCGGACGTACGACGCGAGGCACGCCGGAAGTACGCCGATTAGGGCCGAATCCGGCTGTTATCCGGGATTTATGGCACGCGAACGGGGAATATTGTGGTTCTTCGTGCTGCTGGCCTGATTTATGGGGAATTGTACGGTGACTCGAAAAAGCTACGGGTTTCGTGAGTCCTTGGGGTGTTGTGGGGGGAGTGGAGGGGGCAAAGGATTATTTGCAGTTTATGCGTTTTCAATTAGTACGTCTTGCTTACAGTTAAAAAAGTGATAAGAAAAATATTAAATTTCTGTTTAATATTAATTAAAAATTGAACTAAAAAAATAATGCCTAATGATTATTTTTTTATATTTACAATAAAACGACAGGACAATGTAAAACATAATTTTATGGTTCGTAAATACAAAAGGGCTCGGTCCCTTAATTCAGGAAAAAAAAAATAAAAAAAGCAAAAAAGAGAAATCGTTTCTTCAATAACCTCGGTTGGCCATCGATAGTACGTGTCGAATGAAGACGTGAGAATACAGTCTAATAAAGGAAATGGCGAGAGCACGTGACACGTATCGAAACGATCAGATACACTTTCTCCACGTGAAACATGCCTACCTATCTGGTGGAAAAATTGTTCGTATAATGGCACGGTATAGAGAAAAATTCGCCGCATAAGGCGACGTTGTAAAACGTATTTTTCTTTACATTACGACGCGACAGGGCCATATTTTACGTGCAAGAAGCACACCCACTCGATACGCCGCTTTAAATCGCGATCCTTCTACATTGGTACACCTCTTTCCTCCCTCGGTGCTTTATTATAACCGATATTAACCCGTTTATTATGTTCGTGCTTGTATAGGTCGATCGTGTCTGCAGAATTCGGTGAGCTTTTTTTTATTTATGACTTCTTTAATTAAAGAATTAAGATCTTCGAATTTTTTTATTTTTATAAATATTTTTGACATCTCCCTCTTTCTATTTTTATACATATAAAAATACAATGTACGTTATTTATAATTAGTATACTTATTAAACAATATATTTTATTTGTAATTAGTATACTTATTAAACATAACATATTTTATTTATAATTAGTATACTTGCTAAACATAATTTATTTTATTTTATTTATTATAATTGTTAAGCCACCACCATTTTGTAATGTTGTTACGTTATAAAAATTGGAAAACTAAAGTGGGAGCTACGTTTATAGCTAATATGATAAATCCCAGTATTTTATTCAACAATTCTAAATGAAAAAAAAAATGTTCGAATTTTACTTATTTTTACACGTTTCTAAATACATCTTTCTGACACGCACAACTTTAATTATACTCCTGGTTATTGTGAACTATTTTTACAGGCTGCTTCTAACAACCTAACATTCCAACAAGAATTACAGCGATTCCTGCAGCCGGCTTAAAGTGACCGTGCATCACTCGTAGCGCGAGCAAGTAGAAACAGTGCGCGATAGATCAGACAGCGGGAAGGCAAGAGAGAGGAGGATTCAAGAAGACGTTTCATTAATTCAAGCGTTTTCCCCTGGCAGACGAAAAGCTTCGTCGAACCATTCAGTAAATTGCGATTTTATACAAAGAAAAAACTTCAGCTACGAATTTTATTCTTTATAGAGAGTGATCCAGACGTTTTGGAAAGATCGTTTCTCTTGTCTCCTCCCTATCATTGTTTCTTCGTATTGCAATTCTTTAGAAAATGAATAACCAAATGTTGAACAATTTCTTAAACAATCGCTTTATCTACAATGTATTTAATAAATCATTTAATAATATTACTGGACTGTTTCAAACTTTCCAGCATGAATGTTTACCTTGTATACAGTAACGAACAAAAGTTGAAGACCAAAGTGTTAGAGAAAATAAATCAATTAATTAATAAGAAGTAACAGTATAAATAAAATTTGTATTCTGTGCTAATAAATAAATAATGTTCCGTCAAAATAACAATAAAAATTGATAGAAAAACAATATTGAAAATAAATCAATTAATTAATAAGAAGTAACAGTATAAATAAAATTTGTATTCTGTGCTAATAAATAAATAATGTTCCGTCAAAATAACAATAAAAATTGATAGAAAAACAATATTTGCAAACCATAAAATTATGTTTTACATTGTCCTTTCACCTTAAACTTTTGCTTGCTACTGTAAAACAGTTCATTAAATATTTTCTGAACACCTTGAGAACTTTATTAATTGTTTGTTACGCGTAAGAAATTTGTTTATAGCATACGAATTTTCACAAGATTCTGTCAACTGACGTGACTTATTGCAAAAAACAGTCCTTTTCAACAATTAAAAAAGTTCGAATTGTTTTCAACGCGAGAGCTTTCAGACGGGAAGCTTCGTTTTTTTTCTTTCATTTGTTTTTTTTCGAACCGTTCTGCCTGCGAAAACGCGCGACAGCTGCTACGACACCTCCGTTTGAATTTTCCGCATTTTTCTAGAAACCCGGGAAAAGTGAATTTATAGCGTGTTCCATCGGCCAGCAAAGAATTCAAGGGTAACGAGGCCACGTAACTCTTTGCCAGCGTTCACCTTTTTCTTGGTTTGTATTCGCGAACTTCACAGTGCTCGAGCACACAAAAGATCTTCCAAGATCTACAGTAGCTGACAAAAGTTTCAGACGAAAGGATAATGTAAAATATAATTTTATGATTTACAAATATTATTTATCTATTCATTTTTATCGTCATTATGGTAAAACACTATTTATTGATTCGCATAGAATACAGATTTCATTTACGCTGTTATTTCTTATTAATTAATTTATTTATGTATAAACGTTAGAAAAATGCAATTTTTTGAAAAGCTAAGCATTCTACTGAGACTGCAAAATAAGGAGTTTGATAAAAAAGAAAAATAATTTTTAAGAAAGAAAGTTAAAAACTTTTAAACGTTTGGAGTGTCTGATCATAACCTTCAGTTACTACTTAAAACTACCGTTTACCTGTACAGAATTTCTAGGAAATTTTCAAGAGCTACGATCGTCTCGTGTCTGACGGTGACTGTCGATATCTACTTAATTTCTCTTTTTGCTTTCAATTTCGATCACTCTGTCTGTCTATAACTGCCAGCTTCTACTTAACACGAATTCTTTCTGTCTCATTCTTAATTTAATTACAAAAAATTGAAATCATCATTTAAATACGTTATTTATTTTTCTAGCTACCAAGAAGAAAATCTTGGAGGAACATGATTTATATCTTCAGAAAAATATAACGCGGTTTCCAGTCGCGAAACTTTTTTACTCGAATCTCAATACGAAGGTATGTTCGTGTCGTCAAAAAATTCTGACTATTTCTGTGGCAAACTTTTTCGCATGAAATCCTTTTAAAATTGACGAAGTATTCAGTTTATATTTCTTAAGTCACTCTTAGGTAATAAAATTGCAACAGCAAAGGTAAAAAATTTAGCAACAGCTCCAAGCAAACAGAAATTTCTGTCACCACAAAGACAGAGCAGCACAATGTCTCGCTTTCTATAGCGTTTTTCACTTAAATGGAGCCCCTGATTGTTGCGTAAGCGCACAGCCGGTCAACTAATTATATCTAATTCCGTATCGACGACTAGACGTCGATTTGGTTCAAGCTACGGCCATAATCAGTGACCTTGGCATAGTCATGAGCAGAACTAGTAGAATAACAGGTTGTGTAACAGACCTGGGCAAGCGATTCAAACGAAATAAAATCGTTTAATTTATTTGAGAGCTTTCACTGAAATAATTGTATTTCATTTCAAACATTATGTTAAACTTTAATTTTCCAATTTTTTAGACCATCTCATTGCTCAGTTATGCAATAGAAACATTCTTTCAATTTAATTTGAATAAATATTTCACTTAATTTGTTTGTTATTTATTTTTTTTAAATTCATTTAACGGATGAAGTCTTATTGCACCAGACAAATAAGGAATTTGGTATAAAATATAAAAATGAGAGTGACGTACAGTAGCGGACAAAAGTTTAAGACGAGAGGACAATGTGAAACATAATTTTATGGTTTGCAAATATTATTTATATATTAATTTTTATTGTTATTATGCTAGAACACTATTAGCATAGGATAAAAATTGAATTTATTCTCGTTGACATTTTATTGGTCTTAAACTTTTGTCCGCTACTGTACGTCACTCTCATATTTATATTTCGTATAAAAAATTCCTTATTAGTCCTGGGGGGAACAAAATTCAATGTTAACTCGTAGAATAATTAATTGAAAGAAAAAAAATGCAGATATCGTCAAAAATAATCTGTTCGATTCGTTTGCCTAGATCTGCTGGTTAGATTACTAAACGTGTACATTATCCAGTTTCTCACTTACCGTCGTCGAGGCGCTCGAACTTCGGTGCTGTTTCACGTGCGGGCTTCCATGGCTGGGCTGCACGTCGGAATTTAATTGACGGTTCACGGCTGCCGGCTCGTGCTGTTGCGTCGTCGGCTCTATGTCGAGGTAGCAATGCGTCTCGAGGTGGCTTTGTGCCCTTCTTTCCTCCAACACTATCCTGCGAGCCGCGCAGAATATCTTGTAGTACACCTGCGGGCAACACAAGAAACAGAAATATAATAAAGCCGGAAACGAAGTAACGGGGAGAACATATTCTCGTCACTACACTGTATCTAGTGTCTATTTTTGATAGTATCTAGGGAGATCGAATGACATCCACTAACTTTTAATTCTACTTCAAAATATTCAGTAATGTCCAATAATGTCCCTATGGATGTCTATTAATATCTAGCAACATTTTGTAATATCTAGTAATATCGAGCAGTACTCAATTAATACCTAGTAATGTCCAATAATGTCCTTATGGATATCAATCAATATTTAACAATATTTCGTAATATCCAGCAGCACCAACTAGTATCCAAAGCCGACCACTAAGTTTATAGATTGTTGATAAACATTTAGTCGAATTTCTTTCAATTAAAAAATACATTCATCGCGTGGCTTGCTCGACAGTCGAAAACAATTAGTTGGACTTTGATCGTTTACCAGTTAATCGAACGAAAACAGTGACAGAGAAAAGAGTAATTATAACGAGAATGATTATAAAATCGATCGTATAATCGTTACGCAACACCGTCGACGGCAATTTCAATTAATTGTACAAAAGATCGTCGTTAAAACGCGATCGACCAGCGAAATGCAGCCTGAGAAAACGCTAAGGGACCTATACATTTATGGCGTAACTATGGAACATAATTAATGGAAAACCGTTTAAGGAAATTGTTTGAAGCAGATTCACGGAAACGAAACGATAACTGTATTATCATTTAATTACAGTCATTTTACATGAGAATTACATTTTTCAAGTTATATCACACCGTTTACCTTCGATTAAATTTTATTTTACACTTCAATGGATTTTAATTCAACTACGTTTTGCAGATTATCACTATGAATTGAATATAAATTGAATTCCAATTGTTTCTATTATTACAGTATTCCGTAAATCTTACTATTTCCAATTAATTAAACTGCAATTTATGTTTAAGGGAATTTCAACGCTAGAACTACCTAAGATTACAGATCAAATTGAAAATTACATGGAAAAATATCGAATACACAGAAAACAAATCTTTATTTGTACCTTCTGCAGAAAATCATAGTAAATTTCGGAAGCTTAAAATGAATTTATAAGGTTGCTATGAATAATCATTAATCTGTCATTTCTAGTGTTAAAGAAACATTATTTCATATTTTAATTTTTCAATAATTGGTAATTGTCGTGTTTCGAAATTGATAAAAAGTAATATTTGAATATCCGAGTGTCAACGGTTTTCGTTGCTATTATGCTTCAGAAACGTTCGGATATGATATCCAAATTTGATAAAATTAAACATCGTTTATCGTGATTGATACGAAATTGTTCAACTGACAAGCAAAAATTGAATATCGGTTTCACGTCAATCCTACCAATTAAATTCATTTTAATATAGTGAAAAATACACGGCCGTGGAAATCGAATTTCAAGCGATAAGTTTTTAATAACAAAATTACCACCGCTTCGTTTATGGATCGTTTTTTTTTTTTAATTTTAAATCACAATAAAGTTACGAACAGCTTTATTCGAGTCCTAAAAATGTTAACAAAAACTGTTTCTTCAAAGTTATATTTCCTATCGAATGTTAACAAAAACTTTTTCATTAAAATTATATTTTATTTAAATTAATTTATACGGTGCAACGGTGAACGAAAAAAGAAGTTCTTTTTTCTCGTTTAAGCGAAAATAATTTGGAACAGACGTAACTTAAATTTCCTCGCGAATTATACCTCTTAATGTACTAAAGCTCCCAGGTTTTTCCTGAAGAATAACTGAAATTAGAACTGGCCCGAGTTCGAGATTGCACCACTTTTAAATTCGAACTTAAGAACCGTCCTCGAGTTTAATTAAGAAGACACTAAACTCTACGATGGACTGAAAATTCACACCGCTCTGTGCCCGGTATAATGTCCGCCGAAGGTCCAAGGAATTCCTCCAATTACACCCTCCTGCATTTGCATATTCGGTGTTCTCAACGAGCGGACCGCGTTCCTTCAACTGTTTCTTATGAAAAGCATAACTCTCGCGTGGATATCGAAGCTTCCAAGGGAGAATTACGTTTTTTAAATTTACACCCTCTGTCTGGCACTATAGAAACCACTTTTATGCGACAATTAATTGCTTTTTCATGCATTAAAATATTCTATTAAAAATAATAAAATAATTGTAGAATAATAATAATAATAATAATAGTAGAGTAATAATAGAATAACAATAATAAAAATAGTGGAGTAATAGCAGCATAATAATAATGAAAATAATAGTAGAATCACTACCCATTAATACCAGTATTACTTAAATTATTAATAAAAATTCCCTTCTTCCATCCCCACTCCTAAACTAAAACAAGATCTGCATTGTGAAGCCCTAATTTAAATAAATCTATTATTAATATTATAAACCTGAATTTTTCATAAATTACTAACATTTCGTTTACCACTTTGCTCATCAACTTTTATCCTCTACTATACCTTTACGTGTCATGCAAATTTTGCACTTCCTCCATATTTTCTACATTTCCAATAAATTACATTTCTCCGTGAAATTAGCCCTGCACCCCTTCCCACAACCCTTTCGTTTGGCATATAAAGTTGCCTGGAAACTCTACGCTGATCCCTACCTGAATCATGACCAACAGAGGTATGTAGAAGCTGCCCAGCGTGGCGTAGATCTGATAGAAGAAATTCTGACAGACAACGCAATGGGACGGGCCTGTCTCCGAGTAAGTGTGCTCGTTCCCCATAATCAACAACGGCGGCAGGCTGATGCAGGCGGCCCCTAGCCAAACAAGGCTGACATAAACGATCATCCGCCGCGGTGTCCTCTTCACCCCGTACTTCAGGGGCTTCGTTATGGCCCAGAACCTGGAACAGGAAACGCGGGCCACGGTGAGTTCGGTCGGTTAACAAAACACCGGGAGCATAGTCTGGTTAAACAAAACGACCGGCCGGTCTGTTTTCATTGTACCCAACCCCGCACCCCTCCCTTTGCTATCCGTCAAGATGACCCGTTTCTGGGACCACCGGTCTCCTTGTCGGAGCATATAATCATTTTCAGTCGAGCAAATAATGAACGATGGTGAAATATTGTTTTCGTTTGACAGAAAGTTCAGTGTTATTGGTAAATTTGGCTGATTAGCGAGTTAGATTAGTGTTTTGTTTAATTTCGAGAGATGTTTGTGAATTAAAAATAGCAAAGTATGACTTTCATTTGATCTAAGAGAAAGATTAATATACTACTGAATTATTGATTTATACTACTGGAATTTAATTTAGAGAGACATTGATGAATCAGAAATAGTAAAATACTCTTTTAATCTTTACTCAAAAGGAAGATTACTATTCTTAAGTTCGCAAAATCATTGATTTATACTACTGGAATTTAATTTAAAGAGACATCAACGAATCAGAAACAGTAAAATATTCTTTTCATTAGACAGAAAGATCGATATGGTTAATAAATTTGATTAATCATTGACTTAGCTCAACCATAACTACGTTACACACTTTGCTACACCTTATACGTTACATCAGTTATCATGTTATCCTCCGCAATCGCGTTAAACAGGTAATCCAGGTTGATCGAAAGGGGACGGAGAAGGGGGGCGGGGGCAAAGTTACGCAGGGAACTCAATTTCGCGTGGAATTAGTGATCACGGTGGCTACTAACCGGTCCACTGAGATCATGCAGAGATTCAGGATGCTGGCCGTGCAGCTGAGCACGTCGAAGCTAACCCAAAGGTCGCACATAATTGCGCCGAAGGACCAATTACCGGAGATCTCGTACAGCAACGCCATCGGCATTACCAGAAGAGCGACGCAGAGATCGCTGACCGCCAGGCTGACCAGCAGATAGTTGCAGGGCCTTCGTAGCTTCCTGACCAGGAACACGGCGACGCAGACCAGGATGTTCCCGATCACGGTCCCGACGATTATGCCGCCAAGCACCAGGGCGATTAGTATTGCCTGGGCACAGACAAAATCGCGAAATTGTGGTTAGACTGTGTTTTAGAGGGTACATAGGAGAGTTTGCTTGGTGATAGCGAGGTTAGTTTCTAGGAAGTGCGATTATAAATTAGTATTAGCATCGAGAATTAGTATAACGTTAGTGCAACTATGAATTGGTATTAGTAATTAGCTGAACCCTGGTGTAAGTGCAAATTAGTATCGGTTCATGTTGTGCTATTAGTAATTAGTATAATAAGAAAGTATAATCCGAAGTTAGAGCAAGTGCAATTGTAAATTAGTATCAGCAATCATTAGTGTAACAAGAAAAAAAAATACGAAATTAGGTGCACCAATTAGCAATACTAATTTATAAACACGCTATATTAATTTTATATATTCCTTTAGCAATACTATGTTTAAAAATATGAAATTAATTATGCCAATTTTCGACACTAATTAATACTAATTTCATATTTTTCTTTCCTACAATACTAATTCCCAACACTAATTCACAATTATACAACACCATCTTTTCTTAAACTAATAATTATCAACACCGTTTTACCCCGAACGTTAATAATTAACTAACACTTACCATACCAATACCAAGTTACGTTAATTAAAAATAAAATCTACGTTCCAACACCAATTCTAACCAGTCAATTTTTCGACGGTCCCCCCGCCCACGCGATAACACGATACACGAATCGAGCAGCCGGATAAAACTTCATTATAACCTTTAACGAAACCCGTCGGGAGCCATGCAAAATTCACGGTTCAATTTAAGATAATCTTACACGCCGTTACGCGATACCGTCATCCGCGTTCGTGTTTATCGAGGGCATTTTCGTCGGAAAAATTACGACCCGCCATTACGGCTAGCGTCGAAAGGTTTCCAGCGTGGTTGCCTGCTCGCAGGGGCCGGTCGCCGATGAATAAATCGCGTGGTCTGCGACCCCTCGCGAAATCGACGAATAAATGTGGCGGCCAGAAAAGGGAGGGGGGGAGAGAGAGCTGGTCTGCCCTCCCTTGGCAGAGGCGATTAAATCGCGGCGTGATTTGATTAACCCCTTGACAACGGCCGCCGTATCTCATGCGCGCCACGCATGCATGTGTTTATCTGATATACGACCGGCAAAACATTTATCGAATTCTATTTCTATCTTTTTTGTATCAATAAACGAAAAGAACAACAGATTTTTATCTTTTTTTTTGACGTGGTCATTAGCGACAGGTTTAGTTAGATTCTGTGATGTTATTTGGTCTCTTTTAGGTATTTTCTTAGGTATTTATTTTAGGTACTTTAGGTATTTTCTACGCGTTTCTGTGACGTTCTTTGTTCGACGTTCGATGTTCTTTTGTTCATTATGGCCAGAGGATTTTATTTCTTTCTTGCTAGAGATGCTGCTTGTTTAAGAGAAATTTTTATTTCGTGAGATAGCTTGAATTTTTTTCAATTATTGTTCAGTAAAGGTGTAGTACAACCTGTTTGACGGTAGTTAACAAGTTTTTTCTAACGACTTTCCTTAATTTCTTAACACTTTAAATAGAGATGTATTTAAAGCAGTGGCTAACGATAATGGTTAGTAATTTTAGCGAATAAAGTAGGTTTTCCTGAAAAATTTAATAAGTATGGTCGAATCGATAGCCGGGGAACGTGTACATATCCAATTTTTCCGGAAACTCTCGAATTCCGGGATAAATTACTCGCGTGATTACACGAAGCTACCTCTTCATTTCGACAAAATGTTTCCTCGCTCGAGAATTTATGGTGAAACATTTTGAAACATGCGATTGTACTCGAAAATTTCACCTCGCGTCCACTTCCATCCGTTTGTTATCGTGAATGCTGGTAATTCTATTTTATTAAATTACTGTTGGATTGTTATAATAGAATCGTCGTCGTTCAAATTGTTTAACGGAATTGTTGTATCACAAGAATATCAGTAGTTATAATTTTTCAATTCGTTTCATTTTATAGCTGAATTAAAATTAACAGCGAAGACAACATTTTTCTTCACAATACAACTCAACTGAACTGAACTCAATTCTAGTCAACTCAACTCAACTCAACTCAACTGAACTTAACTAGACTTAACTCAACTTAACTGAACCTAATCCAACTTAACTCGACTTAACTCAACTCAATTCAACTCAATTCAACTCAACTGACTCCTTTCAACTGAAACACTCCTTGTATACGCAATACAACACATATTAGATAGGACACTCACTTTAGAACAGTTCCACTATATTTATCGTGATTAATACGCAACATTCTCATGCCTAATGAATTATAAATGCCTACTAATTAGTATTATTAAAATTAATACTCGTAATATGGATCGAGTGGATCGTAACGAAAACGAGGATTTTTGTTTCAGGAATCTGGTAAAATGGTGTAATCAGATTACACGATCTGCGAAACAGTCGCTCGACAGAAGGGGGCGCCTTAATTATGCTCGCATTAATGGGGCGATAAACGTCCAACCCTCCCGCTATAATCTCTCGAATATGCGATCGGTTTAGATGCTGATGGAATCCGGTTCAACCCGAAATTTCCATTTAACGGGCTTATTTTGCGGCGGAAGCGGAATTAACTTGTACATTTTTACGCGTTCATTTGAATTAATCCCCCGAGGGACTTCGCGATCTGCAGTTAAATATAAAAGTTTATATACATTTATCAAATTTCAAATGTTACTAAAAAAAAAGAAAAAAATATGAAATATAATTTATAAAGATAATATATATTATTATATTTTACTATTAAAATTTGAACAAGTGAACAACATTTATGCTAATTTTAATAATAAAATGGAATAATACATATATATGTAAAATATATTATGAAAGATATCTTAAGTCTCATAAACTCGTCTGTTAATATAAATGCTAATTCATTTAATTTATATGCAATCGATGTAACTTTATGGGAGAATTTCTACAAATCGTTACACCGGTTAGTTGAAATTGAATTATTAATCTTCGTTAATATAATTTAAGGCATAACAGTATAAATAAAATTGGTATTCTGTGCTAATCAATAAATAGTGTTCTATCGTGATAATAATAAAAATGAATAGATAAACAATATTTGCGAACCATAAAATTATGTTTTACAATATGCTGTCGTCTGAAATTTTTGTCCGCTGCTCTATAAGTATATTTTAGAGAAACAAGAAATTACTATCTCGTTCGTCCTACAAAGGGTCGAGGTTAGCGGTAGGTGCTGTTGAAGTCGAGAATTTTCTACGGATCTCTGTTTTATCTTTAGCAAAGGTTTATTCGTTTATGAGCAGAACAACTTCGAGTTCTACCGAACAACTTTTCCTTCGTTTCTGAGAAACGATCGATGTGAACTGGGTGTTCACGTGAATCCACGTACGATGTTTCTTCAGAAACGTAAGTATAGCAAGAGTATAAGCAGGTACAGTGTTTAAAAAATAAAGAGCTGGACATGTCCCTGCGTGGTAATCAATGACAACGCTGAAAAATGTAACAAAGTTCCAAAGAACGTCAGTAGTTTATAAAAAAAATTAAAATGCAAATTTTTAAATTAAGTTTTATTTATTGGAATTTGTTAAATGGTAAACAAACGAAGCAGAAGTAAAATATTTATTAATTTTTAAATTTTATTTCTTTTTTTTTGAATTTTATTTCATTTTACGCGTACAATATAAAATGATTATTCTTGCAATTTAAATGCTGACTTTGATCTCGAAAACATTCTTGACGGCGCCACTCTACGTGAAGTTACACTCCGTTTGACGATATTACACGGCTGCATTTTACAAAACTGATTACCAACGCCGTACTTCCTGTTTAAAGTTCGCCATTCTCTTAGACCCGCGAAATGTCAACCGCTATTTCAAAGCAGAAAGGATCTTCCAGCTATCTAACTTCTGATTAGAGTTCAAAGTTTCCTTATAAAGCGGTGCTTGTTGGATGATCACGCTAAGGCGCGCAAAAATTTGCACGTTTCCTCGACAAATTTCAATATTTTACGTAAAAGCACTATTTCAGGTAAGAAAAAAAAAATACCAAATTTAGTACTTCAGTTACCTAATATTATACCTGCATAATAATTATAAATAAAAATTTTTACACCTAGACTTTATAAAATTATCGGTTTAAATTATTAATAATTATTAAAGTAATGGTTTAAAATTATGAACAGAGTCCTCACAATCTTCCTTTTACATAGTATAAAAATTGCAAAGGGTTGAAAATCAAAGATTGTCCCAACATAATTAAAGATAGCCACAATAACCCATTTACATAATTAAAAAATTGCAAGAGGGCTGAAACTCGAGGATAGAGTACTCGCTATCATCCTTCCACGTAGCAAAGAAATCGTAAGCGGGTTGAAAGTCGAGAATAGAGTCTTCGGTGGTTCTTCCGCATAATTAAAAAATTGCAAGGGGCTTGAAAATCAATAAAAGAGTCCTCGCAATCATTTTTTCCCCTATTATGCAAATGTCAAAAATCAAAAAAGTCAAAAGCCTAGTCCTCCCAATCGTTCTTCCACATACTGAAATATTCCAACCATTCTAGTGAAACTTTCCCAGAACATCGACTCGGCCAGCAATTATTTATTCAGCTACCCTTTCCCCGTTTATTCGAACTCGCTAATAAAAGGGGTCTTCCTCCCCCTTGAGGCCACGTGAGTTAACCTAATTATATACTTATCGTTAACCGCGCAGCCCTCGAACTTCCGGCCGCAAGAAGTTCGAAACACCGCGGGCCCGGATCGCTTTATTGCAAACACACCGGTCATAATTATTCATGGGGCTCGCGTTAATCTTCGGGCAATAATCTTCGTTCGAGTATCGGCTGCGTCCGCGGCGCCAAAAGTTACAGGAACTTAAATGGGCTCCGGTGTAATCCCGCGGGATAGGGGTGGATCCAGCTTCGAAGCGGCGCACGGAAGTTTATTGTAGCTGTATGTGGTCTTGGAGCGCCGTTCGAATAAACGGAGGGAAGGTTAAATGCGAAGGAAATTAATAAATAAAAGAAGAAGTTGATAAAAGCTTCGTGGGATTCGTTATATCGTTAAGTGGCAGCGTAAACAGGGGTTTATCGATGTTTAATACCTTTCTGCTTACGAGCAGACTATGGCTAAAGAAAAAATTATTATGATCCATCATTCACCATAAATTTCAAATATTCGATGATTCACAACCTCCTCTACTCGTAAACCTTCAATATTTAATATTATTTTCTTTACTCGCTAATTATGACTAAAGGAAGAATTATTATAATCCATCATTCCTAAATTTCTCAAATTTCAGATATTCCTTAATTCACGAATTCACCATATCGTGTTATGTTACTATCAAAGAATAGTTCCATTAGACTCTTTCTCAATATACGGGTATCGAAAACGGAAAGTTGAACAGCAGTTTCAGTATATTCCCCGAAAAGTTGCACAGCCACGGCATTTGATCTCTCCCACGAGCCTCTAAGGTTTCATTAAAACCACCCCCGTAGGTCTCACAGACATTCTCATTAAACCGTCTAACACAAAACGCAAACGAGACCGCCCACCGCAAAGTGTGCTACCATTAATTACTCTCTGGCACGCCGTGCATCCCTCCGCTAACCCCTTCCACTGTTTAACTTACCGATAAACACAAAAAACGGCGAGACGTATCGCCTGATGCACCCCGATTTTTCCCAGGTGTACGTTAATCACCTAACTCAACGTATACACTGCTGACTCTCATAGTATCAAAGAGGAGGGAGATACTTTATGTTCAAATACTTTATTCAAAAATTATATAATTATATATATTATAAAAATTAATTTAATTCTCTAACTTTGTTTACAACGATTAAGACAGACTGGCTATGTGTATATTATATAATTGGTAAAATTTATGTAAAAAAATCTGTAAGGGGTTGAAAATTCAGAATAGCATCCCTCCCAATCGTTCTTCCACGCGATAAGAAAATTATAAAGGGGTTGAAAATTGAGAAACTAGTCCTCGCAATCCTTCTTCCACATATTTTTAAATTTGCAAGGGGGTTGAAAATTGGCAATGCAGTCCTCCTCACAATTCTTCCACATACTTCTAAATTTGCAAGGGGGTTGAAACTCAAGAATAGAGTATTCGCAACCGTTGTTCCGCATAGTAAAAAATGTACAAAGTTGAAAATCGAGAATACAGCGCAACTAGCTACCCTTATCTCACCTGCGTGGCCGTGTACGGGGAATTCTTGCCGGGGAATCCCCGGAGGAAGTCGTCGACGTCTCGTGTGGCTCGAGTGGTCGCGTTCAGAAGCAGGGTGCCTTCCGTGGTGATCGCGTCCTTCCCCTCCATACGAGCCTAGTCGCCAGTCCTGGAGCATCCGAAGCGCCCCCCTCGTCGACGGCTACGTCATGCCCCTTTGTGCCTCCTCTCGACCATGGGATTCCACGGAGGCTCGGGCCGTTCATGGGAATCCTCCCTCGATTCCACGATCCCCACGATCTCCACGATACACCGACCTCAGCCGTTCGTCGTTACCTCTCGCACGATCCGGCCCTCGCGGCTCTGAAATCACGTTACACCCTGGTTACGTCGAGTCTGAGGGCTGGCTAACCGACTGGGGACACTCGATGCAAACGGGGGTTGGAAGGACACTGTGCTGCGATTGCTATTTGCTACTGGAGTTCAACATTATGGTAGGTGAATCGTGGTAGAGGGGAGGTTTCATAGGATAAAGATGCGAGAGGGAAGGTGGTGTTTAAGTTAAGAGACTTTATGTAAGGTGAAATTCAAAAATTTAGTTTTAAATCTGTGGTGTGTCATTTTTCTGAAAAATTCGAGATACAATAGTGGACAATAATTTAAGACGACAGGACAATGTAAAACACGTAATTTTATGGTTGGCTAATAATAACAGTAGTCGTTATACAGTAGCAGGCAAAAGTTCAAAAAGGGTCGAACAAAATAAATTAATTAATTAATAAGAAATAGTAGTATAAATAAAATTCAAATTCAAAGCTAATGAATAAATAGTACTTTACCATAATGACAATAAAAATGAATGTACAGATAATATTTGCATACCATAAAATTATGTTCTACATCGTCTTCTTGTCTGAAACTTTTATCCACTACTTTAGGTAATAAAATATGTATAAAATCTAAGGTCTAAGATTTTTACGCTATAAAGAATATAGAAAACGTAAAAATATTTTCTCAGAAATATTTTCACGATGAATCAAATTTTCTTTTAAACTCTTGATTTCAATGTTCTAATTCCCCACGCTCTTATGTTACCTTCCCACGACAAATATTTTTCTTCCACGCGTACGTCGAACGGTTTTCTCATCGAACAGCCGAGCATTCCGAGTTCCCGCCGCGAAGACAGCACGTAGTATCGGATAATTCCGGGAATGCGAATAATTCGAACAGGGAGGGGGTGGCCGCACTCAATATGGTCGTGTATGATTTATTACCGGATGGTCCCTCCTCAATTTATATTTTAATTCGTCCAACAAACTCGCAGCCTGGAACCTCCTTTAATGATGCCAGCGATCAACCAATTGGGGTCTTAATTACCTAAACCCACGAAATTAATTACGCTTCCGTTTATCGTCTGTTTTCCTCTTTTCTTCTTAAGAATCAGATAACGAATCTAACAAATTCTGTTCGGTGTCTCAAACGTATAGGGTGCCGTGTGAGAAAGGATGTAGAGATGAAAGTTATGAGAATATAGAAGCAATATAAATAATTAACAAAAAGAACCACAGTGGGAATAAATTTGTATTCTATGCTAATCAATGAATAGTGTTCCACTATAATGACGTTACAAAAATGGATAGATAAACAATATTTGCGAACCATAAAATTATGTTTTATAATAAATTGTCCTGCCGTCTTAAACTTTTGTCTGCTACTGTACTTCGACGATATTCGGACACGATCGATGGGAATGCACGCGAGGGCTGCATTACGTGCCACCATTGAAATAAGAGGAACTCGTGTTACGGAGACACGCTAAGCGGTTCCAGCTAACTTTCCACCCCTTACCCCCCCCCGTGCCCCTTTCTCCATCAAGTGAAACGGCGGATTCGAACGGAGAATACGGAAATTAGTTTCCTGTCAAACACCGTTTTATGATGTCCCTTTTTATGCCCGCTTCGCCGTAGAATATTAAACGCTCGAGGATGTATCGGTGGAAGAAGAGTTTCGTGGACGGTTCCTCTTTTACAATGGAACAGTTTAGGGGTTCAGGGTAAATTTAATAATCGTTCCTGTCTCATTCATATTTATATTCTGCGTGCATTTTATTTGCTTATTTATTTATTTAGTTATTCTTCTTTTACGGAAAATCACTCAAATTGAAAAAATTATTTTATTTCACGAATGCTTTCCTTATAAACGTTAATTTATTTTATTAACAAATGAACCATACATAGAAAGCAAGTATTAAGTTTAAAAAAATTGTTGTATTTCATGTCGAATTAATTTTTTAATTATTTTAATGAAATCTTATAAACCTGTACACCACCATTTTCGTTTGAATTCCGCATTCTATTCAATCTAACGTTATTATTCCCACCGACGCACCACTTCCGTTCACCCACCATTTCTCACCGCATCCCCTATCTATCGATCCTGAAAAATCCAGCGTCGACCGCGAGCAACAAAGAAACGGCATATTCCCCGCAATCCTACACAGCCTACAGCGATGTCGTTCGCGAGTTCCATCAGCGACACGGTCTAAACCAAACAAACCGGCCGATTCAATACTTTCCCTCGCGCATCACGCACACCCCTATTCCCTCCTCTCTTGTTCCTCTGTCGCCGTGGAACGAGCAAACATACGCGACACGAGCAACGGCAGTATTTTTCTTTACGTTAGAACCATTGGAAATTGTTCAAACCGGCCGAATTATTTTCTGCTAGCCAGAACTCGCGCTTTCGCTGTGACAAATAAATTACAGCGATGGTGTTTAGACTCGAACAGTTCACGGGGGTGGGAAAGGAGGGATGCTAGGTTTTGGCATTTTAGGGGAAACGAACGTTTTTATTTTTCGAGGCGATCTTAGTTTCGTGTTTCGTGTCCCTCTCGAATTTCGATGTGTACAGTAACGAATAAAAGTTTAAGAAGACAGAACAATGTAAAATATAATTTTATAGTTCGCAAATGTTGTTTACGTATTCATTTTTATTATTATCACGATAGAACACTATTTATTGATTGGCAAATTTTACGTAATAAATGTACTTTAACAGAATCCATAAATTTATTTACCGACTCCATCCTCGAATTTATTCATTTGATTACTTTTTTCACGAACAACCTTTTCAGAAACTTTCTAATTCTTTAATTCTTTAATTAATTTCATTGATAAATTAAAAATTGAAGCTTCATTGGCTTGTTTATTAACTAAATAAACTGAAATAAAATATTTCTTCAATGGAACAAAAAGTATGTTATAGAAAAGCATTTTATAAACTTTTGTTAGTAACTGTATGCTGCCCTTCGTTAGAATAAACTTTTGCGAGCGATTGTATGCTATCCTTTACCAAAATAGAGTACCGCTTTATTCATCGATTAATTCAAAGCATAAATTTCGTTCAGTCCACCGTTCGCCATAAATTAATCCACTTATACTTATGGTACCTTTGGTCTTAAACTTTTGCCCGATACTGTACGTGCCATGTATCGACTACGATCTCTCGCGTCCTGGGAGCACTTAGCTGTTAATGTATCTGCGGCTGGTTCGAGTGTGCTGTTTAGAGAATTCTAGTTAGACGATACGTTCCCTCCGTATGGTAAACAGGGTAAGGGGGAGGAAGAGCTTTTAGGGGAGGGTAGCCTTCGAGAGGACGATAAGGGGATCAGGTGACACGGATTCGTGTAAAGTGGATTTTTCGTCAGTTGAATTTAGCAAATATTCACGTACTGCACGTTACATTTATCGTATAAAATTTTCATCAAATTTCTATATTTTGTAAAAAAAAAAAAAAATTGTATTGTACTTAACATTGGTGATTTAATTTTTGAAAGTAAGTGGATTGTAAAAAGATGAAAAAAAATTTCACGGAAAGAAGTAATTTCATAGAAAGAGACGGTTAATAAAATTATTGCTAAAATAAGTAATGAAATAACAATTTTGATGAATTTCAATTTATATACGAGTATTACGTGCACCCCCTTTCGTTTCACGAATGAATTGATTGAAAAATCGATAAAAGTGATGAGGAATTATTGTTAAAATAAATGAGAAATAAAATTGTTATAAATTTATACAAACGGTATGTTATTCTGTGTGCAAAAATAAGTCGAAAGTGTGGAATAACATTTTTTCATAGAGCATTCCGTTTTCGAGATAATCGAGTTTCACTGAGTTTCTATGTCTGACCAATATCGTTCTATACTACTTAGATTATTCAGATTCTCTACTTACAACTATTTGAACAAAATAAAACGTGTACTTTTGATGTAACCTATTCAATCAGCATATAAATCATCGGAATAAATAGTATATACTGAAATTTATCAAACAAGAGCAGTGAAATGCACACATATTTCACAAATCCTCAAAGTTTATTATCTCGAAAATCCCATTTTAACTCTTCGACCGTATTTGCTATATCCCTTTACATGATAATGAATTTTTTTATTTCATTTAAACAAAGTAAAATCCACTAACCTCATATTATTTACTATATCTCTTTAAATGCTAATGAATGTTTTTATTTGATTTAAACAAAGTAAAATCTACTGACCTAATAAATGAATAAAATAAAATCCATATCCCTTTATATTTTAATAAATTTTTCTGCTTACTTTGAATGAAGTAAAATAAAATGTTACTTTAGAAACTTAGTTCTAATGATCGAATTGGAAGCGTCGCGCGATGTTTATGGAGAGGCAGCAATCAGTTTCAGCGAAGCTCGAACTTGAGGGCAAGCAAAGCGCTAATTAACGCTGCCGAGTCACGGAAGGCTCGATCGTGACCACGAATCCCGTACACGTGCCCCATCTGAACGCGTGTACACACGCATACGTAATAACTTGGTCGTTTTCTTTCACGAGGGTCGCGATAGCATTTCTGCGACACGTCAAGTCAGGTAAAACGAATTCGCACGATTTCGAAGACAATCAACTCCTTAATTACCCCTTTGCGCTCGAGAAGTGACTGTTAGTCATCGAATGATAGTTTCGCAAATTTTCACACGAATTTTTATTAGTTAGGCTCAGATAAGCAAATTTTATTATAACTAAACTAAATGACGTTTAATATAGGTGAATTCTTAATAAATATTACGAATATGCAAATTTTTCAATTTAATATCATTAGATGATTAACAGTCACCTCTTCAGTACAAGGGGGTAATTAAGCAAGGTGTTCGAGGTGAAAAAAGAAAGTTTCTCATTTCCTTGTTCCTTACCAGTTAGAAATAAAAACGTTGAAAGTATACTGCTATTAAAGATTAATCTTCCGTATAATAAAAATAATAATCAAAAATGTTCTAACAATAAAATTATCATTACCTTGAATTCATATATTATAATTTTTTCTTGTACATTAATCTTTTGCTTAAATTTCAATAAATTTATACGTACACCTGTCACGAAATAAATCGCAAGTTGCACGTTTATCATACTACAATCTAATAATTGCAAAGGTACATCGTAAAGCGGCGAGTAAAGTAAAGTAACCAGGTAAAGCGGCGAGCTGCAAAAGTTGAGACTGTTTGTTCGCATCTATTAGCTCGGTTCATCCCTAAAGCACCCCGTACAAGTGTAAGACGCCGTAAATAAACAGCCTAAGGAGGTTGCGCGGCGGAAGAGTCGCCGTGTCGAGGCGGCGAGCAGCTGTTTTCCTTCCAGGGCGAACGAAAGAAGCTACAAGCGGTACCAGTTACGTGACCGGCCGCCGTCTGCACGTATTTCCGGCGGAACACGTCCGGGGCCGACATTGCCCCGGCTCGTGCACACCGTCGTTACAACCTAGTAATGGGATCAAGTTCAATATGTGCTTGCGAATCCGAGCTGTTAACCTCTCGCAGACCTCGGCTTACAGCCAAAAGAGTGCGCGAGGAAAAATGTCAATTATACAGACGAGGAACTCGCTGCGGGCCATTTTCAATTTATACCGATTTTATATTTATTTTAAAACATTGTTATATGGTAGAAAATGTTTTCTTGTTAAATTGGTTGTCTAAAGGTTCTCAACTGGAATCCTTACCAGCTGAAATTTACAATTTCTAATTACAAGCTTGTGTTTTCGACTAAAGTTACTTCTTTGGGTGAATTTTTGGACACCCCTTATAAATTACACACTATCTACTAAAATTTTACTTCTTTGGGTGAATTTTGGGACACCCCTTATAAATCATACACTTTCTACTAAAATTTTACTTCTTTGAGTGAATTTTGGGACACCCCTTATAAATCACACACTTTCTACTAAAATTTTACTTTTTTCAGTGGATTTCGGGATACCCCTTATAAATCACACACTTTCTACTAAAAGTTTACTTTTTTCAGTGGATTTCGGGATACCCCTTATAAATCACACGTTTTCTACTAAAAGTTTACTTTTTTCAGTGGATTTCGGGATACCCCTTATAAATCACACGTTTTCTATAATACTAAAATTACTTGTTCCCATGGATTTCGGGGCATCCCATATAATTTTGGGACACCCGTTATAAATGACACGTCTCGAATTTCTGGCTTACCCGTAACTGGTGACGGTCGATCGACATTTTCGGCGTGTTTCCCGCGGCGTTATCGATGCCCCTCCTCCGCGAGGATCCCGCATCTAATCGATCCTCCGCCTCTGCTCCACGATAACGGCCAATCGCGCGGAACGCTCGCTCCTTCGGCCGAGTTTACACGGCCCGCCGTCGTTTTACATGATAATAGAGCCAGGGGATCGATCCACGCAAACGTATCGTTGCCCTCCAACCGGTAATTTCCGCGAAAAATTGTTGCCACCCCAACGGAGGACCGGTATGTGTGATTCTTTGGGCTGCTTCAACGGTTTTCTTCGCTTTCGAACAACTTTTTCAACGTTTACGTTACATCTTAATAAGTTCGACTCGATGTTTCTTGATCCGGTGGTTGGTTTCGGTTGTAGCTATGGTGATATCTGAAAATAGAACAAATGAGGGTGGGTTAGGGGATTGTTCCGTATGGTTGCTATAAACAGATTGTAAAGAAGAATTTATTGTCGTGTAATAGAATATTTTTGTTGGGATATGTGGAATTATATGGGATGTTAGAATAATACACAATTAAAAAAGATATTCTGAAATATATAATAGTATTATATATTTAGAGTATTATAAAATATGCGTGTAAGACTGTAAAGATATCACGTTATATTTTATTTTATTTGATATACTGCATCGTATTACATATTATATCCTACTGTAACAGTATATATATAACAATGATAATAAGAGTCGTCTGATTGCGAGAACCTAAAGAAAAGTTATTATTTTTTTTACTGAACTGCATTGAAAACGAACAAAGTTCCCAAGAAGAAAAACAAACTTTGGAAAAACTTCATGATTCAGTATACTTTCGTAATCACACTTGCGCATATACAGTAGTGGATAAAAGTTTAAGGACGAGAGGACACTGTAAAATATAATTCTGTGGATCGCAAATATTATTTATCTATTCATTTTTATCATCATTATGACAGAACACTATTCATCGATTAGCATAGAGTACAAATTTTATTTATACCGTTATTTATTATTAATCAATTAATGTATTCTCTTCGACCGTTTGGTCTTAAACTTTTGTCCGCTACTGTACTTCAACGAAATACTAAAAAAAGCATATACGAATCTTAATTTTCACGTTACGTTTTATAATTCACGGTTTGCGAAAGGTAAAAATTTTGTAACGACGCGTAAATCCGTCGGAAAACTTTGTTCGCGCCCCCTCAAACGATATTTCAACGCGAGACGACGAGTGTAACTCGAAAACTCGAATACACTTGGAATATGATCACGAGCCAATAATCTCATCGGACATACGTTTCACGATGGTCAAAGTTCGCTTTGACACAGAGACAAATCGAATTGCCAGCGGCCCCGTAATTCATAATTGAATCTTCATTAAAAGCTCACCCTCCCGCCCCCTCGTCAACCCCTGTGCGCCAGTGCCTTCTATTTTTCACACTTAATTATGCACGAACCCGATGAATTTTTAAGCCGAGCGATTTATGTCTCGAAAACCCTCGCCTGTACGTACAGCGGGGGACAAAAGTTTCGGACCAAAGGGTCAACGAGAATAAATTAATTGATTCATAAGAAATAGTACAATAAACAAAATTTGTATCCTATGATACTTAACGATAAAATTGAATATATAGATAATATTTACAAACCATAAAATTATGTTTCATACTACACTTTTGTCTTAAACTTTTGACCGCTACTGTACAATGTGTTTCATTTTTATTGTTATTAGGATATAATACTATTAGCATAGAATACAAATTTTATTTATACTATTATTTCTTATTAATTACGTAATTTATTTTCTTCGATCCTCTCGTCGTAAACTTTTGTAAGCTACTGTATACGATCCATTCTTTTACAATTCCAATAAAAATCGTCCAATAGGTTCAATTTAATTGTTCTTTGTTTCAAATGTTCCAAATCACAACACGTTGTCCGATTTGTTTGCAATTTTACTTATACGTTCTCGAGATTCCCACTTTGAAAATTGAAACCTGTGAATCGGAGGTGTTCGAATACTTTCGCGGGTTACTGTACCGCGTACACACGCGGCCATAAATTTGCCCGTGCGCTGTTTGAACGTGAAATTAATTTCGTGCCGCGCAGAAGCGACGAATTAATTAAAAAACGCTCGACGCGGTTGTCGAACAGGATACGAGGCAGCGATAACATCTCTGGTGGGCTGAACATTTTCGTGCAAATTTAACCTGCGATTTTTTTCATTCTTCCTTTTTTTTCGCCAGCTCACCAGCTCTTTGCCTGTGGCGAACACGAATGGAAGTTGAAACGAATAAATGTCTTGATTCTGTTCAAACTCGACGCGGTGTATTACACCAGCTGTTTATTTTGCAGCTCAGTTTTGCCGTTGCAATGACTAATTTTTTATGGCGAGTGAACAAAATGAATTCGATACTTTTTCTCCTTTTCCTTGAAGGCAGTTTAGTTTCACTGGAATTATCGTTCAGACACCGTGTTACGGGTTTACGGGATGTTTATGGCGTTCGTGTAACCGGTTTTTAATGTGGCATTGGGATATTAATGTTGAACTATAGTTAGAACAGTGTTTCTCGACCTCTTCTGAATCTTGCCTAACTTTAATACCTCAGAGACTTGAAGAAGTACAGTGGCGGACAAAAGTTTAACACTCTCACTCGCACACTCTCCCACACACACAATCATGCAATTGATAACGTCATGCCGTCACTTATGTTGCATGCCGTGATCATTTTCTATTTCTCTCAAAAAGTAATCAGAATTTATATTATCCGCTGTTTCGTAATTCCAGTAGTATAGCCGTACAAGTGGTGCAGCTTTAAACCAGCGATACTCGTCATAAAAATATTACCTTAAAAATATTTTCTTGCGACATCGCAATAACCGATGGGCCGTAATATTATGCGGGACACGGTTTCACAGAAATATCATGTTCTACGAATGAATTTTCCAGTAACTGTATAAGCTTCATAATTTTCCGTACGAATAACGCATCGATATTATCACTCCAAACGTTGATCTTGAAATTATTCAAATGCGAGAGAGCAACTCGCGTTTAATTGCAACCACGTTTCCCACACAACGAGTACAAGACACAATATAATCAGCTATATCATTGGCTATTGGCAATATTGCTGTAATTAATTATATCATTAGTTATCGTCAACATTGCTATAATTAGCTATATAATTAGCTGTGTTGACAATATTGCTATAATCAACCATATCATTAGCTATTGGCAAAATTGCTGTAATTAACTATACTCCAGTCAGCCATACCATAATTACAGTGAAGCAACATTATAATCAGCCAATAGCAATCCGTACCATGAAAAACGTTTAATATCCGTTATGTAGTTGAACGGAACTCGTTTCATAACGATTCCTGTTACAAACGGCACAAACGATTTCTCGTTCGGTTGGTCGAGGCTCAGAGGCATCTTGAAGTCGCAATTAAAAGAACACGCCTCTTTGTATCGTCGTTCGAACGATCCACCTTCCCTTTAAAAGGACTTCCCTCAAAAGAGGATATTGCCTGCTTCCGGCGCAGTGAGCCTCGAAAATTTCATTTTAATTTTAACCGTGAATGTGACTGACGGCTGCGTAAGTTTTCTCTGGACTCTTTCGTGAAAATCCACGGCCTTTCGGCGCGAGGAACAGGGTACAGTGCGTGCAAAAAGTTTGAAATTTTCGGACAGTCGCAGGAGAGACAGGAATTGGTTAGAAATTTTAGATTCTTTTTTCTATACTATTTCAATAAAAAAATTAAAATTGAAAGTTAGGCTATCATTTTGTCGCGTACTGTACAAAATTGAGACCGTTACCGCAACATACGAAGAAACAATAAAAACGGGAACACGAACGTCAGCCATTAGAAATCGCGCGACTGTTCAAAGTGGCCGTTTTTATCGTAACGCCGGAAATTTCTGTATTAATATCTCAGATGGCGGCAGAAATGCGTTATAGAGTCCATTAAGGGGGGCGATGGTGTTTCTGGAGTTCGGAAAAATATAAAGTATAAGTTTGAACAGGTCGACGAAGGTGTTCGAGTGAAAAGTTCGTATCGGTCGTTACTGTGATCATAAAGGAGACGGGATATGTGACCAGAGTTGCCAACTTCCTCCAATTCTTTCGCGCAATTTTTTTTAAGCTCCGACTTCACCGTCCTAATTTTCCCAGCCTGTGTCGTATTGGAAAATAAATTGCCTACGTGTCGACCAATTGCTAAGCTCGCACTCTACTTTGTACGAAAACTCAGAAATACTTGTGGTTTCGTCGTACGAATTCGAAATACCAAATTACGAAACGTTCATTGCCACAAATATTCATTAATACGTATAATATTTTGCGGTTTGTACAAGAAACGTTAAGTAAATTAAACAGCAGGAGGATTCAGGTATATTGTAATTTGAATTATGGAATTCCATAGATTACCAAACGTAAACCAATTAATTGCTAGATGATCTAAATCAGTTCTGGTAATGATATATTTAATAATAATAATATTTTCCAGCACTCATGAAAGTACAAATTCGCATTGATTTTAAGATAATAAAAATTTACATCAACGATTTAAAAATTTCCATAAATAATAATACTCTAACATCCAAGAACTATCGTCTCTGCACGTACAAATTTCCAGAAATTTCCCCACAAATTCCCCATAGGAACGGTGGGCTGATCCCCCATACTGCATCGTTCGGCACACTTGGGTATCCCCGGGTACGGCGTAGCTGCACGTTACCAAGCCCCACGATCCTATTACGCGCGCCATGCGAATTGATCATAATGCCGGCTGATGAGTGCATGCGCCGTAATCGCGTTCCGGTATTCCCCTGTAATAACGAAACTGGCCTTTACTTGAATAACGCTTAGAACCGTCTAGTCGAAGACGGTTAACCGGCGTGCCCCACTCCGCTGGATAGCACTCGATAATGCTCGAGTGCCTTGGTGAAATTACACTGGAAACTCAAACCTCTCGATTTCCCGCGGCGGCACCTTCAACCTAATTTTCCTCTATAGTTAAACCGCTGGATTCCATCGATTTTATTACTCTATCTTGTAGTCATATCTTTAACTTCCTTATTTTATTTTTTTTTTTTTTTTCTTATAGAACTATCCTGTTAATTCGTTATCGTTGTTCTTCTCTTGTTACACTGTTTATCAGTTTCTTTTTTTCGATGGAGATTTTATTTATTATTAATTTGTCATTGATATTCTTTTGTCGCACCTATTTCTTTAGAGGTCCTATTATTTTATTTTATTATTATATTGTAATTTCCCTTTCTCATTTTACAGTATTTCTTATCAATTTATTAGTATTATTCTCATACTATATTATTCATTATTATTAATTTATCATTGCACCTATTTTTTTTAGAGGTTCCATTATTTTATTTAATTCTAATATTATAATTTTCTTCCTTCTTATCATATTATTTATTATTATTATTACACTATTTTTCCCATATCCTTTAATATCACGTATTTCCCAATTTGTTCATATTTATTTCACTATTCTCACATCATGTGACATCCTGTTTTATTATATTCATTTTATTATTCCGTTAATTTTATTCCTTCACCGCTACCGCCGCCTGGTTCCATTATTCCATCATTAAAATTCTTAAAATGTTATTACCAAGGAAGGCAACAAATTTCACGGTGAAATATGATAATTGAAAAACGCGGGACGCTTGTGGACGGTTGGCAGAGCGGCGGTCAAGGAATTGCAAGCGGGGAAACAAGGGAAGCCGTGTCGCATCCCTCGCGGGACACCGGTGTAATTCGTTTTTTCAATTAGCCAGCTGAAATAGGATTCTCATCCCGGGAGTGCACGAGTTCGTTCGACCAGCAATTTGTCTCGCTCGTCGAATCTTACGGAACTGTTTAAGAGAAATCAATCAGTCCTGGCCACCGGCAGGCAACGAAAAACACCGGAACTCGAACGAGAGAAACGTGTCCGTGGAAGCTGCATCGAATCTTCAAACCTCACACTTACCAGCTTTGAAACTCCCAAGTTCTCCAATTTTTAAATCCTGTATTTTCCAGCGTTGAAACTCTGAGATTCTCAAATTCTTAATTCTGAAATTTATAAATCCAAAATTTTTCCAGCTTTGAAATTCTCAAATTTACAATATGCTAAATTTTCAAACTTTGAAACTCTGAGACTCTAAATTCTGAAATTTATAAATCCTAAATCTTCTAACTTCTAAAATTCTCTGATTTAAAAATTCTCAAAATAGTAAATTGTCAGATCTTGAAATTCGCAGACCCCGCATTAAACATTTCCAAGTCTCCAACTTTCTAAACTCACAAACCCTGAACAAAATCTCAAAATCTCAAACCTCTAAACATGCGAAACTGCGAAAATTAAAAATTCTCAAATCTTCGAAATTGAAAGCCCTTAAATCCTCAGAACAAAAAAATGGCTGATCCCCAATTTCTTAATTTCTCCACCTTACAAATGTTTAAACTGCACAACTTATAAAACCCTTGAAATTTTCCGATTCGCGAACGAATCGAGAAGGCGAGACGGTCCACTCGAATCGTCTGAATTCCTAATTTATTCAGCGATCTAATTAATCCGGCGATTATTGAGTTTCTCTCGTAGAGATGGTTGCTCGACGTGATTAACCGTCGCAAAACGGAAGCTTTGGACGAGAGAACGAGAGCGTTGGTACATTATTGCCAAACGGAATAAATCACGGATTAACGTATCCGGATATTAATCGGCTTCGTGTTCCCGGGGAAATCGGGTGCACGGTAAATTAGTCGCGTTATGTGAAACACGAACTAACACGGCGCGTGTGAATTACCTGCTTCGATTGACGGTCGATTGATCGACGCAGCTGCAGGCCTACCAGAATCGAGAGTACCAGCTGATAACTCTAAGCAAGTCTGCTTGCTCGAGCTATGCGAAGGAAATCGTTCTCGAAATGGAAGAAAAAGTGTGATTTTTAAGGGTATTCTAACACACAAATAAGCTATTATTAACCTTTTCGCTTCGAGCGTCGGATATATAAATACCTAAAAATGTGTAAACTGTAATTGGTCTAATATTATAAATTAATATTATTATAATTTTGTATAAGTCTTTTCATATTAAAAACATAAACTATACTTGTTATATTATTTTATTAAGCACAGTTGTTACTTAAAGCTTAGAAAACTGAAACTTCCCACTTTTCAAACTTTTAAATTTTCAAAATTCCAAATTCACAATCTATCGAATTTTCAGACACTTGCAGTTTCTGATCTTTCCTTCGCTTAAATTCTGAAATCCTCAAAATTTCAAGCTGCCAATTTCATAAACCTTCAAATTCCTAAATTACCAAATGTTCAATCTCCGTAAATCTGAGGTTGACAAATCTCGTACACTTTCAACTCTTTAAATCCTCAAGTTTGAGTTTTCAAAATATTTTGAAATATCCAAACGTATCGAGCTTTCTTCAACATTCCACGCCGTGATTAATCAACGAACAATATCTCCGGGAGATACGGTGTTATCTTGGCTAAAGTTTCATACACTAATGAAGATTGATCGTAACAAATGCCGTGCACTTAGCCGGCAAGGGGAGAACCTAAATCGAATTAAGTTCTTTCTGAAAGCAAAAAAGCGCATTTACTGTAAACGATATTTAAATGGTTCCTAATGGTACCCTAATTTCAGAACGCCGCACAAGGCATCTCAAATTTGTTTCTATCACACCGTTCCCCTTAATTATTCATCCCGTCGCATAAATAAATTAAATCTAACATACACTTTGTTACCATTTTAATGTTATTGTTGCAAAATGTGTCAGAAATGATGTAGAAAATAGAAAAGGAAACATCTTCCCTTTTTCTTAAATCATTTATCCTTTCATGTTTGGGTTAGGTTTGCAAAATTCATTGCCAGAAGGTGCAGTTGAATTGGATTAGGTTCTAGTTAGGTTCATGTTTCGGTTGGGTTCGGGTTAGGCTCGGATTAAGTTCTGAAAATTCGAGTACCCCAAAGTGAAAAGTCTGCAGTGTCAAGAAACGAGGTTACAGGTTAGGTTCAGGTTAGTTTCAGGTTCAGGTTCGGGTTAGGTTCGCAAAATTCATTGTCAGAAGGTGCAATTGAATTGGATTAGATTCCAGTTAGGTTCAGGTTCGGGTTAGGTTCAAAAAATTCGAGTACCCGAAGGTGAAGCGTGTATAGTGTCAATGAACGAGGTTCCAGCGCACGCGTTCTCGTGGCTCTTTCAATATTTGCCGTGACCACGGTGATTCCAGTCCCCCGGATATCGCCTGGTAATTGCGTTTCCTGTCGGTGACTCGATGTCCTCGATTTTTCTTCCCTTCCGCCCCCTCGCCCCTTTTCTTTCTTTTTACCGCTGCTCTTTTATTTCCCGGTCCCGCGTAATTATCGGACTAATTGCAATTTCTGCCGCGATGCTTCACCTCTGATCGAAGGATCGCTCGCGCTGAGCAGAAGAGGCGGCCAAGTCGCGAGGAATGTCGGTATTTCTCGATCGATTACAGGCGCCCCTCGACTTTCGCATATTCTACTTTCACACATTTTTAAACATTCAACTTTTCAACACTAGAACTACCAGAGCAGTCAAAATGACCAATTACTGATTGTTCATAGCAGCCCTATAAATTCACTATGATAAAGCTTCCAAAATTGACTATGATTTTCTGCAGAAAGTATAATCTTAGTTGCTACTATTTATTGCTCATATTTATTTACATTAATCTTAGTTGCTACTATTTATTGTACAAATTTTTCATGCATTTTCGAAAGAAAAAGGCGAATCTCTGGGCAACGAAAATTTATCCAACGAATCGACCAAGAGAGTTACTTTCTTGCAGGACTGCCGGGTAATTAATTTTTGTTTCGCCGTGGCGAACCCTCGCTCACGGTGGCCGGATAATTGATAGAAGTTCCCCGAAAAATCGACCAACAAACTTCGAGAACGACGATGCTAAATTACCCCAAGGATCCTCGTCAATAGCAATCCACGCGTTATAAATGATCTCGCTTGTAAGCCATCTCGTTGGCCGAATATACACAGTACACGAACAAATGAGTACACGTTGTATAATATACTTAAAATAGTGCGGCGATAAAGTTATTCAGGATTAACAATTCTCAATTTTCAATTTATAGTTTACAACTTTCAGCTTTCGATTCTCAATTCCTAATTCTCAACTTTCAACTTTCAACTTTCAACCTTATAGCTTTCAATTTTCAGCTTTGAACTTTCAATTTTTAATTTTCAATTCTCAGGTTTCAACACTAAACTTTCAACCTTTCAATTCCTAATTTCCAATTTTCAACTTTCCATTTTCAATTTTCAACTTTCACCTTTCAACCATATAGCTTTCAATTTTCAGCTTTGAACTTTCAATTTTTAATTTTCAATTTTCAACTTTCACTTTTCAACCTTCAACTACGCACCTAGTTAAAAATTATAAACCATTTTAAACGAAGCAGATTTCAACTTAGATTCCACGATGAATGAAAAAAATTCGGATTTGCATAAAAATCTACGGTTCAGCCGTAAACGGTATCAACGTTCACCTCTGACAAAATTATCAGCCCTAGTTTATGGCGCGCCTGGAGGGCATACCGCCGAAATCAGCGGTGTCAGAGTCTCGAAATTCGTACAAAAGCGGTGGAAAAACGTGAAAAACGGAACGGGACGACCGCGACAGCGTACCCGTGGTCCTAATTAGAATTTCAAAACAGATTCACTGCATGCTTCTCCTCCGCCCACGAACAATAAATCGCTGTCTCTAACCGGCGGGACCTGTTTCTCGTTTTTCCTCGCGAACGCGTACACCGTTCGCCAGAATCTCGATAGAATCGCTGGAAATCCACCGAAAAAAGAAACGCAAGAATTCAGAAATGGAGGAAAGCAACAATTTTTAATCGGGTTCAAGTAAGCAAATTTTATTTAGTTACTCTAAGCTTTAAGTTATTCTAAATATTTTATACGAGCTATTCCAATCTAGCAATGATGAGCTCGATGATCAAGAATTTTCTTAGTTATTATTCTAAAATTAACGATAATTATTGTAACTTTAACGATTACGAATTTTTTTTAACTTTTACTCTGAAATTATTGAAAACTATTCTAATTTGTAATATTAATTTCAATACAGACAAAATTTCATACTTATTATTATGGAATTATTGTAATTTAAAGCATTCATTTCGATATCCACCAATTTTCTTAGTTACCATTCCACGATCATCGGAAATCACTCTAATCTCAAGCATCAATTTAAACGTCCACAAACTTTCTCAATCACCATTCTAAAGCTACTTCAAACCATTCTCACCTAATTCATAAGACAAATATTTGCTTCTCTCAATCTTGTTAATTTATCCTTAAAATACGAATTTAGTAGAATTAAAATAAGTATCTACAATTGAGTCGACGGTATCGAAAGATGGTACCATATATAATTTTTAAGTTTGGAATAACTTTAGAATTTGAAAAATGATTTACGAGGATTTTCACAGATGTTTTTTCAAATTCAGTGAAAAAAAGCTCACTGGACTTGTGAAATTGACACAGTGGAACACAGTGGAAATCTCGAATGAACCCCAAATGCCAGGATCACATCGATCATTTATTGAAAATGGACACTTTTATGGTACGCAAAATGATGTACGAGGTTTGCCTAGCCGAAGCTGCTCGCGTGAAAAACATGATTGTTTGAGTACGAAAGTGATTTCCATGTTTGTCAGGCATACTCCTCAAGCGACAAAATGTTTTTTGGACGTCACTGGGTTTTGTTAACGTTTAAAAATTGACCAGAAGTTGGTTAAAATTCCAATTTCCAGGTGAATCTCATTAATAGGGATTCCTAACCTCGACGTTGACAATGTTGACTAATTTATAACTGAAATGAAATTTCCATTAATTTCTCAAGCATAATCTATAGGAGAGAAACAATATCTACTCTTCTCTATTTTCTGAAATCTTCATTTTCAATTTCTTAATTTTTAATATAAAATAAGATTTTTGTCGCTTTAAGGAACACAACCTATAAAAATGGGAAAGAAATTCATTCCCTTTTCCAGTTATCAACTAAAATAGAATTTGCATCGGTTTACTAAACAAAACGTTGTTCTTTTCTATCTCCAAACTTTACTTCAATTTTCTAACCGTTAACTAAAGTAAAATTTCCATTCTTTTTGTTCCAACTTTCTAACTAAAACAAAATTTACATTACCTTACTAAACACAAAACAAGAAAAAAGTTGTTCTTTTTTACCTTTGGATCTCGCATTAATTTTCAAATTGTTAACGAAATAAAAATGTCTACTAGCTATAAACTAAAATAAAAGCATAGAAGAACAAATAAAAAAAGATAAAAATATAGAAAAACCTGATTCTTCTTCGTTTCCAAATTTCCTTTCAACCTTCCACTGCCTAACCAAAAATTAACCATAACAATTAACCGTGTTAAACCGTGTTGCTATCGAATTCTGCTTCTTTTTAAATGTTAAAACCGCAGAATGAACCGCACGACGTAGACGGGCCAACAAACTAATCGCAAAGCGAGGCAAACGAAGTTTGTCGGCGGGAAACAAGGAACTCCGTTTCATCGAACGCCTGCGAATCTTATTAAACAGTGAACGTCGCGGCGTGTAATTTAATAAACACCAATAATTTTCGCCGCAACATGGTTAAGCAGCAAAGGGTTACCGCGTCGTGACGTGACTTCGCGTCACCAGCGTTCTCCAGCAACCAGGGTGTAAACAAATTTCGCCGTCAAACGCATGCACAAGCCACAATGAAAACGTTCGCAGAGACCAGCATAGTTTGCGCAGCCAAACACAAGCCGGCCAACCATTGGTAATTTTAATGGCCCTTCAACAGCCAATGATTGAATTTGCTGTTGAGGTTTTATTCCAAGTAATTCAGTATTTTAAATGTTCATTTAAAAATAAAACAATCGAGAAAGTTCAAAGTTTTCAATTAATTATGGTCGTTGATAGCGCTTTCAACTCAATTAAATAAAAGGACCATTTTTTTTAATCTATTGCTCTTCGTAATTACAATTAATACATTTTTTATCCAATACAACTATAATTTTAATACACAATAATTGTTCTGATAAATATTCTTCTTCAAATTTTCTGAAATTTTCAATTAAATATGGTAATTGATAGCCAGTATATTGTTGCATCTCTATTCAATAAAAGGACCATTTTTTATAATCTACTATCCCTGATAATTATAATTAGTGCATTTTCTGTCAAACTACTAAACTACTATCCTACCAGTAGAATAAAATAGATCATATCCCTGAAAATAATCAGTATTAAATATATATTGTTCTGTGCTAAACTGCAAAATAAACAAGAGACGTTATTCGTCCAATTCTACCCACAAGAAACGAGGTACCAATGGGCCCACGGTCACAGCCATTAAGGCAAATTGATTCGACGTTTTTCTGATGCAAATCCTGGAATGATCGTTTCTTATTCGAAACGCTTTCGAGTTGAAGTTGAAAAAGTCGACTCAGCACGCCAGTGGAGGTTCACTTGAATTCTCCAAGAGTTTTGCGTGGACGTCGCGAATTCCGTGGATAGGAGATCGAGAAAAATAGAAGAGGATCCTCAGAGCTTTCCCTCCTCCCCCCTTCCGTCCCTCTGGATAACGGAACCGACCAACTTTTATCCGCATCGTAAGTTACCGGCCCGATAAGAATGAAAACGTCCCGCTGGACGCTGTGTTCATTTCACCTGGAGTAATCATAACGTATATCGCGGTCGGGAAACGAACATTTTTCATGAAACTTCGTAGCTGTCCGGTGTTTCTTAACTTCTGTACCACGGCGTGCTCGCTTATCGTTCGGTTTGTTGCTTGTACGTGTGCACGAGTTTACGTGAAAACAGACCAACCATTTTTCTGGGTAATTAATAGTTCCGATTCACCAATCGACGAATTTTCAATTTTCAATTCTCAATTTTCAGCTTTCAATATTCAACTTTCAACTCTCACCTTTGAGATTTCAATGTTCAATTTTCAACTTTCATTTTGTAACCTTCTCAACTCTCAATTTTCAGCATTAAACTTTCAATTTTCAATTCTCAGTTCTCAATTCTTAACTTTCAATATTCAATTTTCTACTTTCAACTTTCTACATTCAATTCTAAATTATTGATCCTCAATTTTCAGTTTTCAACTTTTAGCTTTCAATTTTCAACTTTCAAGTTTCAATTAACAATTCTTGATTTTCAGTTCCCAATTCTCACTTCGTTCCTTCGTTCTCAATTCCCACCTTCCAGTATTCAACTTTCAATTATTGCGAGAGTAAGATGGATTATGAATAGCGTGTCTCACTTTCGTAATTAACACCGGTAAACAGCAAGCATTCGACCAACAATTTACGATAAATAATCCTTCGCCGCTATTTGTGCCCCCGGAAAATGTTTCTCCGATGTTCCCCAATAGCCTCGTTCGATGTACAGCAACACGAGCTCACAAGTTCCCCAGAAACGAAGCGCTATTTAGAAATGAGAAGCTTCTGGCAACCAGTGCACGCGCCAGAGTGACTGAATGGAAATCCTGAGTGTGTTTCACCGTGTATCCCGACGAGGAGTATTCTTAAGAGCAAACAGTGCGTGGCAAGAGTTCGAGCTTCAGACAGAATGGCGGCCGTAGTGCGAGTTTCGCGGAGTGTCTATGTAGTTTGAACCAGCGTCGAATGTACAGTAGTGGACAAAAGTTGAAGACCAGAGGGTTAAAGAAAATCAATTAATTAATTAATAAGAAACAACTGTAGCAATAAAATTTGTGTAGTAAGCCAATCAATAAACAGTGTTCCTACCATAATGATAATAAAAACGAATATTGGAAGAAAATAATATTTGTGATCTATAAAATTATGTTCTTTATCAATTATAACAAATGTACTGCATTTATTATTATTACAAATGTATTATATTCATTATTATACTAACGCTATATTTAACGCACTATATTTAATTATTATTTATATAATATAATTATTATTTTCCACGTTTTAGTTCGTTTCCCGAAATCGTCGAAAATATCGACGATATCTCTTTCGCGTAACAAGGTTCACGATACATCAAACGCGATCGACTGTACAGGCGACGTGGACGTAAAACAAATCGAAGCTTCCATCCGATTTTACGAATTTATCGTGATTTAATGGCACCTCCGGCGATAGTTCCGCGGCTGGGATGGTATCCATCGTTTCCCCGTAAAAGTGCGAACCGTTTCGCATGGGGGACACGAAAGACCGGGCGAACGATGATCGAGCACAACGAAGAGACGTCACCGCGACGAACGATCGATGAATATTTCAAAGTTGGCCCCACTCGTCGCGCTAAACTTACCATTTTCAACCGTTCCAGTTTCGTGCCTGTTCAAATTTCAATCTCTGATTTCATTCTTTTATTTGAATAGTAATCAAGCCATGGTGTGGTTGGAGCAGACACGGTTATAAACAACGAATGGTAATAAGAGGCCACGAAAATAAACAAAGTTATAATTTGTTAAGCAATCTGTCGATAAAACAACACGATCGTGGATTTTTTTACTTATCGCTATCAATTCTGAATTTTTCAGTTTCCGACTTTCAACCTTTCAATTTTCACTTTTCACTTTTCAATTCTTCACTTACAACATTTTCACCTTGAATTTTCCAATTCCCAACTGATATATATTTATTTATCTAATATATATGAATATAACAATATTCTTCGAATAACAAATCATATACCAAATGGTTCCATAATTGCTGCTTAAAAACGAGAGATCCCCTGTACGCCGTAAAAAAAAGGGGAAAAAAGGTTGTTGCGAGTAAAAAAGAGCCTGATACTCTTTTGACAGGGGTGTATCATCATCCTCCGTCCCCCCTGTTCTCGAAACGGAACAAATAGCGGGTAAACGCGACACGAAGAGGGCCACCACGCGTCTTTAACAAAACCGCCCACGCCTCGTTTTTCCATGGGATATCGGCCTGAATGGTGGCCACGATCGATAAATGGAGTATCCTAAGATAAACTTTAAGCCCTTTCGAGCAAACCTTCCAAAGCACACGGATTGTCATAGAACCGTCATCGCTGTGAGGGGGAGAGGTCGTTTTCAGGATTTATGGAGGACGTATCGAGAAACGTATTTCTGGAACATTTTCATAATGTTGGGAACGCTGATGGGACGCGTGGCAGTGAGTTCGAAGGGAAGATCGCCAGGTGTCTTTCTTATGTAGGCGCGGACAGTTAAAAACGTAAAATAAAATAAACAAATTAATTAATTAATTAATAAGAAATAACAGTATAAATAAAATTTGTATTCTATACTAATCGATAAACAGTGTCCTACCATAATGCCAATAACAATGAACAGGTAAACAATATTTGCGAACCATAAAATGAAGTTTCACATTGTCCTGTCCTCTATTATACATGAAAAAAGACATTTTTCTTTGTTTCCAAAAATGAGTTCATCGCGCAGAAACGATTCGTTTAAAAAAAAAAAAGGAAGTCAAAAATAAATGCAATCGTTGAATGAAATAAAGAGTTGTTTCAATTTTAACGGAACGACGCTTCTACAAATGAATCGTCATTTTCAACCCTTTTTTCCCCCTCGTTTCGTTACGATCAATTAAAGGTGAGCAATCTTGGCGAACAAAGGAACTGTTGTTGAGCTTTGATTACGAATTAATTGCGCGAACGGCCGGGTATTTTTCGTAGAATCGGCCGTGCGTTATTAACGTTACGTTATTTGTTCTGATCAGCAACGCTGCAATATTGCTTGGTAAATTTATTATTCGCTGCGTGACGACGCGGTGTGACGAGGTGAAATTATTGCCGGCCGGAACGTCGATTGGCCCTTTTTCCGGCCAGTACTGAACGAGCTGATAACGGGATCCACAGGCGGAGCGCGATAGGGACAATTAAACGATGTTATGTAATTAATATTTGTAATTACCCGTCAATTCGACGCGTTCGTTTGACAGGGGAGTCGGGCGAAACGTTAATGGTGAAGAAAATGATTGATTAAAAGTTTCTGATTACGAAGTTACAAGAAAAAAGGGATAACGATGATATAATACGAGTTTGTTTAATTTCTGTGCTTCATTTGTATTCTGCACTATATTATTTATCACTTGTATGGCTCACTTATTTATGGATACATTCAGGTGCAATACTTAACTATGTACCTATTTAAGTGCCATTATTACCATTACTGTTAATCGTTACAGAATATTAATTATCGTGATTTTTTCAATGTTTACTGTTCACTTGGTATTCTAGATTATCTATTTATTGTAACTGCCATTATTACTATTATTGTTGTGTATGATTAGAACAATGATTAATCGTTTATTATTTCGCATGACATACAAACTGAAAAAGGTAAGAAAATGTATGTGAAAGAAAAACTGATAAAAATACCAAGCAATTCGTAACTGAATATCATGATCGTTCACAATACCCATGACGACAAAACAGACAGTCCCATTAAGAGTAGTATTTAACGTGACTTTTTGCCGCGTGTATAAGTTACAACGGATATCGAGGATTCCAGGGCGTAGCAATCAGTGTCCCTTGATTGCAATCGAGGCATCGATTTCGGGAGCACAAAAATGAAGTTACCTAAGGGAGCTATTATCGTTTTCTGGTACACGTGGCTAGAATGGAAGGGAGGCTGGCTCGGGTACACGCGAATTTCGAGTGAACGCGATTAGACGTCCTCAAAGGGGCGAAATTAAACAGGAAGCAGACAGAATGGCGTTTCTACTTTCATCTCGCGTTCTCGCGAAGGAGCCCGATATTGATTTCACGATGGAAACGTATAAAGGGGAGCTTATGGCTCTTTTAATGCCCTCCTCGGGTTGTAGCGTAACCACGAGTCGTCCCCAATCTTTCCGTTTATCCGACGCTCAACAGGGGACTTATTATGATCAATTCTGTGCTCGATAAACGAAAACGCTTAACGATATCCGGTGATAATACTTTGGAAGTATCTGGTGATGTCTGGTTGTTATTTGGTGACATTCGGTAGCATCGAATGGTGTTTGGTAATGCGTGGTAACAGTTCAGTAACATTTTGCGGAGACCTAGTAATTGTTTGGTAACATTTGGTAACACTGATAATATTCAGTAATTTATACAGATAGTAATAATTCGGAAATGTATATTTAATTAACGCTGAATAATAGTTTATGATAGTTTAGTAATATTTTGTGACGCCTAGTAATTCTTCAGTAACATTCAGTAACACCGAATAACGTTCATAATAGTATTCAACAACAGTTTAGTGATACTCGGTGTTTGTTCAATTTATATTGGTTTATATTCTAGTAATAATTCCGTAAAATTCAATAATACTAGTCATCGTTTTTGTGTTATTCAGCACCGTTCACCGATTTATTCGACGAAATCTTGGTGAAAGTTATTTTTCTCGTAGAATTTCTCGTAGAATTTCCCCTAAAATTATGGTATCAAACGTAACGCAATTCTGCTTGTCCGTTTTTCTCTCGTCGTGCAAGGGAATCTTTGTGTTGTCGAGCTTAGCCGTAGTCAAAGTTTACCCCGTTCCCGTGATCCGGTGGGGGTCGCTTTAAAATTTCCATCAGCCCGCTTTGCATGCAGGAATTGGCGAAGAATTTGAAGGGGGAGCGGAACTCTTCGAAATTCGAGCTCGCCTCGCTTTGAGCCGTGTCTATACCCATCGACTCGCGCACCCATTGTCTCGTTTATCTTTATGTCCTCGGTGTTCCCGCCGCACGAAATTCATCCTGCGCCGGAGATAGTCTTGATAGAGCTGTATCGATCTCTCTTTCTCCTTTTATTTCTCTCTATTTTTTCACCGCCGAGTTGCCGAGAGATTCGCTCGTTTCTGATTTCACAACGTTCAATATTCGCGAGACATTCACGCGGATCGATGGAACAGTTATCAGAGAGTGTTATCGTAGTTGAAAATAAATACTGTTAATCGTAAGAAGTACAGTAGACGACAGGACAGTGTAAAACACATAATTTTATGATTTGCAAATATTATCTATATATTCAAATTTATTCTTATTATGGTAGATCACTATTTATTGATTAGCATAGAATACAAATTTTATTTACACTACTATTTCTTATTAATTAATTAATTTACAGTAGACCACAAAAGTTTAAGACGACAGGACAATGTAAAACATACGTTTATGGTTCTCAAATATTATTTATCTGTTAATTTTTATTCTTTATTCATGAGCATAGAATACAAATTTTATTTATACCGTTATTCGTTATTAATTAATTAATTTATTTTCTTTGATCCTTAAACTTTCGTCCACTACTGTACATGTGTAAATTGAAATTATTAAAGATTAATTTCGAGCTTCGAGCAGTTAAATTGAGCCTAATTTGAAGTCTTACACGGCAAATTTACTTGGAATTTATCGTAGACACGGACACCGCGAAAACATTTTCGATCTAGGTGGACGGAAACAGGCGTCGATAAAAGTTTCTGATAAAGCCGCTGTAAATCTTCCGGACTCGTAAATCTCGATCACCTGGAACGTCGGAAAGTTTCGCCGCGTTTCATCCGCCATTTTTGGCACGTCCGTGTAACCCATTCCCCGCACCGACTCGTGCGGACTCTGTAAATATTTGGACGCTTTCCTTTTCGTTCACCCTTTGGTTTGCGATTAGCAAATACCGCCCTTTCTATTGTTCCTCGTTGCGTGTGTCTACGTCGACGCTAATTCCTTTCCTTCTCTGTTGATACATACATTTTGTCCTATTTTCGTGTATAATTAGCCAAATAGTTGAATAATTATGTGATGGAATACTTGAATAATTGATTTATTTAATGATCGAATAATTGAGCGATGGAAAATTGAAAAGTGAGAAACTGAAAATTGGAAGTTGGAAAATTGAAAATTTGTGAATGGATAATTGAATAATTGGAAAATTAGAAATTGTATAATTGAAAATCTGGGAGTGGATAATTGAAAAATTAAGGCTGAATAATTGAATAATTGAAATAAAATTCAAGTAATTGGATAATTCAATAATCACGAATTAGAGTATTTGAATATTCGAGTATTAAAATAGATAATAACAAAGTAGGTGGATAAATCGGTTGCCAAAGCACGCTACGTCCATTGTCGATAGATTTGGGTCACATGATTCAGAGAAATCGACCAAGGAAGTAGCTACTGTAGTGAAATCGCGTCTCTGCCTTGAGCACACCGTGATCACTGATGAAAATCCTACTCTTCGCGACGTGAATCTACGAAAATCGGCTTAACATGAACCACTTAACGATAAAACGGTTTTACCCTTGAATTATTAAAGAGATCGCGTCGACAATAGACGCGATTCTCGAATAAAATCCCTAGAAATTGATTCGAAGAAAAAAAAAGTGATTTCTTTTTATTTAAAAAATTGTTCGCTCCTTGAAATTCCAATGATTCGTCTGCGCCTGGAACAAAATTTATGTAGGCCTAAAATTCACCAGCGAAACTAACTTTGAAACAGAAATTCTTGCAATTATCACACTGAACTACGTATATGTATCGGTTTAAAGTCCGTTAACGTGATGTAATCCCAAAACGGAATACAGTGAATTTCGAATCACGATGTCACCAGGTAATGGAGAACTAATAAAACTCCCAGCGTAATACAATCAAATCCTATTCCCATCGCGTACACTATTCTTCCCGAAATTCTCGAAAATTGCTAGTCAACTGACAAACGAATAATACATCGTGGTGTTACTTGCAGACGATAAATCATAGTTACGTTATTATAGTTACTATACAGCAGGTCGTCTGAAGGTCAACGTGGTATAAATATAGAAAGTGAAGTATGGAACATAATTCGGCCAGACTTAAATGACTCCAAGTAGTTCTAACCATCCTTAAAGCCTCGTTCACAACAGTAAAGTTACTTCACGCCAATGTATTGAAATATCTGTTGAATTGAAATTACTTGAATTCAAGTGAAATGCTATTCAATTTGAATAACTAAAATTCGAATAAGCTACTGCTGAATTCCAACTACTTGAGTAAAGATGTAATTAAGGATATTCAAATCAGATTTCAATTCAAACTATTTCTATTACGTACCCAAACAAGAGATCAATTCAAATCACTTGAATTAGAATACAATTCAAGAATTCCAGTCAGATTTCAATTCAAATTATTTCTATTAATTGTCTGAGGAAACGTTCAATTCAAATTATTTAAAATTCAAACAAATTTTGTATTAGTTACCTGAACAAGTGTACAATACAAGTAACTTGAAATTCAATTTATTCGAATCAGAACATGTGCAAAGGTGTTAAAAATAAAATTTAATTTACTCGATTTCAAGTAACTCGACCGATGTGAACGAGGGCTAACGAAAGCCGACTCGGGCCTCGAACATAGTCGTCTAAAAAGCCTCTCTGTGAAGCAGCATAATCCGAGCTGGTCCAGCCAGAAATTACAAGAGGCCCGGCGCTCGGACTTCAAAGGACTCGGCGCCAATTTAAACAGATTAGCGCGAAGCAACGGCCAGATTTCACAGAAATCTACCACGCTTGATTGCAGCCTGTCTAAATGGCGGCCGACTCTCGACGCGTGCTCGCGTTTCTTCGTACAGGCAACCGGAAACTAAGTTCGATCGAGTCCAGCGACCTCCTTTCGCGCCTTTTGTGATCCGTTCGAGTCGCACGCCGCCTCCGCCATTTGAATTTACTAGGCTTCCTCACTCATCGAGTACACCCTCGTTCAAAGTATTAGAACACCTACTGCTTTCGCGCCAAGTGGGATGGTTAATTTAGAATTCAATTAAAAAAATTCTAAACTTTCCTTAACGCCGCCTAATTTATAGATTATATCTTATATCTTAGAACTGTTGGACTCTTGAGTCCTTAGACCTTTTAATTCTTTGACCTTTGGGACCTTGGATCCTTTGATCCTTCGAATTTTCAGTTTTTGAATCTTTTGACTATTGGACTTTCGGACTGGTAAATCCTTGGATTCTTAAGTTTCTGGTACTTGAACCTTTCAGCTTTTGGATCCATGGACCTTCAAATTTTTAGATTCTTGGACCTTCCAATTTTCAAATCCTTGGACCTTTGAATTTCTAAATCCCTCCAGCTTTAAGTAACCATAATGACCACAGCCAGACGGGCATAAACGTGAAATGAAAGGTCCAACATTTGAATTTCGAGCAACAACGTAACAAAGAGAATGGGCAGTAGGTTGTACAGTCAGAGATAGCAGTGTATCGCATAATCCATGGATTACTCCCTGCTAGATTAAGGTTACGGTGGCAACAGTAATTAATGTCTCGGCACTGTTAAGGTACCTGCCACACACACACACACACACACAGACTCATACACGCATACACACAGAGTATGGCAATATGGCATACGTCTGAATTCACTGATCACGTTAGAAGCCGATACAGTGTAATGAAACGTGAATCCGTTTTACAATTATCCTACCTGACTTTGATTCATTAAAGATCTAACACGCCTGCAAATGAACTGGAAACGAACTTTAAATATACATTAAATATTAACATTAAATGAACTGTAGCGTGGTAAAATTACATGGTTCAACGGTTATAAAATGGAGAAAATAAATAAGCAGTATTAGAAAAATTAAAAGTTAAAGAAATTAGTTTAGTTTAAAATTGTACGGTTCAACGTTTATAAAATAGAAAAAAAAAAGATTATTCGAAAAATTAAAACCTAAAGAAACTAGTAAAAAATTGTAAAATTCTACGTTTATAAAATGTAAAAAATAAATAACAGGCAGTATAAAAAATTAGAAGCAAAAGAAAGTAGAAGCTACAAGTATATTAATATTGCAAAAATAGAGAGAAATATCGAGGGTCAATTCGAAAACAAGCAGGTTGAAGCTTTCGTGGGCACATTCTCGCGAAGAACAAGATCAACACGCGGAGGAACAGTCCAAGGATTAACGTCATCCCCTCCGTGCTGAGCAGCAACGAAATTGGTTGATTCAGAATTCCATTACAGGCGATAGAAAATCAGGTAAATTATTGCAAACCGTTGGCTACTGCCCCGGATGGAAAGCAATTATGCTCTAGCCTGTCGCTGTAGTGGAAGGAAGCATCCCAAACGCTAACTGGCAAGCATAATTAGTACCTAAGGGGAGAAAATCTATCGAAGAACGTGAATCGATCAACTTTATTGTGTCTATTCACAAAATATTTACAAATATTTATACACTGGTCAACAGATATAAAGAGAAAAATCCAGTAACTCGCTAAAGACCTGGAAGTCAATGCGGCTCTAAACCATATATTAAAAAAAAAAAAGACCATTTCAGGAACAATAAAATAGCGAATGACTTCAAGGTATCCTAGAAACAACGTACGAGAACGAGCAGAAAAACAATTGTAAAAGCTATGAAACGCGGAGAATAAAGTGTGTGAGAGAGAGGGAATGAGTGAGTGAGTGAGAGACAGTGAGAGAGAAATAAAAAGAGAGAGAGAGAGGAAACTGGAGTTTCTTATTCTCCACTGAAAAGAATATCCCTTTTTGAAGCCGGATGTTCGAATTCCGCAACGTATACAATCGGAGGAAACGGTAGGAAAGGTCGAAAACAAGTTCTCATCGGTATAGGAAATTGGTTTGCGAGTCTGAAAGGTTCTAAAGGAAAGTCGTTAACGGTGGAAATGCGTTTCGATCTAAACGGGGGTGCATCGTACCCTCTTCACCCCCTCTTGCTACCCCTTTCACGCGTACAATCACGATGATGTTTCCTCCGCTTTTTTTCGTCTTTTGCAAACATTCAACTCTAAATATTGTAACTTCAATATTTTTCAATATTGACAATTACTAAATTAATTAATAAGAAATAACAGTGTAAATCAAACTTTTATTCTGTACTAATAAATAAATAGTGTTCTGTCATAATAACCATAAAAATAAGTATATGAACAATATTTGCATACCAGAAAAATTATGTTTTACATTGTCCTATCGTATTAAACTTTTGTCCATTACTGTAATTTAATTAATTAATAAGAAATAACAGTATAAATCAAACTTTTATTCTGTACTAATCAATAAATAGTGTTCTGTCATAATAACCATAAAAATAAGTATATGAACAATATTTGCATACCAGAAAAATTATGTTTTACATTGTCATATCATGTTAAACTTTTGTCCATTACTGTAATTTAATTAATTAATAAGAAATAACAATGTAAATCAAACTTTTATTCTGTACTAATAAATAAATAGTGTTCTGCCATAATAACCACAAAAATAAGTATATGAACAATATTTGCATACCAGAAAAATTATGTTTCACATTGTCATATCGTGTTAGATTTTTGTCCGCTACTGTAAATAAACGACTCCGTAGATCGCAACAAATAAGCTGCTCTCTGGCAGCTGCTGGGGCTACCGTTTAAAGTGATCTACAAACACTTGTGCAACGTGTTACGGAAGCAACGATATATCTTCCGTGACACTTTAGGCACAGCATTCAAATGACAGTACACGTCACCGCGCGCGCACTGAAGCCGCTAAATTACGGGATGATGAAATGTAATGATGAATTATTAAATTGAATAATTCGCCTGCCCGTGCAAGGTATGCGTACCACGTGTGTACGTGTACACGAAGCACAGCTCGTAATCGATACTTTCATTGGAAACAATCGTTATTTATGAACATTTCGAAATTTCGCAAACGTACAATTTCTCGTTTAACACGTTCGGATTTGGGTGACGTTCTGTTTCTTCAAGTTAAATACAATTTAAAATTGCAATTTTAAAACCAATTCAATGGAATAAGCATTGAACTATCATATATACATATAAATATAAAATATATCAAATAAAAATAAAACGTTAATATTTTTGCTGTTTTTACAGTGTTTACAGTTTTCTGAGTAATCGGATTTGGGCCCGACAAGAAACTCAGCCGAATCACTTTTCGCAGATCTTTTTTATTACAAACGATACTTGAACTTGATAATTCACAAGTGAGTCAAATTGACTCATGTTAAGAATCACCGTTTGCACTGACGTTCTTAGATACAAAAGTTATGAGAATATAGAAGTGATGTAATTAACAAAAAGGACCACAGTGGGAATAAATTTGTATTCTCCGCTAATCTCAATGAATAGTGTTCTACCATAATGACAATAAAAATGAATAAATAAACAATATTTGCATACCACAAAAATTATATTTTACACCGTCCTGTCATCTGAAACTTTTGTCCCCTACTGTACTGTGCTGATATACTTAACGCGATTAAAATGTGCAACCGAACCTAACCTCTACGATCAGACTTGGCGACATTTTTGTAAACCGCGAGCCGCAGGTTGAGAAACACTGCGCTATAGCAATTGCAGCGGCCGCGCAAGGTTCCGGCTTTAAACGACGATCGTTCGAGGGTGGAAGAGAAGGAGAGCGGGGCAATTAATAAGTAAATAAGACGAGGAGGCGATACTTCTTGCCTCTGCATCCGTATTTTCGTGCTCGTGCCGCGCTTCAGCTTTGTCTATGGCCGCTTTAAAGCGGACGCGTTCGAGGGCTCGTTTAAAGTAGACCAAACCGAATTTACGACCACCAGAAATCTCAATTTCTCGTGCAAATTGACATTTTCACGGACACGGTTGATGGCGTTCATTTTCTTCGGCTATAATCGCACGCATTTTATAATTGTTCGCATACATAGGTACGTACACTCCCGGACAAAAAGTATAGTACATATTTTTAATGTTAAGGTGGCGTACATAGAATTTGTCAGTTTTACCGAATGAAATGGTAATATTACGGATTTAGAATAAGGTGCTCGTTTGAAAGATGGAAAAATGGTTTGCAATTATTGTTTGTGCATTCATTTTTATCGTTATTATGGTGGAACACTATTTATTGATTAGCACAGAATGCAAATTTTTTCTTATCATGCTATTCCTTATAAATTACTTATTTAAATTCTTTGACTGCTTGGTCTTAAACTTTTGTCCGTTACTGTAAATGTAAGATAATAGAAAACTAAAATAAGAAAGAAAGAGTATGTGTGAGAGGGGAGAAGGAGAAAGAGAGAGAGAGGGAAGGAATAAAATAAAAGGTATAATATTCTTAATCCAAGGTCTAAGATTCTTATGGTACAATATTATAAACAATATGGAAAATGTAAAAATGTTTTTTCTACGAATCGAATTTCCTTTCAAGTTCTTGGTCTCTATTAATTCTACAACCACAACATTCATACGATCGACGTTTCACTATATGTGCTTATGCAAAGAAACGCATAAATTGATCAATAATTGTGCGTTACGAACAACTATACTTGACGTGCTATACGTGCACTTATGCCGTTGTAACTTTGTGCAATAATACGGGATACGCCGTGAAATATGGGCGTAACTTCGGGGACAAATTCAGCAGACAAAAAAAAAGAACAAAATACAGCAATAAAAAAGTTCATACCAGCGTTTGTCTTGTGCAACCTTGTTCCATGGTTACCGCCACTTTTACGATGCACCAGTCATTCCGACAATTTTTCGTGGGAAATGAAAAATTTCCTCGAATTACTCGAGCCGAAATAAACCGCACCGTGTATTTTTTATACCTACGGGTTCTTTACGTCGATGGAACGAGAAAAAAATAAAACACACAACCGTACGATCTTTATCGCTTTTGCCGATCAAAGTCGTTCTTGAATTTTTAATTTTTTCGAAATATCGTTTGTAAGAAGAAAATTATTGGTGATTAGAACGTGAAATTGAAGAAGAGCAAAATTGAAGATCATGGAGTTAAAGTTTCATCTTTGGTTCCAGTTCCAAGTTACGAGGTTTTAATGTTATGAAGTTTGGGATCTTACTGACATTTCTGGATTCTACAATTTCTAGATGCAATGATTCTAATTCTCAGATTTCCGGATTCTACGATGTTTGAAACTTACTGATCCTGATCCTAAGATCTTTGAATTCTACAATTCTAGATTCTACGATTCCTGAATCGTATAATTACTAAGTGCTACAATTCTAATCCTAAGATCTTTAAATCCTACAATTCTAGATTCTACAATTCTGATCGTAAGATTTCTGAACTCTAGAATTATTGAACGCCACGATTCTGACCGTAAGATCTCCGAATTCTACAATTCTAGATCCTACAATTCTGATCTTAAAATTTCTAAATTCTAGGATTATGATATTCGAATACCAATATCTCTGAATTCTACAATTCCTGAATGGCACAATCACTAAATACCACAACTGGTTCACAACCGTTATGGTACCGCGTGAGATAAGCGCACGCGAATACTTCTGCGTCCGAGTGTACACCCTCGCGGAAGACGAATAGGCGGGTGGAGAACGAGGATGAGGGAATAAACAGCGAAACGAAGTGGCGGCTAAGAATGAGATAGAACGAGAAAGCAGGGATAAAGGGGAGAAGATAGAAGGGAACAGGGGAACGCGAGGAAATATCTGTAATTGTATTACGATTTTCCTGGGTTTCGCGGAACACGAAATCGAGTTTGAAATAGCTGCAACGGTGGCAAATTTACAGGAACAAATGTGCCGTAAATAACGCGCATTCCATGTAAACCGTCGAGAAACCTGCATCGAGAAAGGGGTTAGAACAGGATCTGAGAATTATTGCAGAATAACAGAGCCAAATATATGCATCTTGGTATGCCTTGGAAAGATACAGCGGCGCCAGTGGTTCTCAACCGGTGTGCTTCGTAAAATTGGAAGGCACTGCGGGGAATTTGATTTACAAGAAGTGGAACAAGGGTGTTGTTTTGTTAAAGGTCTGCCAATTTAGAGATTCAGAGTTGTGTTTGGTCGTTACAGTTTTTATACGGTAACGGACAAAAGTTTCAGACGAGAGAGGACAATGTAAAACATAATTTTATGGTTTGGTTTGCAAATGTTGTTTATCTAGTAGGAAAGGTGTTTTGAATAAAATAATTGTATCAACGATAACTAGTTAGATTCCACAGAATTGGAGAATCGAGCCAGCATGCATCAAACTGATCGCGTATCCAAAGTAACAGAGAGGTAACAGTGGCATTTTTGGATAACAAAACGATCGCTTTTTATTCCCATTAACTTTTGTTTATTCGAACAGAAGATTGGACGCTGGAAGGGTTAAACGTTTAAAACAAAGCATATTACAGGAAAGAAAATTCATTTGAACCACGCTTAGCAACCAACACAAAGCAAGAACTGTCGGGTTCCGGAACAGCTTTTTATTCGAGCTTCTCGGGGAAACTTGTTTCAGGTATTTGCTTTCAGCTTGAACGTAAGCTTCGGGGATCTTCGTGTCAAGGTATTACCGTGCACGCGTTTCCTGTGTGCGGCGTTAAGTACACAAGAAACATCGACAGGATATGTAAATATCGAGAGCTGCACGTCACAAAACATACCATCGTGCAAATAACCTAAATATCCTGCGTTTTCATTGAGACCGACCTTCTATGGCTTTTTTTACCAATTTAAACTTCAACTTTTTTCCGGAATCCTCGCGTGTTTCCTTTTCATTATCTTGTACTATCTATAACCCTCCCTTTTTTAATCTTTCAAGACTGAAAATTAGAAAAATTTAAAAATACTATTATTGAAATACCAAATAAGCCAATTAATTTATCTTATCTTACTGTACACTATTTAACAGTTAACCTTCCCTTTTTCAATCTTTCAAGGCTAAAAATTTAAACAATTCCAGAACACTATCATTGAAATACCAAACAAGTCAATTAATTGATCAATTTTTCACCCCTCTCCCTTTTGCCCGAATCAAATTCACAATGAGAATAAAAGGATGAAAATAACTACCACGCAAACCCCCTATCGAATCTGAATTCCAATAGTGCTTGAAAGAAAGAGAAAAAACCCAAGTGCCGAAGATTAAACGGACTTTAACGAACGCGTAAATAAACAAAGGGAATATTTACGCGTGTAAACTAAAACGCGGCTGGTTGAAACACATTTCGAGCACACCCCTGTTAACCCGTTACTCGTTTTTCTCGCCCCGAACAGAACGTAATGCATTTGTTTCCCACGGCGTAGCGGGAAAAACCTCGCGCAAGTTTGTTGCTCCGCACGCGAGTCGCGTTCACGACCGGAAATCCGCGCGCCATTTTCCTCCCCCTCCCGCAGCGTGACAAAAAAAAGAGGGAAGAAACGCGGCTGCTCGCCGTTAAACCGTATTAAATTTATGCGCGCCGCGTAAAACCTGTGTTTTCAAGTGCGTGAGGTCGAAAACTGTTGCACGAGAAAAGAGAGTGGAATGAATGCGACCCTTGGTCACCGGAAACGGGTCACGACGCTACCCTCCCGCGTTAAAATACTCTGTGTTGCGTTCTTTTTCGTTTTCAACTTATGGTAGATTTAAGTTTGTGAAATGTTTCTATCTTAACGCTATCTTGATCATTAATTAATTGGTGATTACTCGTAGCAACCTTAGAAATTCACCGTGGAAAAGTTTCCAAGATTCACTGTGATTTTCAGAACAAAGTATAAATAAAGATTTATTTTCTATGTATTCCGTACATTTTTCCATGTAATTTTCAATTCGATGTCTTCCATGCAAATAAGTACACTTTAACTGTTGGTAGTAATAGTGTTAAAAAGTTCCTCTAGAGAATAGTTCAGAGGATCCCGGATACGTCTGGAAATCGGTGGATTTATTAAATATACACTAGGAGAAGGATAGATACTTGTTGGGTCTGAGTAGCTTAGTGGTTAAGAGACTCGCCTAGTAATCGAAAGATCCCAGGTTCGATTCCCCAGATCTTAAGCAGTTCTTTTTCTCCTACAATGTTCCATTATGATTCCACGTTTTCCAACCATTTATCAACGTAAACGAAGAACAGCCGGCTAAATCATTGAGTGTCCCTAGCGTACGGAAAATGTCCCAGAGAGGTAATTAAAACGGAAGACCACGGGAACGTAACTCGTCTCGCGCGATTACACGAGGCCATGATAAAAGCCGGGGAACCTCAAAGGGGTCGAAGTGTCTTAAAAAGTTACTACCCGTTATGATTTCAGGGACGAAGGGAGGAGGGATGGTAAAGGAAAAAATGGTCCGTTTAATTTCATCCGGTCCCTCTCATTCTTTTAGCCTGATAATCCCTCATCGCTCATGAAATCTCGTTAATCCGAGCTCCCGCAGGAAAGATCGCCACCCTCCCCTTATCGCCCCCCTGTTTCGAACTCGGCTTCTTCTATGTCGCCGGCTTTTCTCAGACCTGGCTGCTGAATTATTCACGCTCGCAACTTCTACGAGCAGAGGACTGAGACGATCTTGAGGGATATCGTTTTGAAAGAAAGAGAAGTTACCATTATCGACTAATTGTTCGACGAGGGACATAGGGAGTTTCGCGAGCTCGTTTAAACGGGGAGAGCACTGCTTTTCGTTCAAGAAAATTTTATATCTGGTGGTAAAAAATTGAGACGAAATTCGTCATAATTTGGTGCAAAATTGTAGCTATCTAGCTATCTTTAAAGTGCGATCTAAAAATCTGTGAAAGGGCTGTTTTAAAAATCCACTAAGGGTAGATCCTGAACCATTTTGTAATACTAACTTTCCGCAGAAATTCACTAGAAATAACACACTAGAAACTTATTTTATACGAAGTATTATAGAAGCTGTACTTGAAATTTGCATGTATAATTTTACACCCTTATTAAATCAACTTTTTACATTTTTCAACACATTTTTCAATTTACTAAGCAATCAAAGAAAACGTTTTACCTATTGCTTTCGTTTAGCGTAAAACCGTTAAGAAATGAGAATTTCTAGGGTTCTGAAGGTCTCGTTTAACGCGGGAACAAAAAACGCAAAAAGCAATGAAATCAATGAATTGTAGCCGCATTCGAAGGCCTTGAAGCCGTCGCGTGTATCTTGTAACGACGTAATGATTGATAATGGCGCATTACCATGCTTTTACCATTTGTTTTAAAGTTCTCGTGTACACAGAAATGGTCAAAGCCATTTTTCCTTGCACTATTAAATCGCTCGTCAAAATTCTAAACCATTTCGCAAAACATACTCCTCTGCTCGTGACCTCCAACACACGTGTATACAGCAACAGGAAAAAGTTTAAGACGAGAGAGAACAATGTAAAACATAACTTTATAGTCTGCAAACATTGTCTGTGCATTCATTTTTATCGTTATTAGGGTAGAACATTATTTATTAATTACCATAGAGCACGAATTCTGTTTATATTTATATATATTTTTGATCAATTAATTAATTTGTTCTCGTTAACTCCTTTGATAGGTCTTAAACTTTTGTTCGCTACTGTACATTGATAACATAATTTGTTTTCCAAATAGTTGCAGCGAATTCTGATAAATATAGGCCCATTGTCTTTTATTCTCAAACCTAATTCAATTTTGATTAAGATTCTTTGAAAAATTGAACAAATTTTTTTAAACTGAAAAAAAAAATATTTCCTTGTTTCGCATTGTTAAAAATTAATCAAACTTCTTTGATTGATAAAATTTTGGACAGTGGATACGCGTAAGTTCTGTTTATTAAAATGTTATGAAATTAAAAAATTAATTATTGAAACACGATGCATAATATCGAATGGATCTGTTTGATACGATACACGCCCAAATATCAATTTTCGCGGGCCACATCGTTTGAAATTCGAATATTTCCTAGCGCTCGGTACAGCTCGTAATTAGTATAGTATATTGCGTGGTATACAGCGCGGATTTGCGAAACGATTAATAGGATACGAATCGCACTGAAATATATCTTCTTTTCATGGGTCAATGATAATATGGAGTTTGCGATTATTTTTTGATGAAGTCACGCTGATGTATTAGTCATTAAATGCTCATTAATGTCGCGCGAACTATTAAATGAGAATATTGAGTTTCTCGTGAACCAGTACCTCGATAACTATTTCTATTACAATCTGTCAACCGAACACACATTCACGTAAACTTTGGACCGTTAAAATCGATAGTGACTGAAAGTTTCATATTAGTTTCTAATTATGTAATTAAAAAGATTTGCAACAGGTTTACGAACCAATTATGTTAACTGCGTTCATCGTACAATTTAACTACACAATATTAATTTATAAAAAAAACATATTGCTAATTGAACGTTTCCTATCGTCAAGAAAAAAAAAAATAACTAGGAAAAGGTACTACGGTAAATCATGAATTTCAACATGGCGTCGAAGGATATTAAAAGGGATTGGAACGGATGCGGCTGCATTAGACTCTTATACGTGCATCAATCGCTTAAAGTTTTTCAGCCCGATAGGATGCAACGACTTCAATAGGCCGTCCTTTTCTCAGCGCGCGCCATGTGCGCTCATCGACAACTACGAGAGATCGATACGAACCAATTTCCTTTTCACCGTTCCAGCTAACACGCTTTTATCCCCCCTAACCTCTCGCTACTCTCCTTGAAGGCTGGCCGGTAACCCCGGCATGGAACATTAAGGTTAAAAGTGGCAAGATTCACGTACCTGTTCGAGCCGTGACACGCGATGCTGTTGTCGAAGCGCAGCAAGTATGAGAACGCCAGTTTCCTCCGGAATTCTTTCCCGTCACTTGATTGATCGTCGATCCTTGGACGGCTGGATCATCCCCATCGTGTATCACCAGAACTGTGTTCACATCACTCGAGCCGTAATTACCGTTTTAACAACACACTCTTTCAGCTCCCCGGGAGATAACTACACTGTCATTAGAATGGAGAGCGAAAACAAAACAGGTGCGTCGACCTTTGTCCGTCTCACGCTCTGTCCTTGTCACGTTCGGGACAGTAACACCGTCAAAGAGAGAGAGAGGGAGCGTGAGAAAAACGTTACTGCCAAATTCCGCGTGTCCTCCGTTTTACCGGCTTCTACGTCGATATTTGAACAAGCAAGTAAACGAAGAAGGAAACACAATCTTTCCTTCGTGGATCCCTCTCAAAGTCAATGTGTTCTCTGTTTACTCGTTCTCCGCTCCTCGTTGTTGATCGACGCAAACGTGAACGTTTCTCACGGGCAAAAAAACTCGCGAAAACAGACCACCAAGCTTCTTCCAACTCCTCGATCCACGAGTCTCCGTTACATTGTCCCAACGCGACTTTCCTTACGCTCGAATAACAACTGTCTTTCGTCACTCCAAACAATCGTTACACCGTGCACTCCATCGATTACGCGACCGTTAGACCGAACCTCGTTGAACCTGTCACAGTGCGCGTCACTCTGACAGATCGCGGCGTTCAACCGTCACCCTCTTTTCGAACGAAGCAAAGGAGACCACTACGTATCGATAAATTATCGACGGTGCCACGATGATCGCGGTAACGGGAAAAAAATGTTGTTCACGGTTAACGAGAGTTCGTGCGGACGGTCTTGTTTTGGGCTTCGTCCTGTTGCTTCGACTTCCCTAGCTCGCCGCGGGGGAGGTAGAGGGGGGAAGCGAACGCACTCGCGGATTTGCGGAGCGTCGCGACACCGACAGGCCGGTTGGACGTTCGTCGTACGACTAGACCGGGTTCTTGCCGTTGACCCGGACCCGCCTTGCGGCGCTTGCGCCGCGCCGCCAAATTACTGTCCTATCCGGAAAACCGTCCGATGCATGACGCAACGTATCGTAACGCCCTAAACCGTTGTTTTCGCGTCCGCGTGCGTCCGTTCGACGGTCGTATTTTTCGCGCCACCACGCACACACCACCGCGACGAATTTAACCAAACTTTTCGAATACATCCCGTGTATTTGTGATCGTTCAAAGTGAATAGAGATGCGACGACGGGCGACAGCGGGACGAAAGGGATCCGGTGGAGTACGCGAGAGGAGTAACCTTTGCTGTTTCACGTGGGAACTTTTGTTGGCTCGCGTTTGATGTGCAAATGTAATCGAACTCCGTTTAGAAGTTTGGTGTTTACCTTCAGTTTGCAGGTAAGTGAACGCGAATAGCCTCCCCGATGAGCGAATACTGTGTATACGTGTCTTCTGATTGCGTGAGATATTCGATTCTGTGGGTCGTTGGACAAGGAACTTGTTTCTTCGGGAGGGAAGAGTTGTCGTCGCGTTTTTCTTGTTTCAATTTCTTATGATTTTTCTTGCCTCGTTTATTACGATTTATATATTTCTTGAGATAAATGTTGAATTAATATACGAGAGAAGTAATGTAGAGAAACCGTAATGAACATTAAACATGGCCGACTGTCGAGAACGCTACTTATAATATCTTTCCCGCTCTTTTACTTACCCAAAATACCGCGCTTCCGTGGCGCTAGGTCACGTGACCTTAGCGCGGGGCAGAATAAAATATTCAAATAAAAGTTACTAGAAGGTAATTAGTTCGGTGTAGAAATGTTTGCAATTAGAGTTGCGTATATACATTAATCGTCTACTTTTTATATATAATTTTGTTTTCGATCATTTTATATAAGGAATTATAATCATTTTTATGTAAAAGTTTTAAATTACAAGGATTTACGTATACCACTTATCGTCACATGCGATTATAAATACTTCGAGTAATAATGAAGAATAAATTGGAAGCGATAGGGTAAATAACTTTTAGTTTCTTACTTCTTAAATAAAAGGGTCTAAACGTTATGGCTGGTACCTTGCAAAACTTTAATTAGAAAGAATACTCGTTACTTTCAAGTCGATACGAAAGCAGTGCGAGCCCAAAGAACTGTTTTCTTTGTACATAGCGACAGAGCTTTCGAGTCTTCCACATCGATCGCCCGGTTTTTCTGACGCGCTGTTGACGTCCCTTCGTGTTTTTACAACGGAAGTGAATTTTCGGGATAATAATATAGGAGGGCAGTAGAGAAGATAATGGACTCCAGGGACCAGCGGTCAGCTCGACAAAAAAAAAATACATTACTCGACCAAAAAAAAAAACACAAAAAATATATCAGCCGCAGAACCTGGAGATTAAGTTACACCAACCTAATTTTTTTTCCAAAAGTAAATAACCAGGAATTTCACCAAAAATACATTTTCCACTTACTCCAAAAATTCTTCATTCTTTCTCAAACCGTTCTACAATATTATTTAATTCTCGATGTTTTATATCTTTTGAACAAAGATATATCTGATCAATAATTAATTTACTATTTAGAGAAAAATTTGAAATATTTGGAAAGTATAAGATATTAATATAGAAACTAGCTACGATTTATTTAAAAAGCGTATTCGTTCTTTGGTGCGTGCTCCCATATTTCTGGCATAAATTAATTTTTCCAGAGTATGCACAAAGAGCGTGAACTTAATTAGCGTTTCACCGAGAACCAAGGTTTGGGTTAAATTAAATTTATTTCACGGCCATTGTTAAGGGATTAATTTTCGCGGAAGAATTTATTCGAAAGCAGTATCGAGGAAACAGGAGAAGAGCCTACGTTCCATCGAACTTGTTACCTGTTCCAGCTTTTTGCACCCAAGGCTCTACACGGTAATGCTTTCGAGTAAACGCCTCGGGCATAGAATAAAATGTCACTTGGCCGTTGCCGAGTGAAAATTTAGGAAGTCACGGAGACAATGGCTTGAATTCGAAAAATCTTTTGTTACCTCGATACTGGAACAGCTTCCAACATTTTCTTTTTTTTTTTTGCGAAGATTAAACGTGTCAAGGAAAATTAAGAAAAATTATTATTTCTACTAATTTAAGTATTTTACTTGCAATTTTTTGATTATAAAAAAGCATGGATATTTTAGGGTATTTAAAATGAATATCTTGAAGATTCTGGTTTTGTTCTGTGTTAGACATAGTACTTAATAATTCTTCATTCATCCAATTAAAATTAAAGAAAGTTCAAAATGTAATTAAAAATCATATACCGTATAATATAATACAGAATTTTTATCATCTATATATGTCATTAGCACTCAGCACTAAATTACTCAAAGATCAAAAACTGGAAAACTTAATAAAAACTCCCACTTGAGAGGAACCCTGAATGAAATAAAATGAATAAATACTGCAACACACAACTCTTATCACCCACAAACGCGATAAATGTGCTCAGCGCTCGGCTAAGCTATTAAATTTCTGAAAGATCCTAAGTGAAATTTTAAAACTTAGTCAGCTTAACGTAATAAAAATCCCCGCTCCGGCAGAAGTAAAAATTGTTTCACCGTGAAAGCTAAGTTCGTTGAAGGAAGCAATTCTCAGGAGAAAGAGGATGTTACTTTGATCTTATTCAGGTCACGTGGTGGCCGCGAAACGAAACTAAAGACAGATTTGAGACAGGAGGCGACCGATAAAACTTCTCCCTGGATCGCATCCGACTTTAAATTACTATTAGCGGGCCGATTCGCGAAAACCAGGTGGAGATAATGAGAGGGAGATTTAATCCTGGGAAAGTTGGGTCCGCGGAACGAGTCCAGAACGAATTCCCAGTAACTCAGCGGATCGTGACCAGACTCGGCCATGGATCGTTTTCGATCTCTCGTAATCTTTGGGGGGGGGGGGGGTAGGAAAAAACTTCGATCCCTTGGAAATCGCACAAGTTGAGGGATGATACGAAGTTGTGTGCGCGTGATAAAACGCGGATATCCTTATAAAGCGACCTCTGATGTATCATAAAGAGATATGTTTGCGAATAGAAAGGAGTGAGAGAAGGAAAAGGAATGGGAAAGTGAACTCATCGGTAAGGCTACCTAGTAGGTTCGTAGCACCACTGAAGTAATGATAACGTAGTTACGACTGAATTATTTTTCAATTTTTTATTATTAAATTTGATAATAGAGCATTGAATATTGTGAGAATAAGGAAATATTGTCACAATGTCTTTAATTATTAGGGGTTCATTATTAATACTAATATTTATAACAGATTCGCGATAATATAATTAGTATCAAGATTAATGAAGAAAACATTATGCAAATGCAATACTATCCCAATAATTTTGTAGTATCGAATATTGTGAGAATAAGGAAATATTGTAACAATATCTTTAATTATCAGGGGATGATTATTAATACCGATATTTATAACAGATTTGCAGTAATATAATTAACATGAAGATTCATGATGAAAAGAAATTAACAGTTAACGGGGACATTATGTGAATGCAGTACCGTCCAAGTAATTCTGTACCGTCCCAGTACACGATACAAGTACGTGTCTAACTCTGTTGGGATGCAGGGAATTAGAAGTTCGAAATTTCGGTACACGCGTGATGTTACAGAGGCGCCTTATTAAATTACAGTTTCGGAGTGCTTAACCCGAATTTTCGTGCATTATCGTTCACTTTGAGCCGGGGCCAAAAAGAAACTTCCGTTATTCGATTACACTTGCGCCGCGAAACTTCCATGGCCCTTCCGGTACGAATTAAACAGACTGCGATCCGTTTTATAGTGGCTGACAAAATTCTGCGGTTTATTTTTCTGAAGAATTACCTTTCTCAAATCTCACAGTCCGCTTTCACACTTTCTATTTCAATTTCGATACATTTACTTGTACCCTCTTAAAAATCTTGAATTATGAATACCAATTCTACATCTGATTTTTACGTTTACTTTAATTCCAATTCTATTTTCAACAGTTTGACTGAAAAATTATTTTCTGGACGTATGTCTATCTGTTCTTCTTAATTATTTAGTGAAATCCAGTGTAATTTGTAGTAGAGCGATGTGAATCATATCAGAATTTTTATTTTATCAGAGAAACGCATAATTTGAGACCAAAGGGTCAAAGAAAATAAATTAATTAATTAATAAGAAACAATAGTATAAATAAAATTTGTATTCTACCCTAATGAATAATAAGTGCTGTTTGTAAACAATCTAATCTAATTCAATTTAATTTAATCCAGTGTAGCTTGATGTTAAGTAATTATTCCATTTACCCTTCTTTGTTTTTCTTATTCGCTGCATCGTTATACCGAATTCTCTATGCACATATTTCTTTTCCCCTATCCCTCGTAAATCGAGTCAAGGCGATCCTCGATTTATCGAAGCAACGCGAAATGAAGTTCAACGACCTGTACACTGTCGTTATTAATGAACAGGTCGATCGGAACAGGGTTGCAACGGGGCTGAACCGTGGCGGAAAGAAAGAATTTCGCCGCGCATAAATCAAACGAAGCCAATATAATCGTATCTTTTATGCTCAGCCGAGCCCCTGAAGAAGCCTCGTCGGTGACCAGAATAAATTTTCGCCGTAAAAATCGCCCTGTGATCAAGGGCGCTGTGCGACCCTTAATAAAACCTTGAACATCTTGATTTTCCCAGATAATTTTCTTCTTTCCTTACAGTTTATTTTCCTTACCATCTTTTGCCGTACAAAATCACGTACAGCTATTTCTAAATTATCGTCTCTACTGTTTCATTGCTATTCGTTTACCACAATAGCGGACAAAAGTTTAAGGCTACAGGACAATGTAAAACATAATTTTGTAATCTACAAATATTGTCTGTTCATTCATTTTTATTATTATTTTAGTAGAACACATTTTATTATTTTATCTATTCATTTTTATTGTCATTATGGTAGGAATACTATTTATTCATTAGCATAAAATACAAATTTTATTTATAGTATTATTTCTTATTAATTAATTGATTTATTTCCTTTCACCCTTTGATCTTCAACTTCTCGTCTGCTACTGTATAATGCAACATTTATCATGATTAATAGACATTTCATGTAATTATACCAATTAAGATTTGTAAAAGTGGTGTATCATTTGATTAGAAAATATCAATTTTGTGTGCAAAGTGTTAATTAATCAAAGCTTCTCTAAATTATCTTTCCTTTTTTTATATATCATTCTAACACTCCACCTCTTTGTCACGTGGATCCTAGAGCGCTAAACGACAAGAAGTCGATGGACCCGTTCGATGGATCGACTTTGAATCGCACTTCACATGTCCCAGAGGGCTTCACGTCTATGCGTCAGCAAATCGATGCACTTCACGGAGTGTCCCGTTGCATCTGACATTATTAGCACCAGAGCAGAGTGCTCTTCGCTTGGTAAAACGCGTGCACGCGCGCGCGACGTGAGACCAATGGCGGTGTGCAGCTCGCGATTGACTTCCGCCTCAAATAAAGTACAGAATAGACCTAATTCGATTGGTGTAATTAGTGAAGTGGACTGTTCGACAATTTTTATTCAAACTATACCAATCTTTTCTAGGGCACAAATGAAAATGATTTATTTATTTGTTTATTCAAACTGTTGTACACCAACGCTTATAGAGGAAACAAAATCTAGAAATTCAACTTTCACTTCCCAACGCAGTCATCCTTTAACCATTTACACTCGTTTGTCGAGTGTGACTCAATTTTGATCGCAGTAACTCCTATATCGAGTCACGCTCAACATTTTTAAAGTGCCATTTTAAATACAATAGCGGACAAAAGTTTAAGACCGAAGAGTCAACGAAATTAAACAGATACAAGTTACAACAAAGCTTGAGAGCTATGCTTAATATGATTAATAAAAAAAATAAAACCACTCTGAACAGCTAGAGAAATGCGCGTAGGTACGACTGAGCATCACTGCACAGCCAGTGACGTCACCTAGCGTGTTGCCACAGTTGCCTACTCTCAGGCGTAAGATAGCCCGTTTCTTTGTTTGCTTATAACTAATAAACAAAGCGTCCAACGCAATATTGTTACTCTTGATTTTCGTCTTAGAATATTGTACAGAGCCGCCCCTTCAATTTTCTCCCAGCTTCGTCTGAACACCCTGTATACTATAACGCGTTTTTATCGATTAACGTATGTTTCTGCTACACACAAACGATAGAAGTGAAAGTTGTGCCAGTGTACGAATACTTTTTACACCCACTGTATTTCAGTTCGCTCGGTTTCAATGAAAAGAAGGGAAGAAAGAGTCGGTGTCTAAATTTGTTTTACCCAAGACACAATGTTTGTATCGAATGTCGCGGATGGATGGAGAAATGGGGACATTTCTCATTGTTTGGTTACAATCCACAAAAAAAAATTCGACGACCGATCGCTCATGCATAACAACGAGCACGAACGTACGGGGAGTTCATCGAAAAGGAACCTTGAAACTGACGCGACTGCACTGCATCGCGCTCTATGAGATTACCCAGGAGATTAATGTACATATATTAGAAATAAATTGTTTATATTTGCATACACAACGGGAAAATAACGGGCAATAATTAATCTCTTTGGTTTCGGTTTACTGTCAGAGCACTGGTGATTATTTCTACGAAATTGGCTTCATTTTTCATTTAAATTTTGCAGTAGGACTTACGAGGGAGTATATTTTGTGAGAAACGTCAATTTTGATGCTAGATTTATGGACATTTCTTGTATATTTATTTTTAATGTACACGTGTTAAGAAATTGATATACATTATACAAAATTTGGAACTAAAGACTCTCCTATATATTATCGTTATTACTTTTTTATTTAATTATATTTTTATTCATATTAATATTTTTTATTTAATTCAGTAATCCTTAATAATTGTATACTTAATAAAATTACACCCAACAAGAAAGTATTGCGAGTAACATTGACGACGATGCTTGAAAGTTAATTTTCGCTTCACGGCGTTGCAGATAATTTCGAGTATGTTTTATCGATCAGGTGGATGAACACTTTTCGCAACTCCCCGTCACGGTACAGTTAAAACAAACTTGAGCGTCAAGAGTTCGTTAAACGTGACAACCGTAGGCAACTCTGGCACGAACTTATAATTAGATGATTCTTAGTTATCACCGCGATGACGTCGCATTAGCGTGGACCTGACAGCAACGCTATTATCCGAGGAACCAAAGTGGGAACCGCGAGTTTTAACTGCTTAAGGTTGTTAAGTGGCAAATCCTGCTTGGTTCCGCCGCTCGAACGTAACAGTATTAAGCATATATTAAACGCAAAGTGCTTTTTATACGTGGGAAAATATTTGAGCAGCCTTTCACTAATAGGCACCGATTTATCGCGTTAAAATTAAGATATTTTCGGGGCTGATCGAAATGTATTTTAAAATATTCGACATTTTTTGTTCTTTTTCTTTCGTAAAATAAATATTAACATTCCGGTTTTTATAAATTGTATATTAATACCATTCATGGGGCATTCTATATTATTCTGTATTAATATTCTATTTTGTATTGTACTATGCTATTTTATAGGCTATTCTATACTACTTCATATCCGCACCGTAATAATAATATGAGTTTTATTAGAATTAAAAATAACAAAAATAGTTAAATGTGAAAAATATAATTTTTTACTTTGCTCTATATAATATTATACTTATCTCATATTTTATTTATCTCAATATAATACATGGTCCTCTTTCGTCTGAAACTTTTGTCCGCTACTGTACACTTCTGTAAACCAATGCGATTCTGACAGTGATTCCAAACATTTGGCTGGTAGTATACATCTGGGTCGCTTTGCTCCACGGTTTACAGTAGCTGACAAAAGTTTAAGACCAAACAGCCAACGGAAATCGTTTAATTAATTTATGAAAAATGGCACGATAAATAAAATTTTTATTCTATGCTAATCAATAAACAGTGTTCTATCGTAGTAATAATTAAAATAAATAGATAAACATTATTTGCGAACCATAGAATTATGTTCTACATTGTCCTCTCTCGTCTGAAACTTTTGTCCAGAACTGTACACTCCTGTAAACCAATTACGGCCGGCAACAAGACTATGGCTGCGTGTAACGCGTCGAATTCGCAGGATCATCCTCGCGCGCGGATACCATGTATCTTGTGTAATTGTTTCCACCGTCGAGTTCGTTACAGAGTTAGTGTAAACCGAACTTCCTGTGAACATCGGCGGGTGGGTTCAACAAGTAGAAACTAAACCCGGCCAACACTGGAAATCCGTTCGAAATCGCTATCAACAGGGGTATGAATTAATTTGTGACGCGGACCGAATATTCCACGCCTCTAAATTATACCCTCTTTCCGTTCGATAGCATTCATTTACATATTGTTACCAATCTATTATTCATTGCTTATTCATTACTACTGTTTACATATTATTTAGATTTTATTCTATTAGTATTCATCACATTTTATTTTACTATTATCTAACTGTGATATTTCTTATTGATTATTATTGTCTACATATTATTACATTTTATTTTATTATATTATTAACCATCTATGAGATTACTTATTAATTACTGCTATCTGCAAATTACAACATTTGATTTTATTATTATCCACCTACGATATTACTTATTAATTAATATTGTCTACTTATCGTTATAATTTATTTTATTAATATTTGCTACTATTTATACATTATTTCACTTTTATTCAAACATTCATTGTTTTATATAACATTTACTTATTTATTTATTTATTTGTTTCTTACTTTTTACATCCATTACGTACCTGTATTTTACATATTGTGTTTGTTAACTTTCTGATATTAGTAAATAAAATAATTCAAGCGGTTTCAATTTGCATATAAATATTTACGTATGCATGTTTATCACAGAGGGTGTAATTAGACAATTTATGCGTGTAAATTGATGATACACGACTGTCCATCGAGCGAGCGAACTAGCCGTAGCAGGAATATGTAGGTGAGGACAGGCGTATGAGTAATGAACAAAGTTTCGTCACTGTAAGGACGGACGCAGGAGTTGTTGTGGCTTCAACACCACAACGGTTCAGATCTAACTTGGCGCGAAACGAAGCCAGGCATTGCGACCGACGAAATTTATGCTCCAAGTTGCGCGCCATGGAAAAAGTTATACGAAACGATCTATTCAACCGAATAGAATCGAATTTCTTTCTTTAAGTTTCGACGTATGGTTGAAACGATAAACAAGAATATTTTAACGTTCTTTAATTATTTTCGAAATTGCAAAGAGTTCGTTAAATTGTGTCGTTGTAATTATGATAGTGGTCTAAGTGAAAAATTCAAAAAACAGTTATTCCATCGATTAAACCGTAGTGAGCGAAATCTCAAAGAATGAACACATGAAATTCTAGAAGAAAAAAAGGTTCTTCACTCGAATCGCTTTCGGAATAACTGGCTCGATTTTCTTCGATTCAAGATGGAGACGTTACTGGGATTATCCATAAAATTTAATTAACGAACGACATGCTGGTGCAGAGGCCAACGACAAGATCAATCTGTATAATCACGAAATTCTAATCCTCGTGACAGCACTGAGCGCAGCAGAAACTGAACTTTGCATGCTCATGCTGGTAACGAAAATTGACAGAGCGTGAGTGACAAGCCATTATCGTGCGAACGGGCCAGAAGGGAAGAGGAGGCAGAGGGGGAGGCGATCGACGGTTTATCGATCAAAATATTTCGATAACAGCCCTAGCCTCCTCCCCCCTGGCGAGGGACAGGCGTCCATTTTAATTCGACGAACGGAACTGCTGTAACTTTTTCACACCCTGTACATTTGTTCGAAAATATTTTTTTTCACGACAGATACTTTACCGTTTTTATAATGATAAATAAATGAAACTCGTTTTTTTAACTAAGTCTTATATCGATAATACATAGAATTCATTTTTCTTTTTTCTTTTTTCCTTAACGATGTACTTACTCAGTTGACTCTGATTGCAGTGAATAAGCGGTACAGGAATTAATTAACTAGAAAATCGTTGAAGCTCTCGTTCATCACTACTTCCGCGAACGTTCTCTTTGTCCATCGATGTTTCGAAAGTCGTGATTTCCAACATCTTTCTTTCTTTTTTCCCACGAAACCCTCGAGGGGTAAGCATAAAAGGACGGAAGTAGAAGCGAAATCTTCACTCATTCTTGATAAACGTTCTTCCTCCTCTCTCTCTCGAATCCCTCGTTTGTTTCTCTGCTCCTTCCTCTTTTTATACGTCTCTCTCTCATCTCCCTCTCTTTCTAGATTTTCTCTCTCTCACTCTCTTACACACTCTCTCCTGCTCTCTCTGTTTTCTCTCTCTTTCTAAATTCTCTCTCTCTTATGATCGCGTTTGCAGGGCCAAGTAATTGTTCGACACGACGAGGAAAATCGTTTTGCGGGAGCATTGCACTTCGCCTCGTTAAATCGAGGAAACCACTTCGGATTGCTCGGCTCGATTCCCGTTTCTCTTACATTTTTTTTCTCGTTCCCTCCCCCCCCCCCTTTCTAACCGTAGACCCCCAAGAAGAGTCGATGCTTTAATCCCAGACTGTCTGCGTTTCCCCTTGGAATTTATTTATTTTTCTCTTCGCCAAGGCGACTCAATCAGAGGTGTAATTAGCGAAGTGGAAGAGTTAATTGAAGAGACCAGCGGAATTTTATTTTCAACCGGGAACACAACCGTATAAACGTCTCTGGCCAACGAATTTTTCCGATCCTATCACACGCCTTACCAAGACATGATTAAGTAGTGTTCGCTACTGTGTGTATTAGAAATATTATATCGAGTAATATTCTATATTATACACACTTCACGGGTCTAATATTCGTTACAGCGAACAAACTCTTATAACTAACAAAACTTAACCAACTCGAGCAATCCTCGTTAGACGAACCCATCCCTCGAAAGCTAAAATATTCAGAACTTCTTCCCTTAAACTCGCGTTTAACGATGCCACGCTCCAATTTCTCGACAATCTCTTAAGAGGAACAAGAATCGTTAAAGGTTCTACCTCGCTGAATACTTTCCACGGCCTACGCGTCTAATTCTTGCATCCGGTTAATCTGCATATCGGATAATTTCAGAGAATACCGTCTTTCTCGAATTAAAATGAAAACTGAACTATACTGCTTACTAACAACCATAAGCCACATCAAAGTACGAATAGTATCATATGAATGACCAAATCGGTAAACAAATACTAAACAAAGTATTCCATCAATGTCGCGAGTCGTTGCACTCTCGACAAACAAAAGGTCCCTAGAAACGCAGGTCTCCAAACAGTTTCTCTCTCAACGAGCATCGCGATTTCCGTTCGCGAGCAGTGCTTCGACTTCGATCGCAGGGACCGCGCGTGTTTCCTGTACGAATCGAAGAAATTTCGCGGACGGAAACGTGGGTAGAATATTTCGCAGGGTCGATCCGTTCTCGGATATCCGGTTGAAATCGCGCGGGCGTTCGTTGACAGATTAAACGGCGTCCCTGAAGCGTATTTCCACGGCAAAGAGAGGCGTCGCGCTGTATATATTCATCAAAACGGCTCGGTAAATATTGTACCGGCAAACTTCAACAGTTTCCGCAAATAACAACCTCAGTATTCCGCTTTTCATCGAATCGCGAGACTTCGTAGCGTTTCGCTTCGGTTTTCCTGCGATTTTATAGGTTCGACCGAGTTTAGGGTCGTTTTCAGAGCAAAATTTTGATTGGGACTGTATGATTCACGGTGTAGGTACAGTCAATTGTGTCTTGCAGACAAAAAGTAGATTTTCTGCTACTTGTAATTTTGTAATTGTAATTGTAAATGTAATTAAAAGAAAGAAAATTCATTAACTAAAGTTGAAGTACAGTAGCGAACAAAAGTTGATGACCAAAGTGTGAAAGAAAATAAATTAATTAATCAATAAGAAATAATAGTATAAATAATAATAATGATCTTTATTTTGACGTATACATGAAATGAATTTCTCAACCGTTGAACATAATTATGTGTATAAGTTTACACGAAGTTCGACAAAATGTAGTTACGTGAGAGCTGAATTAATTGTGCTTATTTAACATGTTCGTTGCCCAGCGTGATTCGGTTGAGTTTCTTGCTGGGCCCAAATCCGATTGCATAGAAACCTGGGGTAAAAAAATATGAAAACAGCAAAAATTGTAAAAACTGTTTATTTTTATTCTATATATTTTATATTTATCTATACATTACACTGCAATGCTTATTCCATTGAATTCCTTTTAAAATCCCAATTTATATTCCTATTTAACTTGAAGAAAAGGAGCGTCACCCGAATACGGGTGACGTGGCGACGAACGTGTTAACTGAATGCGTAATTGTTAAAAAAAACTGTTCCTCGGCAATAATTCAACCGATCAATTCCCCCGTACGATACTCGACAACAAATGTGACCGCGCCAACGTGAAACGGCCGAACGCGCGCGCCCTGCCCCTGATCGTATGCAACCGCACTCAACCAACATGGAGCGTGCAGACTTCGATGCAATTTCAACAGCCAGAAACGACGTCGCGGTGTGCGAAACGATACGATTCTGGCCGGCGAATCGTTTCCGATCCGAAAATAGGCTACACATCGGGGTATAATCGGTCGAACCCAGAACAATACGGCCGCAGGTTGGACGTGAGGGGGGAATTAAAAGGAAGAGGGAGGTACAGTAGCAGACAAAAGTTTAAGCCGAAACAGTCAAGAAGAATAAATTAATCGATTCATAAGGAATAGCATGATAAACAAATAAATAAAGAAATTAAATGGTATTTAGATATTTCTCAAGTAAAAGAATAAATACAGTATCGGACAAAAGTTTAAGACCAAAGAGTCAACGAGAATAAATTAAGAGATTTATGCTAATCAATCAATAGTGTTCTATCATAATAGTAATAACAATAAACGTACAGGCAATATTTTCAAATCATAAAACTATGTTCTACATCGTATTGTCGTGTTTAACTTTTGTCCGCTACTGTAACTGGGTAAGCAACGTCCGTCCGGGCGATACGAAATTTCGCTTCCGCGGCGCGTTGGAACAATGCATGCAAATTCGCCGAATAATCCGACATGGGTGCCGTTGCCGCGGTTTCCCGGCCCGTTTGCGGTGCCTGCCGTCCATCGACGCCCTTTGTCCAAGGGGAAACCGATCCGCGAAAAGGATTCTTGCGCCGTTGACAACGAGAACCGGGCGCGAACGACCGAAACGACGGGCGTCCGTGTCATCAACAGGTTTATCAACAGGTGAGAATGTCGATACAAACGCGGTCGACGAGTGACGAAAAGCGTAGGCCCGTGGGGCGGCCGTTCGCCTCGCATGTGAAACGAGCAGCGGCGATTTCCAGTTATATGCGGGTACAGTCGGGGTAGAAAGTTTTCTGTTCAGAGTGGTACGGGTGTGCTTCAGGTGGAAATAGCGTAGTGTAAGATACCGTCGTGGTTAAAAGTATTTCTTGTTAGAGTGACGTAGAGTACCGCGGGGGTTAAAAGTCTTTTTCATTATACAGCGGTGTAAGATACAATTGGTATCAAAAGATTATATTTCCAGAGTATTCTAGAGTACAGTCAGGGTCAAGAGTTCCTTCTCTTTATACAGTTCTGTAAATACAGTCAGAGTCAAAACTTCTCGTTTTTAATACGGCATAGATATGTTCTGGATCGAAAGTTTTTCTTTTTAGAGTAGCGTAGGTACATTCTCAGTCGAAAGTTAATCACTTCTTTCAAAATCTGTCTAAATTTTTCTGATTAACATCCATTAAACATCCTCAATCATTGCTTCTTCGGGCATTAAAGATTTTACAGCTGCATGAAAACATTTATCGATCAGACGAATAAATGTTTCAGCAAATTGATCAGAAAGGTGCACGATGACAAACGTTAGGTTTAAATGGTGGTCCAAGGCTTGTTCTAAGTTCAGTTCTAGTTCTGCGACCTCGGCACGTTCAACAGTAACTTCCGCGACGCTGATCCCGACAAATGGAATTCCTCGAAGTTTTTGGTCGTTCCACGAAGTCCGAGGAATGGTGGTTGAATCGTTGGGCGGTGTTAGAACGGTCGTAATGGTCCTAATGTCACTACACCCGGTAGTCCTGGGATCCTAGCTATCTGATTAGTGTGTCTACGAGCCTCATGATAGCCCGGAGCGTATACCTCGGCCTCGTTATAGTCCGCAGCATGTTTGACAATCTCTGAGTAATTTAATAGGGTCCCATTCTTGCTAGAATTGACAGTATAATGTTACTTTGGCGAGTAAGCTAGGAAACGTTGTTTAAATTGCTTCCTAACCCTGCTTTGAAATTACTATAAAACTATTCATTTCTTGAACAAATTTATAAATTTTTGTATTGATACGTAAATAACCTGAAAATTGATATCAATAAATAGGGAATTACTTCGGATATTAGAAAAATAAGATAGAACAAGCTTATAAATATTTATGTGCGTCAGAATGAAGTGAATTAATAGCATAAAGCGCAGTTTAACCCATGATTGCGATAGAGCGCTAAACTCGCTTAAATATTGCTTCACAGCGGCACACTTTGCGCCAGCGGCTAATTACTATCCGGTTGAAGTGAAATAATAAATTCCTATTATGAAGATCATTATTTTAATCGTCTCTGTGCGTAAACGCGTTTGAGAATTAGCCGAGATTAATATTGTAGCAGAATATTTAACCGGATTTATCGATGCATACCCGCGTTTATTAACATGATTCCACTTGTCGAAATCCGAAAAGTCATCCTCTATACTGATCCACTTGCTCGTGCAGCTATTTTACGTTCCTATTCAATTGTGAGAAAGCAAACAGAAGAATGTAGCAGCAGTAAATATTCATAGGCGAGTGACTAATTAGTTAATTGTAGCTAAGGAAGCATCGGGGACATAATCTAAAACTAACCCGAACCTAATCCTAGCTTAATTAGAACTTAATTTAAGTCCAATTTGAATCTGGGAGTAAATCTAATTTTAACCATACTTAAACCTGACTTGAATCTATATTAAACGGTATTTAAACCAAACCTAATTCTAATTGAAATCTAAAGTAAAAATAATTCTAACCTGAATCTAATTCTAATCTAAACCTAACTCTAACCTAAACGTGATTCTAACTTAATCCTAATTTTAACTTAAACTTCATTCTAGTCTAAATCTAATTCTCACTTAAACCTAATTCACCTAGCCTAGACCTAATTTAAACTTAATCGGAACCTAATTGAAATGTTTAAAAATAGCTCTAATTTCATTGAAATTTAATTGGAGCCTAGCTTGAACCAATTGTTAAACAGACAAAGAAACGTAATCAGTGGCATATTTATAGCGCAGGGACGTAAATTGTTAATTGTTGTTAACGAGTCGCTGGGGTCTAAGAATAACCGTGGTGCTATTAATTGTTCCCAATTACTCTTCCCACGCTGCTTCCTTCTGTCGCTTTGTGTTTCTCCGAAGTGTTTTGCGGGTCTAATTGAAGCAATGGAATTAAAAAGGTACACAGTTATGGTAATTAAAGGCACGCGTGATCGAAACACGTGCACGATGAACTTTCAGAGAGCATTTTGCTCTATTAACGTCTTGTCCTTCATTTTATCGTGCTGCTACCAGAGATATCTAATTTATATGAAACATAATTTGATTAAATTATATTAAATACCTCCACCTCTGAACACAAAAGTTGCAATTAACCCAGAACAAAAACTCAACGTACAGTAGCGAACAAAAGTTTAAGACAAGTGTTTATTTATTAATTTTTATCGTCATTATGGTAGAACACTGTTCATTAATTAGCATAGAATATAAAATTTATTTACATTATTATTTCTTATTAATTAATTTATTTATTTTCTTCGTCCTTTTGGTCTTCAACTTTTATCAACTACTGTACATCAAAAAACGGTACCCACCCGACAGAGGAACCCGTTAACTGCGACACTTCCCCCCCCCCCCCCCCTCACTGTGGTCGATCTCCAAGCAGTTTGAAACCGCAACAGTTTGAAAATGGCGGCGGAAAAAAGGCGGGAAAATAAAGGAACGAGAGAAGGTCGGCGACAAAGCTTTGTCATTTGGTCGCGTTGCGTTCTTTCTTCTTTCCCTCCCTCCTCTTTTGCGGCGCGACTTTTATAAATTATCCTTTGTTCAGCCGCTTTTTCCTCGCCACGGCTTTTGCGCCAGGTTTTCTCTTTTAACGGAAGAGCGTAGCCAGCTTCTTTTACCTGTTCTTGCGAATTTCATCTTCTACTTCTTCTTCTTCTTCTTCTTCTCCCATTTTTTTTTTTCGTTTCCTCTTCGTTTCGTCGGGACACTGGTCGGTCGTTTCCCTTTTCTTTTTTTCTTTTTTTCTTTTTTTTGCTCTTTGTTTCAGCTCGCTACCCTCGGCCAATTCTTTGCGCGATTATTCAAACAAGCTGCCGCAACCTTTTCTCAGCCGGGTACGAGTGGCCGCCGGGAAAAAAAGCGACCCGGTTCCTGTTCCCTTTCCGCGTGCTAGGGACTTTTTTGCTTTGCGTCTGGGCTGGAACTGAATTCAGACTGGGTGAACGAGATTTTTGTGTCGTCGACGGTGAAATGTACAGTGGCTCGCGAAAATATTCGGACGGCCGGTATACAGTGGCTGTTAAAAGTTTAAGACGAGAAAACAATGTAAAATATAATTTTATGGTTCGCAAATGTTATCTATGTATTCATTTTTATTGTTATCTTGGTAGAACACTATTTATTGAGTACAATAAAACAAATATAAACAAATACAATATAAGTATAAACAAGTTTTGTTTATCGTGCCATTTTTCATAAATTAATTAATTAATAGGAAATAACAGTATAAATAAAATTTGTATTCTATGCTGATGAATAAATAGTGTTCTACCACGATTACAATAAAAATGAATAGATTAACAATATTAAAAATAAATAAATTAATTAATTAATAAGAAGTAACAGTATAAATAAAATTTGTATTCTACGCTAATGAATAGTGTTCTACCATAATGGCAATAAAAATGAATAGATTGAATAGAAACAATATTTGCGAACCATAAAACTATGTTTTACATTATCCTGTCGTCTGAAATTTTTGTTCGCTACTGTATGTACATCAGAAACAGATATACAAGAAACGTCCGTGAATCTGGTGTTCACAACCAGGTGAAATCGCGACGGCACACCTTCTAATTCTGACAATTGTTTCCGGTTGCTGGGCGAGCCCGCGGATTACACGGGCCCGGGACAGTGTTAATGGAAAGCTGAGTTATGCAAACAGCCCGTGATCGCGCATCAATCGAGCATTCATGACACAGGCTCGATCAATATACAGGGATGCTTCTGATAAATATATTGTCGCGTGTTAATCGTCACTGTCCCAGAAGCAATGTGGCTGCGTTTGCTTTATGCAGACGTTTTCCCCTAGGTGTTTTCAATTGTTGACGAAAGATACAAAATTTGAACTCCAAAATACTGAAGATTTTACGTTAAAAGCAAATTATTGCTATTTCTGTAAAAGTTTAATACCGAAGGGTCAACGAAGATAAATTAATTAAATGGCACTTGATTTTAATTAATTTACTTTTAAGCGCTGAGAAAAATAATTACCTAGCGAACGAACGAAGAATATTATTCGAATATTAAATCGGTTGCGGTAATTGGTCGCCACCATTGGAAACTTCGACAGGAACTAAATATCCGTCGTCCCGTTGCACCGATAGCAGCATTAATTATTATAATTCAGGTGTGAAGTAATTGCAGTTATGCGTGAACACAGAATTGAAATTGGGATTATGATTACCGTAAACTGAACGCGAGAAACATACACTTGTACAGAATATCCGAAAAATCTTTATGGTAGAACATTATTTATTCATTAACATAGGATACAAATTTTATTTATACTGTTATTTCCTATTAATTAATTCATTTATTTTCAATATTGTTTATCGATTCAATTTTATCATCATTATGGTAGAACACTATTTATCAATTAGCATGGAATAGAAATTTTATTTACTTTCTTGAACCCTTTTGCGGACAACTTTTGTCCGGTACTGTACATAAATTGCCCCGGGACACGAGTCGGCGAATCGAGCGGCGCGAAATATCGTTTACCGGAAGTTGCGGCTGGCCGTCGATAGGATAAGTTTCGCGCGGATATCCTTAAGGGCACTTTGGAGGACCGACCGGATACGGAAGATTCATGCACCGAGTAATATCCTGTCCGCGAGACGCGTCCTCGTTGCTCGTAATTCCCGAGGAACCGAGATGTAATTTATCCCGAGTGAAAATTCTTGCTTTACGACCGCGAACCACCGTCCCTCCCACTTCGTTTGTGTCTCTTCTTATTTGTGAATGAAAATTTATGAACGTTTCTGGTCGGTGTTGCGCTATACTATAAAAATAATTTGTGAGGAACATTGGAAGCGACTCGACGACGGTCTGTCGAGTGAAATTCGAGCAAATGGGTTAGGGTAATTGACTATAGTGATTGCAAAAGCACACGACAGCACGTACAGAATGCCGAAGTGAATCAATTTGACTCACTTTTAATTTTGTCAAGTTTTTTTCAGAATCGTAAAAAAAATTTATAATTTTGGAGTTCAAAATTTTAGAATCTTGGAATTTTTAATTTAATTCATGATTCTAGAGTTCAGAATTTAGAGCTTCGAAATTAAAAATTAAAAATTATAGATTTTTAGAATTCGGAATTTTGAAATGTCAAAATTAAAAAATCTAGGATTTCAGAATGTAGAATTTTGAAGCTTTCGAGCTGTAGATTTTATAATTTTGAAAGCTCACTCTTAACCCAAAGAAATTTACCTACATGAACGAGGTGTACTAACATGAAATAAGTGTGCACGCAGGGTAGATGAAATATCGTCGCGTTCTTTCTCCTCGCGAGATTCCTGGTTGTCGATTACTGCTGGCCGTAATTAATTTGGTGTCTGTTCGAACGACAATCGATTTACGCGTCAATGAACGCTCCCGTGGCGTTCATCTGCGGTCATGCAATTGCTTTAGCCATTACTTCACTTGTACAGTGAACCACAAATTGGACCGGAAGCCAGTAGCAGCGTTTAGAATCTTCGTTATTACCGAGGAAATAAAAACGGATCGCGGCAAATTAATTAGTATCGTTAAGGAAATCGTTATCCGTAAAAATATTTTCTACCAGAATAATTACAATAGATTACACTAAATTATAAAACAAACCAATTTTAAATTTATCGAAATATATAAAATTGAAAATCAGCTTGATTTACGAAGTGAGAATACGATATTGATAAACAACAATTATCCTGAATACCAACCAATAATCGTAAACCTAGAACCTCGTAACTTTAACCCTTCGTCAGTGCGTGGGTCAGTTTCGACCCGAAAACTTCTATAGAAACATACGTAAAACTAAATTGAATAGAAAAATTAAATAGAAAAAAATTTGCTTTTCAGATGTTATAACATGAATATTTTTTTTTTTTATTAAATATTAATGAATACTAATGAATTCATAACGTTAAAACTCTTATTACTACGGAGGGTTAAAAAGTATAAAAGATCTAAACTTATGGCATTTCATAATATAAAATACATTTCCTCCTGTTTCAGACTCGACCTGAAAAGAAAGGATTGAAATTATAATGAGATGCAGGAGTACCAAAAAACAAGTGAATAGCAGAAAAACTGGACTCAGAATGATTCGATCAACGGCAAAGGTTTACACCGCAAATATTGACAAACGTTCCAAGCAGAGAGCAAAAGGAAAAACGAGGAGCCAACGGTCGGAAAAGTGTACACGCACAGGGATAAAAATTCCTATAAAGCACGCTGTTATATTTTCGTTACATCCTTGTATCATCGCCACTGCAAACTAGGCGACGAGCTGTTGCACTCGTTTCTGTACCTGGAAGTATATTAAACTAGCCCAAATCCAGTTCTTTTTCAATTGGACTGTACTCATTATTTTATTGCTCCTTTGTATTTAGTATAACTTACAAAAATGATCAATTGTTTTTCTTTATTACATTTACCATTTAAATAGGGATAAAAATGTACAGTAGCTGTATCTGGAAGGATATTAAAATAACCAAAATCCATTCCTTTCTAAATTGAACTATTCCTTTTTACTTAGTAAAATAATACACAGTGACTCACAAAAATGATCTCCAACTTAAACTGAGACAAAAGTGTACAGTGTCTTCCAAAAGGATGCCCTCAACTCCAATCAATTTTTTTCCACTCAGAAAATTTACCATATACTCCATCCTCGACTATACAAATACCTTTCCACAATTCTAATTACCACCCATAACCTACAAAAATTAACTAAATACTCCCAAAAAACATAGAAAAGGTTATTCGCCGGAAAGATAATATCAAGCATTAGAATTTGATCAATTTCGTGAGTCACTGTAAATGATACAACGTATATATTACGACGAGTTGATCAACAATTCGAGCTCATCTGCACGCAGAGGTCATCACCATGCAATTCCTCGGCGTCGGCGCGGCCATATTGAATCCGCCACCGTACGCCCTCTTCTGGCATTGATTCACAGCAGGCAGGACGGGCTCCGTTAACGATTTCGGCCTCGACTCCTTCGATCGTTCGAGCTTCTTCTTCTGCGTGTAGTACTTCTTCTTCAGCTCGGTCATCTGGATGCTCATCCGGTCCATACCGATCCGGTACTCGCCCATCTGGACCTCGCACATGCTCAGCTCCGCGAGCAAACACTGAGAAATGGCTCGTCTGAATTATTGAGCACAACATCGCTATTTTGTGCGTTTTTGCTGAAATATACGACCGACCCTGCTCGAATACCGAGACGGGACTGAACGTTCGAGCTCTTCGGGGATGAGAATTATTTTTTTGGTTCAAAATCATCAATTATCTAATTGATAGGTTAGGTCTATTGTTAGATCAACTGTTAAGCAGCTTTTGCATGAGTGTGTGAGTGAGTGTGAGAGAGAGAGCTAGGAGGGATAGATTAGTTTGATAGATTTATTTTTGAATAAGCATTGCAAATAAAAAGTTTCCAGTTTTAATTATAGAATTAATTAAATTGTTCCTGAGAATTTTCATTTTTTAATACAGAACTAACTTAATTGTTTATGAGAAAATTGTTGAATAGAATTATTAATTGAATGCCTTTTTATAAGATTCTTTAATTTTTATAAATTGGCAGAAAACTGTTTAATATATAATGTGGCTAAAATATCGATTACGTAAAGTTTGGATCATTTCCCTTAAAGCAACTTTTTATAAAAAAGAAAGTGTAATTAATAAAGAATAATGAAAATTAAATAAAAATAATTTTGTAAAAAAATTTGATTTCTCACCTTCATTTTTTGCCCCCTCTCCCGCAACGCTTTCTGGGTTCTGTTGAGGGAAACCGCAACCTGAGGTCCAGGGTACTTCGCCAGAATTTCACGTAGATTCATGTACAGTTTCTCGGTGTCCTTTATTTTTTTCTCTTTATCAATTAAGTCGCCGGCAGATTTTATCACACGCTTCTGGAGAATTTGAATTTTCTTCAGCATTTCGTAGGTGGTAGGATCTGAGCCCTGTTTAAATTCCACAAACGCTTCATTAAGGATAATCTCCTCGATCTTCAATTCCATTTAGTTTTAACAAAACTCCACTATCTATAATAAAACTTGGTTATCTGTACTCTTTCTTCCTCAATACTAAATTTCAAGATCTAAAACAAATTCCCATTTTCTCCATTTTAAATAATTCCCTAACCCAAATTCCCACTTCCTTCGTTTCAACTAATTTTCAGCAACAAATTTCCGATATCCTCCTTCGAAACAAATCTCTGAATCGAATCCCCAAAGTTAAATCCTCCTTCCCTCCCAGCCTGACTCTTAAACACACCTCAAGTTTCCTCCACCTATGGATGTTCAACGGCGTCTGCACCTCTTCCTCGAGGGCCATCACCTTCAGCCTCTCCCTGGTGAGGTCTCGGTTCAGATGGAACACTTCCTGCCTTAGATCGCTGGTGTTCTCGATGCTCTTAATCAGCAACGCCTTCTCCGTCCTCAGCTTCTTCACCTCGAGCTTCAACAGCCGGATGTCCTCCAGCCTCTGGTTGTACTGCACCTCGCCCTGTTGCAGGGTCACGTGCAACACCTTGATCCTGCTGTACTGCAGGCTGAGCTCGTCGTTCCTGCGGACCAGCTGAGTGCCCAGGATGTCCCTCTCGTTCATCACGTTCTCGATATCCTTCCGGTGGCGACCGATGTCCGCTTCCGCCCGCAGGATCACCTGCCTCAGGCTCTTCTCCTCCTGCTTCATCGACTCGATCTCTCGCTTCAGATCGGACACTTCCTTGCGACTGGACTGCAGCTCCACCCTCAACCCTTCCTTCTCCTTCTCCACCTTGCTGCGAACTGTGAAAATTCTCGTTTTCGTTCACCCATTAAGCACCAACTTTTTTTCTATACTGCTAGACGAATTTTGTATAGAATATACACAATAAGAAACGCATAAAAAATAATTTAAAAAATGCTTCACACGTTCGCGGACAGTAAAATGCTTAGTGAGGTGCAAAAATAGACACGCGAAATAGATTCTTTTTCTAAATTAATTGTCACATCCGGTATCTAATTAGACACATTTTGTAAGAGTAATCAGAATATCACGTTTCAACAGTTGTTATCAATGAATGCTATAGCATCCACAACGATATTTGAATCGAGGTTATATAAAATTAAATCAATAATAATTAGTTTTTAAATTGTGCCAACGGAAAACTTTCAGAAGACCTACAGCTGCACGGATAACTGTCCCATCGCGACAATTAAGCGGGCACTAGATTTCTGAAAAATCGTAAGGTAAAGGATTGAAATAGTGGCTCACGGAATTCCTCCTTGATCAGCAGCCCCTCTTTCGCGATGATGTCCTCCTTCAGCTGCTCGATCTGATGGCTGAGCACCTTCAGCTTGTTCTTCAGCTCCAGTATCTCGTCGTTGGCCTCGGTCAAACTCTTGCTGCACGTGTTCCTCTCCGCTCGTATCGTCTCGTACAGGTTCTGCTGCTGACGATACCTGGCCTCCGCCTCCGCCAGTCGTTTCTTGTAATTCGAGATCTCGACCTGCTTCAGCTTCGTCTCGCTTATGTACTCCTCCACCTATTAACGCCGCTAAGTTACCACGTGGAGATCTGTCAGTGCGTATGCTAATTAGGCGTTCATTTCCATATCAGCGAATGGGGGTTACACGGTGCATGGACATGTTTAGGGTTCAGATCGAGGAATTGCGAAATTAACCCTTTCGATCTGGACCTTTTCCGTTGGGATTTTAATTCAGGACAATGTAAAGCATAATTTTATGGTTCGCAAATATTGTTTATCTACTCATTTTTATTGTTATTATAGTAGAACATTATTTATCGATTAGCATAGAGTACCAATTTTATTTATACCGTTATTTCTTATTAATTAATTAATTATGTATCTTTGACCCTTTGGTATTATTACTTTTGTCTGCCGTAAAATTAACAAGAGACATTATTCATCCCATTCTGTGGAGAGTTGTATAAAGTATTATATAAAGTATTGTATAAAGAAATTGTGGTATCTAACGATAATAATTATTCTTCAGTTCTGCTTCCCATATTTTTCGTCATTTGTTAAATGAACACATAGGCGACGTGGTTTAATTAAAAAAAAAAAAGTATGGAAATAGTATTTCAGCATTATCTCGATGGGTTGGATGTTTAAAGAGCACTCCGTGCAAATTCTATGCCCGTGTAAACCTGCCTCTGATAGTAGTTGCTCGCACTAATCTAGTATTAATTACAATTTCACGTACAATCACGAAATGAGCCGGTTACATACATCCGATAATTTCCAACCACATACACGTACACGATGTGGTTACACACGATGCGTTCGCCTGTGAACCACTGTCAAGACGATATTTCCTACAAGTCTGGCGAATTCGCTTCACGAAACCCTGATAACCGTGTATAATAGTAAGTGCTGGGCTTGGTAAAAATTTTTATTACACGACAAATTATTGTTTTACAATTTTATGTGTATTAGTTCTGCAAAAATTGTATTATTGCAGTAGCAGGCAAAAGTTTAAGATTAAAGAGTCAACGAAATTGAATAAATATAAGTTACAACAAAACTTGAGAGCTATGTTTAATGTAGTCAATAAAAAAAAATAAGTACCACTCAAGGAATTTGTCCTTTAAGTTAAATTTCAAATAAAGCACCTAAAATACTAGAGAGGATATTGGCAACAAAATTGCAAAATAAGTTGGAGTGCAAAGGGTTAAATAATCAAAGTTTCTTCTTTTTTAACGAAAGAAACAAAGTTTCAATTATAGAGGGTTAAAAAATAAAAGGAAGTAACTTTCGAAAAACGTCCATTATATTATTTTACGTCAAATTCACGCAAAACGTTTATTCGCAAATGTATTACAAGCAATTCACGGTTACAGGTTTACAGACCATATTTCACCCCCTGTGTGACGTATATTGAATTCCCTGCATATCTCGACGCAAATCTTTCGAAGCACGACGAGACTCACAAGTGATCCCATGGCGAACCTAAAATGAACGACTGACCTACGTCTACCTTTACCTCCTGCTGGCCAGCGGACCGTATATCCGTCGGTCTGATCTCTATGCTGGCGCGCACATCCATATACGTACAGTCACACGCAGAAGTTTTCGTTTCAGGATAAAATTTATCCAACCGAAAAATCTGATTTTAATGAAACTGCGTGTACACGTAGACCATAACGGAATATACACAAAACAATATTTTCATCGACAGAAAATTTCTTTAAGGGGGTGAAATCAATCCCTGAAAGTTAAAGCAATTCTTCTTCTTCCAATAAAATTTTTTTCTGGAACTTTTTTTGAAACAGTGCGATAGAGCAGCAAAAACTGAACACTTTTTATAGGAAAAGTTTTGTTCTATCTCGCCCCATTACAAAGTTACAGAGAATATAAAATTCGTTAGATGCTGTCTAATGGCGCAAAACTACCCCTTACAGTGCCACTTTCTTTTCAATTTTTCAAACATAACGATACAGGATAGAACAAAACTTTTCCTACAAAAGATGTTCAGTTTTTGCTGCTCTATGATCCTGTTGCAAAAAAAGTTTCAAAAAGAATTGTATTCAAAGAATGAAAGAGCACTGAAACACTCAGGGCTTGATTTCATCCCCTTAAAAAAATTTCCTGTCCATCGAAAGTATTGCTCCGTATACGCTCCAATGTGCTATACATGTATGTAAATTTTCATTAAAATTCGACTCTTAGGTTAGGCGAATTCTTTCAACAATTGAATAACGCGCGCGAAAACTTTTGTGGCTGACTGTATAGTACAGTGGTGAACATATACAGTAGCGAACAAAAGTTTAAGATCAGAGGGTCAAAGAAAATAAATTAATTAATTAATAAGAAATAATAATATAAATAAAATTTGTATTCTGTTCTAATCAATAAATAGTGTTCTATCATAATGACAATGAAATTGAATGTATAGATAATATTTAGAAGCCATAAAATTATGTTTCATATTGTACCTCTCTCGTGTTAAACTTTTGTGGGCTACTGTAGCTCGCCGAATCCTGGGCTACACGTCCACCGTTGCAGGGTTGGTCGACAGCTCACGCTATATCAACACCTATTATTAGATAGATGTTTAACAGCGCGCGTCTACCTCAGCTACTTCGCGAGATGCCAGATTACTCAACGCCGCCCGAACAATTCTCACTTATCATATCGCACAGGCGCCGTTTTCGATTTGTACCTGCGCCAGGAACACGTGTTCGATCGTGATCAGGTGTAAAGGTGTGGGCTGTGAAAGTTCGGTTAATTGAGTCGCTGAGATTACTCGATTAGAAAAGCAAACGCCTCGTTTGGCTGCTGGAAGTTACTTGAATCGTTATTTTAGTTTTATGTTCTAATAAATACAATGTATTGCGGTATTATGTTAATTTATTAAGAATATGCTAGTGTACTTGTGTTCATCATTTGTTACAACAAAATTTTGTAGGGTATTGTAAAATTTTATTTTATTTAGAGATATTGTGTTCTAATTTTCTATAATTTATAGAACTTCAACAAACTCAACCACTCTTCACACTTTCCCACAATTGTATCCACTCAATCGCATTCCTACAATATTTTAGGGTTAGCTTGTAAGAAATATGATTGTTCATGATATTTTCTGTGAGGGATTTGTTCAACTATAAATTTAAACGTAATTGCAGGTTTAAAAAATACTTGGAAGAGCATCTAATACGAGGTTAAGTAGTGTATATGAGAAAATAGTCAGACATCCTGTCAGTAGTACAAGTATATGATTTGTCAGGAATGGGCCGTTTTTCAAACTTTAAAGACATTGTTAGGCTCATACTATGATTAAAATAATAAATCTTCTACCCAATCTCTGTTAATTAATATTTATTACATAACCGTACATCTTCGTACAATTTCTATTAATTATTATCGTTACATAACCACACACCTTCAGATCTATTTTATTTACCATAATAGTTAAGGTAATATTTCAATACTTAATACTTATGAATGTAGAAAAAGGTTCTAAAGATTATTATTATTATTGTTGTTGTTGTTATTATTATTGTTATTATTAATGTGATTGATAGCAAAAATATAGTAGCCAGTAGGTATAGCCTAATCGTCGGCAGTTCTAGGGTTGAAACTACTAATTTCAGAACTTTCCCTCCCAGCCATTGAAACTCACCTGTTCCGCCAATTGGAGGGCGGTCAAATTATGCCTGTCCCTCTCTTTCTCCACTACGTCCAGTTGCCTTTGTATGTCCACTACATCACGCATCGAGTTGTCGAGCTCGTGCTCGATCTTTCGCCTGCTGTACTCGCACACGGTCATCTCGTGGTTCAGCCTCTTAATCTGGTCGCCGAGGTTCTCTTTGCTGCGCGCCATTATGTTTTTCTCGCGCACCACTATGTCTACCTCTTGCTGCTTGTCGACCAGCTGCTTCTGAAAGGTTAAAGTCTGATGCTCCGCGTTCTTCATCCTCGCTGTGGCGTGTTTCAATTGCTGTTCCACTATGGCCCGATCGGAGTCGGTCTTCTGCAGCTTCTTCATCAACGACTCCTTCTCGGTTCTGCTCTTCACGATCTCCTCTTTCAATCTGCAACACGTGTAGATTAATCCGGGATGGAGTTAAACACGAAGACGTTAAAGTATTCGTGTCGAAAGCACCAAAGTGCCAGTAGTGTTAAAAGCATCACTGAGGGTACTGAAGCATTAAACAATCGTGTCAAATTGCCTGAATGCTAGTGTTAAAAGTACGAAAATACCAGTAGTGCGTGGCCAGTGAAATGGCCGACAGTGCAAGGCGGATTGCCTAATTTTGCGCAATCTTTAATTGCCAATAACGAAGCGTTTAACGAATTTTCATCGTTGTTGATTTTCGTGTTATCTCAACGCCTAAGATCTCCTCTTTCATTTCGGCCCACAAACAACTTAACACCCTGTATATACGAATTCTGACCTGTCCCTTCCTATCCCCGTGTCTAAGTCATGGACCTGCTAGCTAGCCGAACGAAACACACCCTTCCCATTCCTTTTCCTTCTCACTTCCATCTCTTCCGCAGCAGCCACAAATATCTTTCCACGGGCGTGATTTTCCTCAATCGAGTCGCGTTCGAGCCGGCGATCGATCGACCAAGCTTAAATATTCCAACTAAAACAATCGACGGGGCCCTTCGTTTCTCGCACGACGTTATATCCGCGTTATATTTCGATATCCGCTAATGAAATATCGCGCGCGACCGGAATGTAATCGACGTTGGCGCATGAGCTAACGCGGGAAACATTATTCGCCTGGCCATCCCGTCGAATGATATTCGCTATGCGTGGCATGATCGGCCACCGAACGCGGGAAAATTTATTTTCCATTGAATTCTGCATCACAATCGCGCGCTGGATATGTATACGGCCACGGGCAGCTATAATTGCTATGCAAATTATCGTATATTTCGCGGGCAAGGTAGGGGGATCGGTGGACGAACGAGGTAACATAACTGTTTGTCATCGCTTGGAATTGTGTTGGATTTTTATGCGCGACGACAGAACGAATTTGCACGTTTTGGGAAAACGGACAGGGGAAAAAGGTATACAGTAACGGGCAACAGTTTAAGACCATATAGACTCAACGAAAATAAATTAATTAATTTACTAGAAGTAACAGGATAAACAAAATTTATATTCTATACCAATTAGTAAATAGTGTTCTACCATAATGACAATAAATATGAACAAGTGAACAATATTTGCATACTACAAAACTATGTTTTACATTGTCCTGGCGTCTTAAACTTTTGTCTGCTACTATAAATAAATTAATTAATAAGAAATATCGGTATAAATATAATTTGTATTCAAAATTAATCAATAAATAGTGTTTTACAATAATGACAATAAAAATGAATACATAAACAATATTTGCGAACCATAAAATTATGTTTTATATTGTCCTGTCACCTTAAATATAAATAATAAATAAATTAATAAGAAATAACAGTACAAATAAAATTGGTATTCTATGCTAATGAATAAATAGTGTTCTACCATAATCGCAATAAGAATGAACAAATAAACAATAATTATGTTTTACATTATCCTCTCATGTTAAACTTTTGTGATAAGGAATTAATAACGCAGAAAAATGTTTACCAACTGTTCTGAGTTAGCAAAGCTGCTATGAATGCGTTAATTATGGCCGTTACCTGCTCAATTGTTGCCTGAAGTCCTTCAGTTGCTTTTCTTTCTCGGCCACATCTTTCTCCAAACTTTCGATCTGACCGTTCGCGTTCTCGAGGTCCGACTCGTAGTTCAATTTCTTCACGGACAGCTTGCTGATCTCCTTCTGCATCTTCTCGTTCACCGCCCTTTGTTCCTTCAGCAAACTCTCGAGCCTCACCACGTTCGCAGCCGCCGCTTGTATCGCAGCGTTCGCTGTCTAATAAAACATACCCGAGCGATTAATCTTCAGCAGGAAACGACGGCCGAGAAATCATTTTTCATGCAACAAATAGAATTAGTTTTAGTTGAACGATAAACCGTTGAGCGATAACGTTCTATCGAAAACTGTTGATTAATGGACATTTAATCTGAATTCGATATTTCATATATTTCAGCTTAAATAAATTTGTTTTTATACATTTAAGACACTGCAGGCTTAATGTGTACCTATCAATTATATGAACTCACATTAATCAAGTCTTGTCTGTATTTCAAATAATTCTAATTAAAATACTTTAAGACTAAGTATCACCTACATGTATTTCAAATAAAAACTACTACAAAAAGATTAAATATTGTTCATCAACTTTAACGTCCACCTACCATGGAACCCAAAACTTTTCCAACCCTTTTTCAATTCTCTACGCAAACGAACGCAAGGAAAATCGGATCTACAACTGAAACTATAGCGTCGAAAGGTGCTTCACCTCGAGGTCGGTGATTTTTGTAGTCAATTCCTCCTGCAGCTGGTGCGCTTCCTCCTCTGCTCTCTGCCTGTTTCGTCGCTCCCTCGAGATCTCGCTCATTTGCACGTCCATGTTCTCTTGCATCTCGTCTATCTGATGGCCAGCAGTGCTGGTCCTCTTCTCGAGCTCATCCGTGTACTGAGACATGTTCTTTAACCGTTGCTTCAACGTGTCTACCTCGCTCGTTAGCTTCTCCTTCTCCTGGAGCAGGCTCTCCTTCAGCTTGGTCACATTGGTCCTGCAAACGTTTCACATTCAACGTCAATTGTGGTAAAAAAACTTTTTTAACTGTAAGTAAATTTCACTCTGAGTTTGTAGAATTTAAAGACTATTTTATTTAAAACATTGCAGACTCATAGGATATCTTTGTAATTAGATTTATAATTCTTATAGTACAGAATGTGAATAATTAGGTTTATAGAATTACCATATCAAGTAAGATTTAAAGATAATTTTAATTAAAACTTTAGAGACACGTAGGACATTTTTGTAATTAGATTTATAATCCTTAGACTATAAAATGTGAATAACTAAGAATTATTATTGCAAGTAAGATTTAAAGATAATTTTATTTAAAACATTGCAGATTGATAGAATATCTTTGTAATTAAATTTATAATTCTTATAGCGTAGAGTGTGAATAATTAGGTTTATAGAATTATAATTGCAAGGAAACAATGATATGACTGTAACTTTGTGGGTGTTTTTAAATTGTTAATCTATTGTTGTAATAATAATAGTATAACAATAGTGCAGTACAAAAATAACCTACGCAATGCTAGTGATACTATAATAGCAATGATATTAAATCCCAATGGCGATAATACTAATGACAGAAAGTCATAAATAAATGGTAATGCAATTTAATAAAATGCAGTTTATTTTTTATTTCAATTTGATACTATACTCCTCTAAAGGAAACTGTCAATCAGCAAATGATAGTCTCCTAAATTACTAACTATATGTAAATTTTAGTATTTTACTTATCTGAACTAAAAGAAGACTAATCCAAGCAAATCATAGTCAAAATTTGAACGTATTTGAAGAACTATTAGTAGACAGCTAAAACAAATAAAGAAAATAAAATAAACAATTTGGTTAGTACTTCCTTATAAATTATTAATAACTCTTGATAATTTTCTAACTTCCTACTTTCAATTATAAAACTCCACCAGCTCTCCGTTATTAACCATCATTAATTATTAACAATCTCATTTCACAATTTTCCATTTTCTGTAATGCAAATAAACAAACAAACTTCTACAGTGCAAACATGTAAACAAGAATTTTTATCTACGAAACTGATTTAATATTTCATTCCCTGCAATATGTAGGTAACGAATTTTTAAATCTGAGATCAGAGCCATCTCTTGTTTGGAAACTGGAAGCTCCGACTTGTTACGCGTATAGTAGAATGATGAAGGAGGTCGACTACACGCACAGGGCCTCTGAGAGTGTGTGAGTAGCCACAGCTACCGTTTACGGGTGTCAGAGAAAATTAATTAATAGCTCATTGTTTACGAACAATTTGTGCACTTTTAGAATTTTAACATAAAGCTAACATCCCAAGCTACCTTCACATATGGATTTTAGTAGGAATTTCAATGTAAATAATTAATTATTAACAATTATCCGACGCCATGTCTGAAGAATGTCATGGATATCTACACTTCGATCATTTATTACAGGCTTGTAAGTAACTGATTTGAAATCTACTAAATTTTAACATAAATACTATTCCATTAGCTACATTCTTTTATAAATTTTGTTAACAATTTCTTCCTATTTTCGAAATTATTAAATATTCATTGGGTACATGTATTTCAAATTCGTATCGATCTCAATTTGATTTAATTATTTCTATCGATTGAAGTACTTGATTTATATATTTCTTGTTGTGGAAGCTTCTTCAGTTCCTCTAGTACATGATAAATGCTTAAAAGTTCACAAATTGTTCTCCATTTGGACGTAATTAATTAATTTTCCCTGATTATCGTTAAAAATATTTCCGTCCTTCTCGCACAGTATCGCTTTCCTTGTCTATCCACGAGACGAGAGTCAGCGCCATCTGTTGATTGGCGCCGGAAGCTACTGCTCGTACTAGGAACACAGAAAACAAAGGAGTGTCGCGTACATCGGAAACAAGGACGGCGATACTGTGCGAGAAGGACGGAAATATTTTTAACGGAAATCAAGGAAAATTAATTAATTACGTCCAAATGGAGAGCAATTTGTGAACTTTTAAGCATTTAACATGTGCTAGAGGAACTGAAGAAGCTTCTACAACAAGAAATACATAAATCAAGCACTCGAATCGATAGAAATAATTAAATCAAATTGAGATCGACGCGAATATGAAACACATCTACCCAATAAATATTTAATAATTTCGGAAATAGGAAGAAATTGTTAACAAAATTTACAAAAGAATGTAGCTAATGGAACAGTGTTTATGTTAAAATTAATTAGATTTTAAATCAGTTACTTACAAGCCTGTAATAAATGATCGAAGTGTAGATATCGATGACATTCTTCGGACATGGCGTCGGATAATTATTAATAATTAATTATTTACAATGAAATTCCTACTAAAATCTATATGTGAAGGTAGCTTGTGGTGTTAGCTTTATGTAAAAATTCTAAAAGTGCACAAATTGTTCGTAAAAAACGAGCTATTAATTCATTTTCTCTGACTCCCGTAAACGGTAGCTGTGGCTACTCACACACTCTCAGAGGCCCTGTGCGTGTAGTCGACCTCCTTCATCATTCTACTATACGCGTAACAAGTCGGAGCTTCCAGTTTCCAAACAAGAGATGGCTCTGACTTTCGTCGCGTGGATAGACAAGGACCGCGATACTGTGCGAGAAGGACAGAAATATTTTTAACGGAAATCAGGGAAAATTAATTAATTACGTCCAAATGGAGAACAATTTGTGAACTTTTAAGCATTAATCATGTAGTATAGGAACTGAAGAAGCTTCCACAACAAGAAATACATAAATCAAGCACTCGAATCGATAGAAATAATTAAATCAAATTGAGATCGACACGAATATGAAACACATGTACCCAAAGAATATTTAATAATTTCGAAAATAGGAAGAAATTGTTAACAAAATTTACAAAAGAATGTAGCTAATGGATCAGTGTTTATGTTAAAATTTATTAGATTTCAAATCAGTTACTTACAAGCCTGCAATAAATGATCGAAGTGTAGATATCGATGACATTTTTCAGACATGGCGTCGGAAAATGATTAATAATTAATTATTTACATTGAAATTCCTACTAAAATCTATATGTGAAGGTAGCTTGGGATGTTAGCTTTATGTTAAAATTCTAAAAGTGCATAAATTGTTCGTAAAAAACGAGCTATTAATTAATTTTCTCTGTCTCCGGTAAACGGTAGCTTTGGCTACTCACACACTCTCAGAGGCCCTGTGCGTGTAGTCGACCTCCTTCATCATTCTACTATACGCGTAACAAGTCGGAGCTTCCAGTTTCCAAACAAGAGATGGCTCTGATCTCAGATTTAAAAATTCGTTACCGACATATGTATCAAATAAGAAAATAACTGTAAAGTGATTAATTCTACTAATCTGCACACATTAAAGGTATTCAAATCCAAAGTAAAAATATGAATCCTAGTATCAATTTTTATTAATCCAACCGTTATAAATTATTAAAAAAAAAATAAATAAAACCATTTGCACCATGACACTACTTAAGGTGCCTTATTCAGGCATCAGCGACGTTCAACTGACGACTGATTCGTTCAATTGATCACAGCGCGCGGTCGGTTCTACATGTACTACATTACTTTCGAATTGTTCGTGGAGATTTTGACAACGATAGTAGAATTTGTCAAGGATATAACGAAGTGATGTAGGTGAGATGCTCAGAAAAGGGATCAAACGTGATCTATGGGAGATAAAGAATATTCAGCGACTGATAATGAAAGAAAGTCACAGCTTGCAGATTATTCCGCGCTCGGTGACAAACGACAGTCATGACTCGAGGAATATTCCGCGCTTTATGCAAATAGGTTAACCCTTTGTACTTAAAATGCAAGTCTTAATCAACAAATGATAATTTCGCAAATTTTAATATCCAAAGCGGTAAATAGTCACATAAGTAAATTTTGGTATATTAAGTAAGCTTAATTAACTTAAACTCAACTAAACCGAAGGAAGTTCAATATGATCGAGTCTCAATGAATAATTTGGAATTTGAAAATCTTTGAAATTAGTATTATTGAACGACTACGAGTTGCTTCTCGAGTGCAAAGGGTTAACAAATACAGTGGAGCATCATACGAAATTTCTGAACCGCGAAACATTTTTCATTTTCTACAAGGACGATCTCTGAAATAATCTAAGCTGTAATATTTCTGTTTCATTTGCTGTAACTTTCCAAATTAAATAAAAAAAAAATTGGAAAAAGGTAATAAATAAAAAAGAGCAATGTGCAGAGCAAATAAACGTTTTTTATTTTCTACAAGCATAATCTCTGAAATAATCTGAACTATAATACTTCTGTTTCATTTATTTTAGCTTTCCAAATCCAAAAAAGAAAGAAATGAAAAAACGTAATTAAGAAAAAAGAGAGGTGTGCAAGGCTGGCGACAGAATTCGATGAAATTTTTGATTGGTAGCTTCCGCAAATACACGGGAGCCCTTAAATATTCAAAAGCAGCGAGCAGGTTTGCATATTTCCCAAGGTCGGCGGGAATGTTGTTTACACGGTTGGCAAACATGCATGCTCACGTAGTGGAGCATCGATTGGTCCATACGACGGTGAAATCGAATTAATCTGAAAACGCCGATGGAAAATTAAATCCTGCGGTTGCTGGAAAACCACGTCACCTCAGATTCAGTTCACCAGGCTGGACGCGTTTTTCAAGGATTTCCCATGAACCACCGAAAACTTACCTCCCCTCTACCACCCCCTTATAATCGTGCTTTTGATATTTCGAACATTGTTGCACGAGATTTTAGATTTAAAAACAATTCTCCGTGCTCTAATGATTTTTAATCGTTTCGAGTTTGTTGAATAGGGTTCAGTGTACAGTCGGTGCAAAAAGTTTAGGCGTAATGGTAAATTTTTGTTAAAAATAAAATGTAATTCTGTTTTATTTGGTTGACAATAGGTTTCTATTGTTAATAACATCTTGTTACAATTTTGTTTATTATCAAAACTCGACCAATGTTTTTTTTTAACAATAATAAAATAATTAATAAAATTTTTAATAAAGTTTTACAAATTTTCTACTACAAGTGTCCATCTCCTCGATTTTCCGCAAGAAATAACAGTACAAATAAAATGTATATTCTATGCTAATGAATAAATAGTGTTCTACCACGATTACAATAAAAATGAATAGATGAACAATATTAAAAGTAAATAAATAAATTAATAAGAAATAACAGTACAAATAAAATTGGTATTCTATGCTAATAAATAAATGACGATAACAATGAATATATAAACAATATTTTGAAAGCATAAAGCTACGCTTTAGATTGCCCTCTGGTCTGAAACTTTTGACCGGTACTGTATTGAAAATTGTGATACTCACTCCTCGCCAGCAGCCAACTGTCTGTTTTTCTGCGCGATCTCCTGACTCAGCTGTTGCACGTTTATACGCAGATTCTCGATCGTGTCCTGAGCGTTTTGCTCGCGCGAGTGAGCCGCGTCCGCCCTCTTCATCGCGTTCACCACCTCGCACCTCAGCCCCTCGATCTCGTCGTTGTTTCGCATGATCGTTTGGGTCAACTCTTGTATCTTTTGCCCGTCCACCGAAACTTCCATCTGGTATTGCAAGTGGGTGCTCGAATTAACGTTGCATCCTATTAATTGTACGCTATCCTTCTGGTACGTTTATTTTCAGCGAATTTCCAGCGAAAACTTGTTTTCGAAACGGAGGGTAACGATACAAATTGAACATTGGGACTTAATTTTGTACCGTGATGATAAAAATTTTATTATATATGTATATATAATAATGGAATAAATATATAAATAATAATAATAATAATAATAATAATAATAATAATAATAATAATAATAATATAAAAAATATATAACAATAATGATATAGTATAATAATAATATAATAAATACATATAATAAATACATAAAATAATGGAATAAATATATAAATAATAATAATAATAATAATAATAATAATAATAATAATAATAATAATAATATAAAAAATATATAACAATAATGATATAGTATAATAATAATATAATAAATACATATAATAAATACATAAAATAATGGGATAATATAATAATAATAATATAATAAACTAATGTGAAACATACGAAAATACAAATCATTGAATCTTGCAAAGACTTGAAGATCAAATTAAAATATAAATAATTGTTGACGTAACGATCGTGACCGTACGTTTACGTAGAAATAGACAAAGTAATATAAATCGAATTCAACGGTGAACTTAGTTCTCCTTAATTATTCTGCGGATCGATTCGTCTTAATTACGGTGCAAGGATTAGAGTCGTATTACCTGCAACGAATCGCATTTCTGGACCAACTCTTTCTCCGTTCTATGGGCTTTGTACAGAGCCTCGTAGAGTTTGGTGTATTCCTCCAGGAAGGGAGCCAAAGCCTCGTTGCTTTTCATTTCCTTCAGTATCTAAAGAACGGGATGCCTGGTACAGTCTCGATGCTCATTTCGCGATACCAATAATTAGTAAATGAAACTGTAGCACGCTGTTCATTAACTTTTCCTTAATTGGACGGACCTACCTTTTTCTTCTTTTTTTTTTTAAATAAAGCTTTCGTAAAAAGCTTCAAAACTCTTTATAATATTGTTACAGGAAGTAAAAATTATACCGCAGACAATTTTTCAGCAATTCTTTCGGTGGAATGGTTCCGGAAAAAAAAAGTATTCTAAGGACTGAGTAGTCTAAAAATGATTCAAATTAAGTGAATGTTGACGTTGTGCATATAATTAAATTTGGGTTTCAATATGTACCTTCGTACTGGAAAAAGGGACTTATAACAGAAAAATTTGATCGTCAGGGTTATCAATATTTAAGGAAACTTTAAGTATTCTACAATTTTACTTCGCGCAATATCTACACTTTTAAATAAAAATTTAATTATCAAAATATCTACTCAAAATCACGAACTACGATTTTTAGCGAAAAAGTTACTCAATGCTGCTCTTCTTACTCGATAACTATGACTCAAAAAACAATTATTGTGATTCACCCTAAATTTCAGATATTCACAATTCACAACCCTTCAATATTTAATACTGTTCTCCGTACTATGGTTAAAAAAGAATTACTGTCATCCATCGTTTACCCTAAATTTCAGATGTTTCACAATTCACAACCCTTCAATATTTAATACTCCTCTTCTTATTCCTTAATTATGACCAAGAAGAGAATTATTGTGATCCATCATTCACCCCAAATTTCAGATATCCCACAACTCACGACCCTCCGCTCGTCAACTCCCGCGATTAACCCTCCACTTGCCATCAGAAACTCATAACTCCCCACCTTCACCCTCGTCCAGGAGACCCTTCCAGACGAGCAAAAAACGCACTCACCTTCGAGTAATCCTTTTCAAGGTCGCAGAACGCGCTGCTCGCCGAGCTACCCTCCGACAGGGACTCGCTGTCGCTCTCCTCATCCTAAAACGTGTCATTCCACCATGACAGGATATCCGGTCAATCCTCCGTCGCTTTTCCATCGTCATCGTTCGCCTAACCGCGCGATACTAATCGCCAGAAATTTAACAACAACTTTCTTTCCTTCTTTTTCGTTTCAAGACACCATACACCATTTCTTATTTATTTCTTTTTTGAGGGGGTGGGAGGAGTACCTCAATAACGGTAACAGGACGTGCCAGAAATTTAACACAAATTTTCCTTTTTTCTTTTTCGTTTCTAGGTACCGTCCATTGTTTCTTATTTTATTTTTTATTTTTTATTTACTACTTTTTGAGGGGGAGGGGGTGAGTACCCCAATCAATAACGATAACAGGACGTGTGTGTTTTCGATTAGAGTTACTTGGAAGTTTGTTGGAAGCGAATAGCCTCGTTATTGGAGATTGATCCTGCGTCTGAGACCTCGTGTTCCTTATTGGAGACGTTATCGATTATGTTTGACGCTGGCATTTGTATGGTGGTTGGTTTAAAAATAGCTCATCATGATATTTTTTCTTCTTCTTTTTCGAGGTAATTATAGCAAATTTTTCGAGTGCTCTTTTGTAGTGTATTTTCAAATTTTTTTAAGGGGTTGCTTTCTTTTCAGTTTAGAGTTTCGTTGTGATTTGAATTATGATTTGTAAAAACAGGTGTAAGTTGAATATTTGCAAATTTAATTAATTAAGACAGTGGTAAATTTTTAGACATTTCTCTCTTTGGGGGTAAACAATATTTATGTATTAATAATAGTTATAAATGGTTAATTTAATTTTCCTTTTTTTTACTAATCAATATTAGTAAATCAACGTAAGTAAGTCAACGTATTTTTGTTTTATTAGCGATTTAGTAACATTCCATAAATAAAGTTACAATACTTTTAACAACTCCTTAAAAGAATTCAAAAATTCATCATTCGAGAGTCAACTCGATGGAAGAGTGGAAAAACTGATAAAATATTGTTTAGTATTATTCTATTAATTAATAATAAATAAATAAACAGTATTAACTTGAACTGTATTTTTGAGCGGTGAAATTTTGTATAAATAAAAAATAAATTAACCAACAACAAGGTTTTATTAAGAATCTTGACAATTCACACGTGGATCTCAAACGAATCGATCACTTAAAAATAGAAAAAAATTACAAGATTGTCACCAGACAATAAAATTTATATTTTGAACCGTGTATAATTACTAAATTTTTTTAATCCTGTTCACTTCTTGTTGAAACATTTCTTACGGCAAATAGCCGCGCGGTTAGGTTATCGATACTTCAAATAAATCAATTTTAATAACAACATCGGCCTCTTTTTCTGCCACATCGCTTTTCTCTGGTTTATCGTCGTCCATTGCTTCATTAAAAAACGTATTACGATATCAAATATACGGAAACATATATCGTGGAACGGCAGTACGCGATTTAATTGAACTACACGATAAAAGATGGACGCAAAAAAAATTTCGCGAGTACTGAAAGCGAGCTGTTTAAAATATTATTCTAGAATGACTCGATTGTGCTCGGTTTATAGTAATAAAAAACAAAAACCCATTTCTTTTTTTATTTCGAACAGTACATTACAATCAATTCTCAGCAAGAATCATAATTATTCTGGTGTATTACAATGTCATAATTAGTCACTAGTCATTAGTAATTAGCATTTAAAATTATTAATAGTAATGCCATGATTAGTAATTAATAATTACAACATTGTAAGCAATTACAATTACTAATTAGTACTTACGCCCAGAGCAGCATTCATCTCCATGTCCATCATGTTTACTAATTTTTTATTTCAATAAAACGTATACCACACAGAATCACTTTAAAACGATGATTCAAAGAAAAAATGGGATATGAATATTTTTTACTGAATTTTGTTTGTATCGCTTACTAAATTAATCGTAAAACGTGTAAAAGTAAAATATTTTAGGGTTTTATGGTGAAATCAGCACCTCGACTGAACTGCGATTGATGTGTACTACTTAAGTAGATTCTACCGGGTAGCGGTATTGTTCCGTATGGAACAGAACTCCGCTATCGCAATTTATCCTGTTGACTGGTATCCATGGAGGCCTCTGGTATTTCCTTAATTCTTCAGCATGCTTCGTGAAATCAATATTCATGCTGTTGCTACAAGCCATGTATTGGAATTCTACAAAAAGACTGTGATATGATTAAAAAAGAAAAAAAACGAACACGTGCATGATGAAGGTAGTTCATTGATAACCCTTTGAGTGCTAAATTGATAAGATAATATTGAAACATATATGCCATATGATTTTAATGAAAATAATTGTATGCATGTGTTATGTCTGATTTATGAACTAGATGTATCTATACAATTTAAAGGTAAAATACAAAAAAAAAAAACAGGAAAACAATTACTACCTTTGTAGTTATATATAAAAAGCCTGAGATATTTATATTTTTTGTATCAATGCATTGGAAAGTGTTTATATATTTGTGTGAGGATATATATTAAAATGTTAAGATTTTCAGGGTATTAGAAGAAAACTGCTGTTTGAATATTGGAATATTCAAATGTTAAGCTATTAAGTATATAAAGAATACCTAAATATAAAAATATTTTTGAGTGTTAATATGTAGAAGTATTGAAATAAGTACTTCGAAATAGTGAACTGTATAGTCTATTTTGTTGTGCATTTACTTGTGTATGTCTGTTTATTCGTGTAATTTATTCTTTGTACACCATGTACATTTTCTATATTTATAAGTTTTGTAGCAATTACCATTTTTTCCTTTAATCTAATTTACAAGCTTAAGCTTTCCAAGCTCTAAGAAAATCAAGGATAATAAATTCAGCATCACCTTGAAGCAATTCCAAGAATTAGCTTAGCTTAAAGTATCTTAAAAATTGTTTCAAAAATGCAGAACTGTATACAGTTGTCAATTACAAAAAAGCATTAGACATTCTCATTTTTAATCACATATCATTTTAACAATTGCACAACAATTCTTTATAACCTTAACACCAATAAGTCTTTCAGTTTTACTTCTTACCACTCAAAGGATCACAAAAACCCAACACAATGAGATTTTCTGAATAGAAGAAGAACGCGTTGAACGAAAATATCATTGTATTAATAAAATTGCCATCGTTCATATATATATATTAACATTTTACATCGTAACACTTATTCGTACGTATATATGTATGTAATGTGTGTATGTATGTATATATTAATTCTCCCACTAAACTGTCTTAACCTCTATCTTACAGTATAATTATCTGGAGTCGTTCGTAAGTTACGGAAAAAAGAGGCCTATACATTCGTCATTGAACAAACACCTCTTAAACACCTTGAATAACAAACTTTATTTACATCCACGTTTCTCATCAAGGGTGTCCATTACCGAAACCACTATAATATTCATTTATTGGCGGGACACGCTTACGATTGATCCAATATGGCGGATACACTTCTCTCTCCTATATATTTATTATAAACAATTCGCAATACATACTAACTGCAATTACCGTTACATTACCATAATGTTCAAATCTTGGATCCATTGTTACAATTTTTTTCAATTACCACTCTTCCACAGTTCAGTGCTTAATTTTCCAAGAAAAGTAAAAACTGTTTCTCTGGATCCAGATTGAACAGCACTCACGTGAACGACACACGTATACACGTACGCGTGGGCAAATAATATAAAAATAATTCTGAGGTACTCTTCTCTCCTCGTAGTCAGAAGTTTCCTAACTAATTGGCAGATCACGTTCGTCGCGACTTTTCCCATGAACATGACACTCCATAACTTTTATGGCTGCCATTCGCATCATTTTTATTTACCTCGTTTTATTCATCTATATTACATCCATCCTTCTTTGTCTTGTCCTTCCCCGCCTCTTTCTTTAACCCTTTGACTGCTAAGGCCTATAAGTACAGTATAGCTCATAAGTATTGCCCATCCAATTTGTTCTACTTTCTTCAAAAAGTAAACCTTGTAAATAATTAAAAAAACTTTTTTATTCGATAAATCAATAACTGAAACTATTTGACTGATTTTATTGCATGGTTTGTAGACGAGCAAATATTTATGAACAATAGTGTACATGTACACACCTATCCATAATTTTTAGGACACTCAGTAAATTTAGGGTAAAGTTATTAGTATAAATTTAATTCAGAACTGTCTTAAATGTGCATAAAGTAATTTATGGATAGGAATGTCAGAGTGTATATGTATATACATACGCCTATTACATTATGTTCTATGCAACACATTTACTGTTTCACTAAAAACTGATGTAGTATTGGTCATATCGTTATATGTCGCATAGTAACTTCATATTTTCATTCACTTTCGCTGGTAAACACATGCATTTCTTATAATGAACATAATAGCACGCATTACCTAACCTCATTAACTACCTCATACAAATATCGTGTCATACAATGCACTGATCATTCTTTTTGTTAAGGTACACCACAGTCAAAAGGTTAATTTTCTCTTATAACGTTTCTTGTTTCTTATTCTGTCTTTTAAGTTCGTTTGTCTAAGCGCAGGTTAGCCTGCGACATTTAGGCACAGGGGAATCTCCCTAACCAGAAGTTATCAGAACGACACCCGCACAAAAAGGGAGAAAGGGCAATCAGTAATATAACAGCAAACATGTCGTAATTAAAAATTTAACCGTTTACATAAATTCGAAAGCATGATACTCTAACAAGGCATCGATTACATGTAAAAAATAACTCTCGTATCTGAAGTACACTTTTAGACAATGTAAAATGTATCCCTTTAACCATAGAGCACAAAGACTGATCACTTTTCGACTGACAAATCCGATAACAATCGTTGCTTTGGCAATACAAAATTTGAAACAAAAATAAAATTTGCTGCATCGCATTATTGAACAACGTCAGATACTTTTGTGTTCTAAGGTTACACAAATACAGATACAATTCTCAAATTTATAGCTGTACAGATTTCGAAAGTATTTTCTTGACAAATTTTATATCTCTGGTGGGGAACAATCAACGTCGAAATATGACAATAGGAATTCCTTTTAAATTTATCAATAATATCGAAAGCGTGTGTTTAATTATTATATCTAAATTCGAAGTTGGTAATCTTAAAACGTCGACAAATTTTATTATTAAAGATACTGTCTTGACTTTGACACATCCCAAAAACGAATCACGATATACAGTCCACAGAAGATTCACATCCTTATCATTATTTCACACATGAATGATTTTACATCATAAATTCTGAACAATTTCAGCCGAACATCGCTGATATGATGATTACAGCTACACGTTGTAATATAGTGTTGAGAGCACGGTTGAAAAATGGTGTTTAAATGATTGGTGCGATCAGCCAGCATAAAAAGTGAAATCAGTAGATTGCGCGTTTTTAATTGAAGCAGGGTAACCACTGAATTCGCTGCTGGTGATGGTACAATAGTCGTTGTGAGACATTGTCTAATTTTGTACTCTATTTGGTGTAGTTTCTCCTCAGCTTTGGAAATTCTAATTTCCCCTTTTACTTAAATATTTAAATTAAACTAAGTAATATTTTTAATTGAAAGACCAGGTTTTCTATATTTATTCAGACATAAAGAATATCATTTTTTGATTAGAATTTGTTACTACATTAAACAAACTAAACTTCTAATAATCTTGTATAGTATGCTAAGTTTGAAGCTAATATTTATCTATTTAAATACACCCTGTATAACAATACTGGAATTCTCATGCTATTAAATCTGAAATATTAAGATTGTTAAGAATTCCTACTATATCCAACTTTAATCAATCTCAAGTATATATTTTGATAAACTAGTAAAAGTAATTTGTAATGTAAATTACAAGAACTAAATTTAGTATAAAATTTCTTATTTGGCCAGGTTTTGTAAACCATACATAATTGTGACTTTTCAAATGAACAATTTCTAAATATTTTATATTAATTCAATCTAATTATTGAATTGAAATATACATTCAAGTACTAGTCGTGACTAATTACTAATGAAATTACTTTTATACATAATATTGTACATCTAATTAATTTGACAATAAATGCTGGCAGTAGTCGTTTTCTGTTATGCGAATAGTAACTCATTCGAATTCAATGATTACCCTAAATAATTGTTATTTTCGTTGCATCATGTTACACCCTAATATTTCTTAAATAATTCTACACCATCGAACAAACTGAGCAACTCTGTTTTTGTACACAGATCACTCGCCGAAACATTTAAGTTTTAAAAGGAAAAAATGAAACCAAAGAATATATTTCGAATTGAATGCAATTAACAAGGAAATTAGATACAAGAAAAACTTCAAATAAAATATTACTATTATGAAAATATTTCAAAAATATTTAAACTATGATAGATCTGATCTCTTGTGCTCTTAGAAATAAAATCAACTATTTGCTTAGCTTTAAATAAAATAAAATAAATTAATTATTCGCTTTTTTTCTATGATCCAATGATGTATATACTTTTGTATCTAATTTCCTCACGTTTTACAAAGTACAAAGTACCGCCCTTGTTCATCGATATTACAAACGAATTTGTACATAATAATTACGGTAATAATAAATCAGCTTTTGCTATGTAGTATTTCAAATCAATTTCAAGTATATTAATTGCACGAGTAACCGTATTTACGGTAGGTATTGTTCTCTGTACCTAAGCTATCAGAAATTTAATAAGATCACGTAAAAAAATTGACACATGACACAGAGTTGGACATTGTTTGTTTAGAACTTGTTTTAACCACAGAAACAATAATTTGTTTAACAATTTTTAAATTAAAGCAAAAGAATGATCTTCATTTCAACAGATTTTCTACTTTCAATTTTGTTACTACCATTAAAAAAAAAATGGAAAAAAAGAAAGAAACATTGTCCAACCCTTTCGCAACTGCAAAAAGCACAACCGTTTAACAGCAACTGTACAGCGAATCATCGAACCTGTTACACAATACCCAAATAACCTACGATCAAAAGCAGTCTTTTAAATCGAAATGCACATGCACAATTTCATCTTAATCGTCATAATAATTGTATCCATTTTTCTGAAGCTCGTATTCATACCAAAGGACCGCGTTCAACAAGGAGGAAATTTATTGTCGTGTAAATTTGGCACAGAAGCTAGCGACAGTGTTGCTGCGCATACATGTATGCCTCAGGTCATCGGATGTTGAGGTTAGGATATATTCACCAAAGTTTGTGTGAAGCTCTGTTGGTGCTGATACACGGTCTCTTTCACGATTCGCTAGCGTGTGTGCTTCGAGTATCAATGAAAAATGGACATCTCGCTTTCTCCCTTCCCTCGGTCACATATCATTTTACATGATTCGCTCTTCATGCACGCTCGGTCGCAAGTGTTTACGCTATTTACAACAGCAGTCGTCAGTTCGAACGCGAGTACGTTTGTACCCGAAGTCTCTAATACAGGGAGAGCAAAAGAAAACAAAAGCAACAACGTTCTTTGAAAAATATATTCTTAATGGAAGAAGTATACGTGAAAGTCAAACGTGCAAAAAGAATATAGAATGAATATAATAGTCAAAACTATAGAAAATGTTCAGAGCAAATAAATCTTCGTTTAGCTTTCATTTTTCAAACTCTGTTTATAAAAATATAAATTTGCATAGTATATATATATATATTGTATGTTATTTCTTTGGTTAAAATTTTTTAGTCATTTGTTTATTCAATTTTCTTGAAATCCTGACTGTTTTATCACATCTTCCATTAAGAATACATGTTGGTACAAACATGTATTTTCTCTTCTCAAAACTAAAAAGCTTTTCGTCGATAGAACATGATACTGATACTAACAAGATTGTTTGACTCTAATCCCAACGCTGATGGTTGAATATTAAAAATTTTTAAATCACTATCTGATTACTATCGCCGGGTGAACGTTTGATATAACGCAGAGTTGAACGCGATACGCAAAGATTTCTAAACCTACTTTTTTGTTCTCAGTCTACAATGTAGTATCCCCATTTCCTGTCGACCTTCATAGAGTTTTCCTTGAACTACCTTATTTATGAATCTTGCATTTTTACCTAAAAGGAGTATATTCCAAAATTAAATACATATGTGTATGTATATAAATACAAATATCTCTATTTTACAACATAATACCGAAATATTCTTTAGCTCTCGCAATTATAGAGACTGCGACGATATTTTTGATCCAAGCAAGAAATACATGATTCTTTCTATAAAATTTAGATACAACTTTGAAGTAAAGTTTTGTTCTCGACAAGGAATATTTATACAATTTTTTGAAACATTTTTCTTTTCTTTATGAAGGATATTAAAGTAATATATCAAGTAGTAAAAATATAAGAAAGCAACTGAACCGTGTTATTCAAAATAAATAACTCACTTTACTAATTTTGGGGTATCTTTTATATTCAATTTATTATGTTAAGTTTTAAATATATTCTCAAACACTTTTCTCGCAATTGATAGATTTCAAATAAAATATACACCCTATCTCTCGTAACAAAGTTTATTTCAAAACATCAACATATTCTTACACTATGAATCACTCTGTTCTTGCTTGTATCACGAAACTCACCGCATTCACTATACATTTACATTTCACCACTTTAATGACGACTTCCTTGTTTCCACAAAGTAATTAAATCTGATCCAGTTGAGAATATGAATTACACTAGGATTATACAAGGTGCATTGCCAAATGTAGATATAACTTCGCATTACCAATTTTACAGAAAATTTCAAGACACGCTTTTTTTGTTGCAAAAGATAGTAATATTCACATAATATTTATAATAATTATATACGAGATTTTTATGAAAAAAAATTAATATTCTATTTATGTAAGCGTTAAATTTTTAATTCCACTAAAACAATTAGTAAACATTTTTTTGTTCCAATATTTTCTTTTTGCGTTGAATTCACGCTACAAGTTATATCTAACATTTTATAATGAGCTTTTCGTTAGAAAAGAAAAAGAAACAAGTTATTGTTCTCATGCCAGTGAAATATGAAATTGGACTGTGTACATATGTATTTATCAGTATTAATTAAATGAACACTCTTAACAGAAGATGAAAGCACAAACGGAACATGAACGAAGAAAAAAAAAAGATGAAGAATAAAAACGGGGCAGAGACGATATTACAAGGAACAAATCTTTACAATATAATATTGCGCGTGTCCTAATTAAAAAGCAACATTTGCGAATCTTTTTTCTTATTTTCTTTGTTTTCTCTCGTTCGTTTCTCAACACCTTATGGCCTAAACGCGCAAGTAAGAGATAGAATTGATGTACTGCTTTTGGAAATTAGCTCCTGTTAAAAACGTTCGATCACGATGTGTAAAAATATTAGCGATCGGCGCCGATATATATATACTCTAACTTGACGATTTTTAAGTGCACGTAAGTATACAAATAACGCAAAGAACGATCGAATAGTGTCGATGTTCCATCAATTTTCATCGATTCTCTCTCATAAGTCTCCAATTAAGAACACTTGTGATCTATCTGTTGCTCGTTCAAGGTGAAACTGTGTTATTGTCATTAAAAAAAGATTAAATTCATTAACGATACATAGAAACGGAATTAAACAAACTTAGATCTACTAAACAAAATAAAAATTCAAATGCTTCACATTACAATCCCTAATATAAAATAAAAACGTAGAATCATAAGAGACTGTTTCAAAAATAACAAATTAAATCACTCTTCTTTCGTGATCCAAAATAGCTCATTGTCAGTAAAAACTGATACCTGTTAACAATTCAAAAACGCAGTTCCACCAACATCCTCACGATTATTATTTGAAGTACGGTGTATATGAAAATCGAAAGAACACACCACCTACTGAAACACACCTGTTTTAACATCATACTCTGTGTACGTCTGTGTACGCATATGTATATATATTATATGCTCGTGTCTCGTAACGTTTTACCCTAAGAGAGACAAATTCTTGAAGAAACCACTCGCGGTCGCTATAATTAGAAGTAAAAGAAACGGATGAAACGACCGACCGTGGTTGCACGAAGAACGGTTGCGAACGAAGAAAGTAAACGATTCATTTCGTCATCCCCTAGAGACTCTCTCGTCGTGTACCTCCTTGTTCTGGTAAGGTTCAGCTCGCCGGGGTCACTTGAGACACCGTGAACGGAGTCACCTGGTACAGGAAACACCTGTTGCACACTCTGACTGGCTTCGTGTGCCCGTAACGGGGCAAAGGGACGTTGTTGCTGCTGCAACGACCGCAGAACACCTTGCCGCAGTTCCTGCAATGGTGTCTACGCCTCACTACTGTGAACCCAGCCTGGCAGGCCATGCAACGAGGGGCGTCGTTGTCTGGGACCCAAGCTGGCGCTCTCTCCACGCACTCCTCGCCACGTTCAGTCACTGCAGACGCTAGAAAAGGAAAATTTCAACGTTAATAACACTGATTTTGAATGAAATTAGAATATGGAATCACATTACGTGATGGACCTCTTATAGTTTGACGACGCTTTCTGTGCATGAGGAATGTGCCAAACTCGTTTTTGGTAATTGGAGGAAGTATTTTCAGAAGTTAATGATGCAACACAAAATGTTGGATTTTCTTAGATTTGATGAAGCGTAGAGACTTTGAAGTTTAATTAGATTGAACGGAAGTGTCTTAATCGTCGAGGAAACTGTAAACAAGAATTATGATATTTATGAAGGATAATTGAATGGAATAATGGCAAACGGTTGACCTTTCGTGATTGAGAATAGAACTGGAGGTAGGAGAGATATGAAAAAATAAGGCGACGGTATAAACAGAAACAGAACAGGTTAACATTGCAAAATTGAAATAAAAGAATCTCTACATTGTCATATATTATTAATAATATAGACTGCCAACTAGATGTATAAAACATTTAATGGAAGGGGTGAAATTTTTAATAATTAAATGTCTAATAAACCATCTAAAACTATCTTAGCATAAATCTGATGTAGATTTTCAGTTTTTAAGCATAAGGATTTCTAAAATGAGATTCATCATTAATTAAGAAATAATTAACTACATATAGAACATACATGCTACAATGTAAAATTAATGAGCTTCTCAACACCATTTCTCTCACTACAAAACACATCGCGCGCAATTTCTTATTCTATAATTTTACTTCTATTGTGTTAAAATCCTGAGAAACAGAGCATGTATCTGCATAGTTTCTCTGAAACTAATACCGTTGAAAGTAATAGTAAAAAGAAAATAGTAAATAGAGCAGCAGAATCATTAAATTTAATTCCAGAACATTTTATAAAGTTTAAAATAAATATTCATGAAATTACTAGTAAAATGTTATTAGCGTTTCAATTAAGTTCTATTGTTCTTTCTTTATAGTTTCGTTATTAAATTGCTACTTAATTAAATAAACAAATACGTACTTATATTATGATCCGTCGCCACAGTAGTCTCTTCTAAATCATCCTCATATTCTTGCAACGAATCTTGTCGATCGTGATTGGTGACTGTTTCATTTAACAGATTCGTCACAGGATTATTCGACGTTAAACTTTCATCCTTCGTCTCATCGTCTTCCACGGCTTGACTACTATTCATCAAGAACACGCACTTCAATATATTGCGTAGATCAGATGCGAAATTCGTCTGCAACTGATCCGCCACACCTGCTATACAAACGAACAAACGGTGGACAAGATCCTCAGACGACCTAAAACAAAGATCATCGTGGAATCAATCTTGAGCTGATATGATAACATGCAGGTCACGGTAACTGACATCAATAGAACATTTCATATGTACTAGTATACTGTAAAAGCATCGACGAGTATTCTCACATTTTAAAGAAATTCATTAAAATTTCCATTGCTACAAAAACTAAATAGAAATCAAATTTACCTAAATTTCGCTCGAATCTGATTTCTGTTCGCAATCTCAGCAGCCTGCATTGCTAACGCTATCTCCTCGTCGTCTTGACAGTCGCTCTGAAACTCGCTGGTCTCTGAGCTTGAGTCGCAGCAGCTCGAACAGCTCGAACTGGACCCAACATCTTGTTTGTGAGCCAGCGAGTGGTCCGAGTTGAACGACTGTGTCGCTTGAACCGTGCACGTATTCACAAGCCTGCCAGCTCTTGCAGTAGTCCTCTGAGAATTATTGTCTTTTTGCACGCCATAGGAGACGGCCTGTGTTGCGACCGGGGAGACAGTCTCAACAGCCAGGCCGCTTTTATCCGTTCTTGGTCCCAAACCGTCGTTCATCAATTCACTGGGACTTCTGTTTCCCAATTTCCTCTTGGTCTGCTCCGACCTGGTGTTCGCTCGTTCATACTTCTCCCTTTTCTCAATGTCTCTTCTCTTCATTCTACTGATTTGCTCTGACCTGGATCTCCTGTGATCTAGAAGCTTCCTGTTCTGTGGAGACAAGTTCCTCTGAGTCCTAGATGCTATGCTGCAGGTCCTGTGACCGAGTGTACTACGATTCTCAAAGTGCTGCAGTCTTGGACTCGCATGAGGGCTATGACTGCCAAAGTTGGGCATCCGTCTGGTGTTCTGACTGGGATGCAAGCTGGCCCCGTAACTGATCAGCCTGGGGTTCAAGCAACGGTCTATAGAGTTCGACCTGGAGCTCTCTGTGCTAGCCGACGAGCGTATATTCTGAAAATTCTGCACCCTCTTCTCCTGCACACCATGATAAAGCCTCTGCCCGGTTCGCTCGTGCTTGCGCTGATGTCGTCGTTTCTGCTTCTCGTCTCTCACCTTTCTGGCGCTAGTGATCTTATCCTGGGCGTACTGCTCAATTTTAGTACCGATCTTCTCGATATTCTGAGACGTGGACGGGCAGTTCTCGCACTTCAGATCGCTCCAGAATTCTTTCCTCGAGGTGGATGCATCGATGCTTAAATTAAGGTTCTCCCAGTTCTCCGAGTAGTTGATCTGAAAACTGGACTGATTCGAATCGCACACAGAGATGTGCCCGTTCCCATACGCAACCCCTACAAACTCCTCGTTCGTACCGTCGAAGTTCGACGATATCCGTGGAATGTTCTTCGCGGCTTCTGCAGCATGCAGGTTGTGCACTTCTATCGAGTGATCTAACGACGTGACCGTTTTTACGCTTCTTAGGCTACAAACGCACGAGGTGTCCGACATGGTCGAGCTCTTCCTTTTAGGTGAGTTCAAATTTGAGCAAGAGTAACTGGTGTTCTCCTGCGTGTCCTCGTCGTCCAGGGCCTGTTCGTCCTGTTGGATCTCGCTGGCGAACGTCTTCTTCTCCTCTGGACTCTTGTCGTACAAGCTAGTATTCTCCGACGAAATCACCGTGCAGATCCCTGAATCGGTCTGCTCGGAGATCTCGTTCTGGCACTCTCCATCCAGCAACAGGTTGGACAACGTTTTGTTTGCCTCCGAGATGAGCTTCTTCGAGTCCAGGTCAGGCAAAGAGTTCTGTATGTGAACGGTCTCAACGGTCACGTTGTTCTCGTGCGAGACTTGGTTCAGCAAGTACTGAGTCTGTGGAATTTCTATATTATCCGAACCACTTAAGATCTCTGAGATGTCCGAGGTCATGAACTCGTCTTGCTGCCTCTGCTGCTGCTCGCCACACCTGCTCTCGGTCGCGACGCTGCTACCCTCTGGTACGACTTGCTCCGTGCTAGAAGAATCTACCACCATGGAAACAGGACTGCCATTGGACTCTGTTTTTCTAGAGCAAGGGCTACCCTCGCAAGACAACGAACTGCCGTTGTTCGAAACACTAACCAACTTTTTAACGTGATACTGCACTCCGTCACTGACACTTTCTCGTTCACTGGCTGTCCTCGCGCCACCGTTACACTTTACTACAGTGCCCTCTTCCTCGTACCCGTTCACGGATACGTTCAAGCGATTAGGCCCGGTTCCCATGATCGTTTCATGGTTCCCCTCCTCCTCCCTATCGCTGCTCCTACCGGTCAAACGGTTCTCCTCATCCAATGTTTGCACCACGTCGTTCGCCACCTCGTCCATATTATTCCCCGTATTTCTTGTCACTGTGTAAAAATCTACGATGAAGTCTTTGCAGTTCGGGTAACCGGTATAAAAATTGTGAACGAACTCCTCCAGGTCGGGGATGTCCTGGCAGGCGGACGATTTCGAGGACTGCGTGATGGGGCCTGATGGCTCCTCATTAGAGCACAGAAGCTTTTCCAGCATGTACAACTCGCGATTGTTCAAGGTCCACAGAAGCTCTCTGATTTTCAAAAGAAGCGACTGTAATTATAAAAAATAGTTTCTGTTTAGCCTCTGGTAAAGTTCTGATTAAAATTGTGTTTTATTAATTAATAGGGAAATTGTTTAACAAAAAGATTATTGTAGGTTTAACTGTACTATGAGTTTTGAGTGACTGGCTTTTCAGTATCTTATAAGCCTTTAACAAAATTCAAGAAAAGTAGTTTCTGTATTACCCCTTTAAATTTTAAAGTACATTATTATATATATATATATATATTATATATATTAATGCCATTAAAATGCACTATTTTTTAAAATTGAAATTTTCACATATCCAAAGCTATGATATACTATACTATAATATACTATAACTTTAGAGATGTTCCAATTAATAGAAAAATGTCTCTCAACTAGAACTACCAAGAAGAATTACAAATTATTCATTCTGATCACGTTATGTTTGTACTATTCATAAATTTTCCAAAGTACAATTTTTAATAAATTCAACACTATCTGGACCAACTAATAACAAAAGTAAATTGAATGAATGACACAACTTTGTCAAGGAAAAAATAGGAGATCTCTCCATTCGGTTGGCCAAGTGTTAAGATCATATTCCTCAAAGGGTTAACTATTTAGAGTGTAAACGGTTAACTACTCTAGCCTGTAATTGCGGTTCCCTACTTACCCTAAAGGGTCTAAACATCTCGCTGATGTTGTCAGGGAAATTGAGGCACAGGGGACCTCCGGGCGGGGCCAGGAGGCCGGAAACGATCGCCAAACGGGGAATAGTGAACATCAGCGCCGGCTCGTAATTATCCACGTCCGCCTGGCTGAGCAGACCACGTTCGAGGGCTCTCTGCAGCGTCTCCGAAAATAAAACGCACACGAGCTCTTGCTGCTCGTACTCCTTCGTCGATTTCACCGGCACCATGGCGCCCACGTAGCACAGCTCGAAGTCGGCGAACAACCGGTCGAAGATCTTCAGCGACTCTATCAGCTTCTCCAGGGACGGGTCCAGTGGGTTCTGCGTCTGGAAAAGAAACTGACGGATAGAAAAGTTAGTCGGGTTAAAGTATGTTATACACAGTTTGGGCTATTTTTCGACAAACTTTTCATATAAGTCAGGATGGTATTATAGTGATCTAAAGATATCTATATATGCATATAAAAAAAGGCAATAAGTGAAAGCAACTAGTTATAAGTCAGGCTGATAGGTTATTATAAAAAGCCTCTTGAGCAGAGTTGAGATTGTTTCATTCAAAAGTTTAGTGAATTCTGAGTTATTTATTTTATGTTGCTTATGGCTATTACTATTACCATTATTATTATTATTTATTATTGTTATTATTGGCATTGTTATAAGATTATTAATATAAGATAAGGGGGTAGCAAAGGAGTAAGTTTTAGGTTTCAATAAGTAATTTGATGTTCTGAGACTATAACATTCCTGACAAAATGGATACTCTTAAAAAACAGAAGAAGAAAGTAAGCATCCAGTATGTTGAGACCTAGTAAAATTTCTTATTTGAATTTAAAAATTAAGCCTCCAATCATCTATAGTAACAAGATATTTTTTTTTATATTGTTATAATCATTCTTATAATAAGCCAGCTGAATTATGGTGTTCTATATTACAAAAATAAAATATAAATAATTTTACAAAAATTTAAGGAACTTCAGAAGATTATATTAAAGCTTTTAAACGTAAGATACTTCTTGTACCGCCACATATACAAAGTAGATATTTTTTGCCACTATTAAAATGCAAATAGACCGGCAGCCTTAAATTATTAATTAAGAATTCCGCGCTCTTATCGATCATGAAACATGTGTCAGTTTATCCGACCCAGTATATTTGTTATACAGATCCCCTGTGCTTTCTTATAACGTCCAAAAATAATTCTTGCACGAGTAAATTCAGTATGAATCACGTCAATTTATCGATGACAAATAAAGTATCGATTAAATTATCAATGGAATGAAAAAAGAAGCCAACAAAATTACGTTAATGCATTTTAATGCGTCAATTGTAACACCGTGTGCTGAAGGAAAAAGTGACACTCGAACAATTGCTATGTCCTCGAAAGAGTGCCGCGTGAAAGAGAAAGTCGCGCGTACAGTAACGGACAAAAGTTTAAGACAGGGCAATGCAAAACATAATTTTATGATTTGCAAATATTATCTACATATTCATTTTTATGGTCATTATGATAGAACACCATTTATTGATTAGCATAGAATACAAATTTTATTTATACTTATTAATTAATTTATTTATTTTCAATATTATTCATCTATTCATTTTTATTGCAATTGTGGTAGAGCACTATTTATTGATTAACATAGAATACAAATTTTATTTATACTGTTATTACTTATTAATTAATTTATTTATTTTCTTTGACCCTTAAACTTTTGTTCACTACTGTACTTACTCGACTGTACATACTCGATGCAAAGGAGTATGCGTTGAAAAGCAGCTCCAAAGCGCGTGTGTGTGCTTACTTTTCACGCATATCAAACTTCTTCAGAAAGTGCATTTTATTTCCATATAACACAGTGGCCGCAATTTAAACATTATGTAAATTATAAAACTAAAAACTTCATACTTATAAGAATTTTATTTTCATGATTTTGGGACCAAGAAAAAAAGGTCCTTCAGATGTAGTGTACAATATTTTTTGCTGCTGATAATGTATGCACAATAAGTTAAAGAATTACTGAATAACTTCAACCAATCAATCTATTAACACTCTGTTGCCTCATGCTAATAATTTAAGGCGAAATAATTGTTAGACTTAAAGTATCGCATTTACAATTCACTTTCACGTGGATTCTTATATTAAATGCCATAGAGTCCTCTTGCAAATGAGTATAGAAGGAAGGAAGCCCGGAAGTCCGGTCTAATAGTCCACGTTCCTCGGACTAACCTGAATATTTCATGGTTCAACGTTTGCTCCAAATGCACTTACGTAATCGCCAGGAAAGGCGGACACAAAGGGAGGAAATACAGAAATAGAGAGCATCTTAAAATGTTGGGGGTAAGCAAAACGTTTCCTCCATCCTCTTTTTGTAACTAAAATTTTTCAATGCCTTTTGAAACTTATCGTTTTTCCTGAACACTTAACTATGCTTCTTTAAAATTCACTGCTAAAAAATTATCTCTGTTAAAACACTAAAACAATACAAGAATGATCTCATAGGTTTTTCAGGTTTCTAACAAGTCTAAAGCCTCGTTCATACTGGTGAGTTTACTTGAAACTATTGACCAATGTGAATAAAACCGAACTTTTTTTTTAAGGGTGAATTTATTGAAGTGCAAAAGGAAAATTTCTAAATATAATCCTAATCCTTTTTTGAAAGTTAATACAGAAGAATTTTTTAATTAAATAGGATACCTTTTATTTCCTTGGAAAACTTTTTAGTGTATTTATGAAAGTGATCTAAGTCAACATTTTTTATCAATATTCGTATCTTCACTTTTTGTAATTTAACAACTCATTTAATTGACAAACCTGTTCTAATAACTTGACTAATTAATTAATTAACAAATAACTAGTAACTTGTTCTAAATTTTCAACTCAGACCACATTCATAATCATTTATTCATAAACATGTATATCTTTGCGATCATGCTCCAATTAAAAAAAAAATGAGGTACACGTGCACATGTATCCTTGAAAAGGTTAACACAAGATTCCATGCCTAACAGTTAAACACTTGAATAGCCACACACAAGATAAATACCTTCAGGTTCATGTGACCTTTCAGCGCGTGTTCTCTGAGCAAATTCCTGACTATGTCCAACGACTTCGTCAAAGCCTTCGCCAGCGGCCTCATGGCTGAACTTTCAGCCTCCCTGTTCATGATGGAGGATCCAGCTGCCAGGCATTCTGCACCGAACCACAACTGCCCGGCAAGGTTCTCCTGCATCACGTCGTCAGGAAACTTCACCCTGAAGTCCCTGTTGGCCCTGCTCTCAGGAATCAGGTCGTCCATGATCTGGCTGCATATAGTCAACACCTTGTCCTGGCAATGGCGCAGCTGATTGACCAACGTGGTGCATCTCTCCGGCTCCTGGCGGCCGTCGAACGAGTCCAATTCGCAGGCGACCGCGTTCAAGGATTCGTCGGCGTAGAAAAACTGAGCGAGCAGGCTCGTGTCGTCCCTCTGTCAAATAAAATTAGATTCGTTTTCTGTCAGGACATTCATTGTTCGATACAGGTATTGTAATTAAAAAAATTGGAAATATATTTTGGCAGTATAATAGTATGTATTATACATAATAGTATACACTAAAATTATAGTTTGGTATTATAGTAGTATAATACATATAATGTAAAGCATAGAAATAGAATCATATTTTAGTACTATAATAGTATATACTAAAGTTATATATTGGAATTGTAATAATGTGATTTATAAATAGCAGTGTAAACTAAAATTATATTTTGGTATTATAGTAGTATAATACATATAATGTAAAGCATTGAATTAGAAATATATTACAGTACTATAATAGTATATAACACAAATAATGGTGTATAATAAAATTATATAACGCTATCTATCATAGATAATATTAAAAAAAAAAAGGTAGACAAAGATAGAATATATCAAAATTATATTTCAGTATTATAACGGTATATAATAATAATGTAATTATATTTACTTTATTGTATTATAATACTAGGATTAGGGGGGAAAGTATTAAGGAACTATAAGTAACCTTTTCAATGGTAAGGTTGGCTACAGTCATCCATCAAAATTATCATCAATAACATTAACAACTCTGACTAAACATGACAAGATATCCCCCCATGAGAGTAGATATCTGTAATTCAGGCTTGCCAACATTTGCCCTTGCAATTGTTTTGAAAAATATATAAATAATAGTGGGGTAACCTTAAAAGCATCTCAAACCATATATCATCTCATAAGTGTCAATGTTTCTGAATCATCAAGATTTGTTCCTAACCTAAAATAATCAAAATGTTCTGAAACCGGACGATTCACTGTGATCACGGAAAAATTTCCAAGATATCTTTATGGCAGCTGAACACGACCCTGAGTGAGATGAATTACCAACGTAAGATAAATGAAAACAGTGGCGGGAACGGTACACGTTTTACTACGTGTTTCACATAGCTTTATCTGGTGTTTTGTACGATTAAATTTCGCATGTACCCGTGGGGTCACGAGTACTTACACGGCAAGCCAATTCTTATCGCGTGTAAAAATTCGATAAACATGTTATCGGGTAGATAAGCTTCTATCCTGATGTATTTGCAACAATATAATTATCCGAGCCGTATCGCATATTTCTCTCTTCACACGATCCACAATTATTAATAACTATTACACGTTACAACATTATCGCATAATTTCCAGTGCAACGCAATTTCTTCCGAAGAGAAACTTCAATTAGGGTGTCAACCTTTCTTTTATTTAACCTGCATTCATGATCTTTTTCATCTTAAAATATCAACTCTTAAGTTTGATTACTGATTACAAATCTGTATACAAAATTAACTTGATCTTTTTTTTTAACTTGAACATTTGCTACAACCAGCTTCAGTGGTTCTCAACCCTCTTTCCACAGATACCATTCAATATGTATGAATCTGTAGCAGCTGGTGTTTTTATTAGTGCATATAAAAAATATTTTTGATTAGAGCATTCCTTGTGAAGTACAAACAAATTTTACTTTTTTTTTTTATTTCCGCAATTTATTCCAAATTAAGGTTTTAAAATGAATTAACTCGTTATAACACACCCAACTGTACATAATTAAAAAATTTGGTATAATTCGATTAATCCCAGGTATTGCCGGTTGAGAACCACGGCACTGCGCAAATATTACGTTATCAAAATATCAAGAAAGATTTCTTGGTCTTTCCTCTTTTCTTTGTCACGAAACTCTATAGCAAATTCTGATACTAACTTCTGTTTGGTAAAAAGAGACGTAATACAATACAAAACGTAACTAATTTCACTCTCAATCATGTAGGTTATCATTTTCGTTAGATATCGTTTTCTCTGACACCAAAATGGAGGTCATCTTCAGTTAAATTCACCTTGTGCTGTATCTTGGACAATTCTGATAACAAGACAAATTCCAAAACAGAATAATAATTACCAGCACATAAATTTTTGAAATCCAGAAATATAGAGTGAATTCTATTACAAGAGTAACTTGAGTAACGCAGCAATTTTTTTAAACATTTTTTAAAACATTTACTACATAAATAATCATTTCTTTAAAAATGGCTCCACATTCGTATCATGTTAAATTAATGTTACACAATGTCAATAACAAATTTAATACTATTAGACCACTTATATAAATTAGTCAAAATCATATAATTAATAATCAGTATATTTATGAGTGCCATTCATATAATCATAATATACAGAGGCGAACAAAAATACGAATTATAATATAATGAATAACATAGAACAAGGTACACCATATATATACGTGTCATTCAGGTAACGAATCAGCAACAACCATTAATTATTTACTCTCAGGAAGATGCTTGTGTCATTTTGTATTTATAACTTTTATTAATATTTATAACCTCACGTTCTCTTTTTCTCTCGACATTTTTTTGCACCAACAACAAACACCGTTCATCGATATTTTTGCATTTGGAAAAACACATTTATTATCACGATGTTCTTTATGTAGGACAACGCGTATAATTAAACTAACGAGCCGGTTTTCAACAATGAACAACGAATCCACTCATAACAGTACGCATTCTGCAAAAGGTGATAAGAAAAAAGAGACAGCCGTACAACACGTACGTGCACACGTTTTAAAAACACGTTTTGTTCCCCTTCTTTCTTTTCTTCCTCATTTAATGCATCGCTTTTACTAAAATTAATCAAATTAATTAGACATTTTCTTTCCAAGTGAAATGATTAGTAATTTTCCATGTTCGTGCACCATAGGAGAAAAACAGAGGGTGAAGAGAAAGATAGGGAGGAGGGACAGGGGAGAGAAAGAGAAAAGCGATATTCTCGAGAGATATTTATAAATTGATACGAACCCATGGTTCTCGGAACAATGACTCTAATTATACCTACGCGTTGTAATTAAAAGGGGAGACCCGTGTACGATGCTTTATGTTCCATAAACCGTGATCGTCAATGGAAGGGTACAACGATTCACTATTAACTACGTCAAACAACGCTGATTTATTTAGACACTTTAGAGATACCTCACAACTGCGTATGTTTAGCTTTCATTTGATTCGAGTCCTATCGAAAATGGTACAATGGTCGTTATTGGTATAAATTTCATGTTACGGACGAGGTACAGCTGAATTCATTAAATCTTGCTTCTTTGTTGGAAAACTGAAGTATTAAACGTTGATCCCCTCAATAAAACTGATTTTGTTGACATTATTTGTTGTTTCCCTTGCCCTTCAAATATTCACTACAAAGAATCGAAAAAAGGTTACATACACCACAGATAAGGTTAAATTATGTAAGACGGCGAGGCGATTCTCGAAGGCCTACTGAAGGGACTCGGTGTCGACATCTATTGAGCCTTTGACACTCTAAGTCTCATTCAGATTGGTGAAATTCATGTGATCATAAAAGTTGAATTACTTGACTTAATTTCGTTTAAATTCAAGTAACTTGACTTCAAATAGTGGACAGTCTTTCAAATTGAAGCGATACTAAAATATTTGTAATAAATTTAAAATGTATTTCAAGTCAAATAAAATAACCTATTTCCCATTAAAAAAAAGTATGTAATTTCATATTACTTGAATTTTAAATGACTTGGATTCAAGTAATTAAATGTTTATCATTTAGAAATATTTTCCAATACTACCTAACTTCGTGTGATACTTATAAATGCATAGATAATAAATTATTATATGTTTATGGTGTTCATAAATTCTTTCTTCGTGTGACACCAACGATTTTTAGTTTCTTTGTTTTCCACTACTGTGCACCTGGACAAAAGACTCTCGACGATTAAATCGTCATTCCGACTTCATACGATGGCACTCACGCAGCTGGGTGAGTGATCGAACAAAGGTGATCGATTTGTTTTTCTTCCTCCTCAGGTTTATCAGATGAGGAATTAATTAACTTTATTAACGCTCGAGCAAGAATTCTTTTTTCGCGTACATTCGACATAACGAGTGTCAGATGACGGTTGATGTGAGCTATACTTGATCATCGGGGATAATGATCTTAATTAGAGCACCAGAAATAGATACTAATTATTTTATGATTGTGAAGATTCTTTTTCTTCTTAACAAATACAAATAAAAATGTTATAACGATACAGAAATATTAAACTCTTTCACTATGAATTTATTGCATTATTAACATTTATGTATCAATATTATAATCTTTTATCATATTTACTCATCGTCTTTTTTGTTTCTTTTTACGAATATTTCGAAATATTCAGCTTTGACGACAATTTTCAGCGAACAATTAATAAAAAAATATTATAAAGAAAAATCGAATGTTATTGTGAACTGGAGAACATACTGCGTATAAAACTCTGCTTCTTACACCCCTTATCGTCTTATCTCCTTACGAATTGATGACAGTTTTACAGATGTGTTTTTGTCGCCAAGTGTAAAGTCTGTTCGCATCTTATATGCAATAGGTCTTGCGCTAAGGTGAGATTGGGAGCCGTTTTTGTTGAATAACAAAGTAAATTAAAAACTTGTACACTTTGATTAAAACACAGCAAAACTGTTTTTTCAGACCTCCGCAAGATTACTTTAATTTACGAAAATCAGACACCTCTTTAATATAAATTTTATCAATCGACACTTTATGCAGTGTTATATTGAAAAACTTTTAATAATTGATTAATGTTGATCGGAAATTTTCATACATATAAGTTTTATATTAAAAATTGTTATAAAATTTTCATACATAAAATTGTAAGACTACAAGCTTATAAAATTCAGGACTGCCATCGTTAAATAAAATTTGGGATTACAAAATATTGAAAAGTTAAAGACATAAATCAATTTGAAAAAATAATAATTATAACAATTTCGTTTAATAATAAATTAACCTTATTATTTGATTAAATGATAATGTTATACATTAATTGACAAAATAACAAGGTTTAATAATTTTAAACGTTTTGAACTTTGTTATTAATTTTTAATCTGGAATAAAAAAATTTAAAAACAAGTATAAATCATTCCCTGTTTTTACAATTAATATTATTAAACGCGATACACGAGCCGCTCATTAAATTCGCGACAAGCACAACATAAAAGAGGAGTCTCGTAAAAATCAACATCGAAAACAGATTTAGAAAGCGTAACGAGGTTTTCTATGCCCGGTGTCGGTTAATAAGTACAGAATGGCCCGCAAAATTCGGAGGAAAAAGTGATGACATAAATGTGCTGCTGCAAAAATAAAATTATAATTCTGCCTTCCCATAAAACAGAAAAGCACAAAAACGTTTAAAAAAAAAATCAAACAAACGCATATCGCTAGAAATTTATTTTACCATTAAACAGACAAAACATTTCTTTGATAAAATTTTAATTTACAAAAAAAATGCATAACACTGCTAGCAATTAATTAATTAGTTTAGTAGGAATTTTTAAGATACCAGTATGGCGAATACAAAGCACCCCCACCCCCTCCAATGAGGGTTAATATAGCCTAGAATCATCAGGTGCCATTTTACAAGGTGAATGTTATCTAAAACATTTTTATTTTTATTTTCATATCGACTTCCATTTTTTGCGTGCAAACCACAGGATTGTCGAAAATTCACGAAGCTACACGTAATTATGGCTCCACGTTCCCTTATCTATTTAAAGCGCCGTAACAACGATAGATAAATTAGGATGCGCAACGATACGGTGGCTCGTGCAACTGTGCTTGCATAACAATGTGTCGATGCACTTTAAATCGATACCATCGACTCGCGTGAAACGAGCTCGTATTTATTGCCCGTTTGAACGACTTCCTGAGCAAAGACAAGGAAGCATATGCTGTAACTTTACAACCTTGAACATATATCGTATTTACGTTCGCGGTGGGTTATTGAACGTCTGCGGAGAGAACAAATTTGTGAATACGAAGTATGTGCGGCTTGCAGAAATAAATTCACAACGTGAGATCGTATTATCGGAGAACTATCGTTCAAAGAAAACTACATATAAAGAAAACGCAAGGGATGGGCAGGTAATTCATAACCATAAATTATTTTAAAACCTTCCGCCAAAAACTTTTCTTGTAATTTTAATAAAATATTCAAAACCCATTTGTTAACAGACATTGTAAAGCCAGGGAACAGAAAATTTTCGAAAAAAATAAAAACTTAATACTTATTGATTTAAGCAGTGTAACACTTGTACAGCAACATAACCTAAAAATTTACGTAAGTTCCTAAAGCTGCTCATTTTGAATATTAATCGCTACACTTTCTCAACGAGTATCATTTAAAGGTGAAGTGTCTCATGATATGCACGTGACATTGTTTTTACCATTCTAAATACCGCTTAACTATCCTCCGATTGCGTCAATTGATCTAACAAGACGGTGAATCGAAATTGACCGTTTCACGGACAAACACGCGGCGTATCCCCTCTTCCTATCCTCGTAACAGCAGCCAATCTCTTCGATACATCCTGGCAAATTACGTTTTATTGCATTCCGTAAGTAGTGCTACGAATCATAAACCCAAATATATATTTATCTTTCGCATTAAGCAACGGTATCATTGATAAGTTTCTCATTATCAGGCGATCCTGCAAATAACGCAGGTATTTAAAAAAAAAAAAAACCCGAGATAAATATGCAATTCTATTAAGTGTTTACTTTATAATTACTTAAGGTAAAGAATATGGCCCGAACGTAATAAAGATACGCTGTATTTGCAATAAAATTTAACGAGCCTTTATCACTGAATCTGCAGTAAAACGTCTAACAATTAACAGGTTTTGACGTCTTCAGGGCCAGCATTTTTAAAGGTAGAAAAAAAATTCATAAAAAGTTCAAGGCCTGTTATGGCTCACTGATATTCTACAATTTTGGTAAATTCAATTTTTTGATACGCTCAAAATGCGAATGGATATATTTCAAGTAGTCAAAATTATTAGTTCACCCTGTATATTCACACAGTCTAAATATCGAGGAACCTTCTCATGACAAAATGAGCCCACTCTCTTGATGTCGATGATGATTCAACTACCATTTATTTTTCAAACACCTTCTTTATACACGAACCATTAGCAAGTCTGAAAAGTGGCTGGAAAAACAACAGCAAGTGTTCGTGTAAACCCAAAGAAAAACACTCGTATCGAGCAGGTGATGATATTAGAAACACGATTGTGACGTGTAGAGGAATCTGAAGAATTAGTAAATCAAATAAGGATTTTGTAATTCCAGCACAATACCAACAGAACAGGGTGGAAAAGCTAATTAAAAAACTATCAGATGCAGCATTGTCCTTGTGACCGAAGCCCTCTTCTTATTTTTGAAAGTCAAATGAGCGCATCGATTATGAATTGCAAAAGTTACAAGTTTGAATCGACTGAACTTACACTGTCGCGAAGTCGATGCAGAAAGGTTGAAATATGGATGAATTTGTTTATTTTAAAATGATGAGATCAGAGAAGTTAAAAAAACAACTGGACGGATGAAGAAATTTATTGAAGACAAAATATTTAAAATGTGCACCAATGAATGTAATTTGTTATTGTATTATGTTATTTAAAGTAATTTTTTTTTAAACACTTGAAGAACTCATAGATGCATATAGTGTAGAATTTGAATACAAAATATGTCAGGTGTTTAAGGAATAAAAATTGGATGACGGAGGATAAAAATAAAAATACAAATTTGTAAATAAAATATTCAATAATTACAAAACAAAATAAAAAGGGAACTCGTCATTTGTCCTTCAAAATTATCAAAAGTAGCGCGTTCAAGTGCATCGTCCGCTATGTCTACAAATCAGGCATTTTGTTTCGCATGACTCATCCAGTTTATTACTCACCGTTATATATTTTCTTGTTCTTAAGAAACTGTTTTTCACGCACCGTGTCCTATCCTTCGTACAAACTGACACAATTTTTTTGAACACAATTGCGTTTCAACGTGTATTTAACGCAATGTGGATCACGAGATTTCTCTTGTTTCAAAAACCGAACACAAGACGTTCTCGTCTTTCACGGGTAACATCGTGTTCTCGCTTACAACGTTAACACCTTAAACTTCATTACCTAACCTAGCGTAGATATCCTTTGAAATCGTACACCCTGCAAAACATTACGTATTGATGCTCATTGTATGAACCACGATTAAACATTCATATTGGAAGGAAAATTCATTAGGCAGCGATACGATTTACAAATTTAGTTCTTAAAACCGAAGTACGAAACTAAGGTAACTAGTTTAACTCTGTTGTCAATAAGATACAACCATACTAACATCGAAATGTATACTAACAGACATTCTGACTGACATACCAAGGTCATGAGACAATATTACCAACACTTGAAGACTTCAATAGTCCAATGCAGTGTTTCTCAACCTTTCGACCCCTTTTTACAATAGCCAAATGAACTGCAACCCTCATTCCGTAAAAACGTTTATAATGAGATAAAAAAATACTTCGAAAATGATCACTTAAAAATATAAGTTTATAAAGTTTAATAAATTTTAAATATTAAGTATAATATTTAATTATCTTAAGATATTTAAACACAATTAAACTTTGGAAGTTGCGAGCTCATATAGGTTGAGAAACACTGACACGATGTATACAAAAGCTAAATTTAAAGGGAGACTTTAAAGGTCTCATGAGGAATTCAGGGATTTTCAAAAATTCAGACGTCTTTCAAATATTAGAAATATTTAACGACCTATACAGGTACTTTTGGGTACCAGAAAGGGTTCTCGTAGTCCCATTTTAGTCCCATAAGTACCAAAAATCACGGCAGGATCCTACAGATAATTTATAATTTTATTATTGATTTTAATTAAATTCTAATATAATTCCACATTACTGAATTTTGTCTGACAAATATTCCACCTGTACAGAATTGTCTGCTTCATGAATTCGCTACTCGTAGCAACGTATATAGTGCCTCATACGCTTACAGACGTTAGTATTAAGTTCTACAAATCTAAGACCAACTGAATCGAGGTCTGCGCGTTGGATATCATGTTTATTAGGTTTCTCGGATCTGGTGTCGTCTGTATTTGATCCCACGTTGCCGGAATGACGCGAAACATTCGACTAATCCCGCAGTACAATTGTGTACATCTCTAAGCTCGAAGTAATTGATGATCAACTAACTCTTTATTGAACAACTGTCCCTCGCAAATGTAATCATAGCTCGCTTTCTTAACATCTGACCTACGTTCAATAATAAATGAAATTTCAATAACAATTCATCGCATCACGTTACACATATTACTCTTAGCTTACACTTAATAACAATTTAGAATTAATTAACACATTATTTTTCCTCTATTCCTTGTAAACTCCTAAATTAAGATTACACTAACCTCAAATACATGCAGCTATCTTGTGTGTTAGTCCAGAAGTTCTACAATCGAGTTTGCATTTTCAATATATTTTAAAATATTTTTTCATCATAAGAAAACAGATTAAGAGTTTTGTAACATTTGCATATTGATAACCTAATACTGATCAGTGTGCAAAAAATATATATTGCATTGCAAACAATCTTCTATTTAGGTCTCATCTCTTTTTTTCTACTTACAAGAAACACGTACTTGCACGAACAATCTTCACTTGAAACACACAGCAACAGCGATTAGGTTATGTGATTCATACTCGATGTAAGTACATTCAATTTCTCAAGAATCGCGATTCATCGAACATGAATATTTTTCCCGGGTAACACACTCGCGGTCATCGCTGCACGTGTGGCTTTTCAGTATCAACTAAAATCTATGCAAATGTTCCCAGATACGTCCCTTATCGTAATCGATACACAGCAACACGTACTTTATTCTTATCACAACAAAACACTGTCTGAGCTGTCGGACATATCTGTCCCATAGCTGGAAATTACTTGTATATATGTACATATAGGGCCGTTGACGCTACTTTTGTAATTAATAGCATGCGTGTACAACGAGGTTGTTATTTCCGTGAGTCGAGCGACTCTGACTACGTGAATGACGGCACGCGACCATTTTCTAAATCGAACGAGCCGTTAGTTCCATCATGCGGACGACCATGGAATTATTCAAGGAAACGTTTTACCTTACACACCGGGAAAAACGCGAACCGCTGGTAAAATATTGCAAGGATTTAGCGGTAACGGTATTCTGCTTGAAAATTCATCTCGATTTGGGAAACGAGGAAATTTCCATTTTCGTTTCTAACGAACCGTTCACGACGAAATGTCGCCAGTAATTGTGCAACAACACACAAAACGACACGCAGCGATGGTTTTAGTTTCTCTGGTGTAGAAACGGAACAGAGGACACTACCTTAATATATGGGAACCAGGAAAATATTTATTTATATAACAAGTTTTATTGATTCATTCTGCAATATATTTTTAATAATATTGAGAGCGAGTCCTACCGTCCAATGCTTTCTTATATCGCACACTACCCCCCACCACTTTAATCCAGTGAATTCTAGTTGACCCTCGTTAACATATAAACTCCCCAACAGACACTGTATAAAAATACATCGGCGATATTTATAATTGATTGTACGCGTTCTGTCCTGTCGATCAAAACTGTTCAATAAATATCTGTGTGTTAGGTTTTTTTTTATTTCTTCAATTGCCTCGTTCTATTATTTCTGCGTCGCTTCATAGAAACGGACAGACTTCGTTAAAAGTAATTTTAATAAGTATTCGTTTCTATTCATTATGTTCTAAACTTCATTTTGTATCTAGGAGGTATGAATACAGTTATGGTAATTGGTATTCTAATAAATATTCAATTTAGAAGAACTGCAGTTAACTGTGTTCTGTAACATTTTTATGTACATGCATGATTCATACATTTGAGGTAATTTTTATTTTACTAAATAGATACCAATTAACGATAACATTTCACATTCTCTCAATGTGCGTAATTATTTACAAGATTCGGATCTCAACAGCTACTTATGGAAATCTGCAGTTGAAATCCAACGTTAAACAATGGTAAATAGTTAAATGAAATCCAAATATCTTCCCATGGTCTTCCATGTGTATCACAGTAATTGTGAGGATCTTATTCTGATTCACTCCTACAATGTAATTATCCTAATTTCTTGAAAACGTATGTTTAAGTTGATACACGTCAATAAACAATAAATTTCAAACGTAATAACCGACATTATTAAATTACCACAATAAAACATTTCATGATAGATTATACAATCGATGAAAACGTTACTTCGACAAAAGCATACTATGTTTTTACATTTTCATATTTTCTATCGTATTTAGTAATTCTCAGAAAAGTGAAATTATTAATATTAAAACCAATTACATTAATTACATAAAGATTGTGAGAAATTATTCGATTGCATTATTTCATAAGACTTACGAAAAATTTACCGATCACCGACATGTTAAATACTGTGTGTGACATTTATAGTGGAATTTGATCGATCGTAAACATTCTGTGGGGCGATACCAAGAACCAGTAGTAGAAGAAAAAGAGATAAAGAATGTTCGAAGTGTTTATAGTTTCAGTTCGAGAAGTTGGAAGCATTTAAAAATTGTAATATAATCTATAATATTCTAATATCTGTAAAATTTGAAACATTTAACATTAAAATCCAATTACTTTCTATATTTGTTTAAACATGAAACCTGAACACTTCGTAATTGGTTTTATTATCCTCTGATGATACATCATAGGAGTTGTTACCGCCGGAGGTTATGCAAAAAGCGAGGGAAAATCTGGAGGAAAGACAAAACGTCTACGGGGACACAGAGTATGCAAAAATAATGCACGGGGACTAGACAATGATTTCAAGGCGTACGTGCGAATCGTGCCATCAGTGCCGCCATTCGTAGAACAGCGGACGCTTCGTCGATTCACAGAATCTTGCACAATGAGATGCTTCTGGCGAACGGATCTCCCTAACGCATGAACTCGTTTCCCCTAGGGTCGTTTGCGCTTTTCGTAAATAAATTACCGACACGTGCGTTGCACAATCACACGAATCACGGAATCAGATTTTTTTCTGGTCGAAGAATTTTTATCGAAAGAAAAATAAACTGAGTTACCGTCAGAGCGTAAAATTTTATTCGAAATTTAAAATTTATTTTGTTTGTTTCCTTTGCGTCACAATATTGTAGATTTTTAGTATTGGTGATACCAAGAAAACTTTATTAACATATTCATTAAGAACTACCATTAGAACATTTATCATGAGGTTTGTGCTGTAGAAATAACATTATAGATAGATAACGTTTAAAATTTTTGGGGATCATGTAGTAATCTTTAAAGGGAACATGTACACACTCCTTTTCAGATAAGATACTCTTTTGAGTTGTATCTTTGGCTTATCTCATACGAATCTTCCTTATCATTATATTCGATTGCGTTTGAAGCAGGATATATCAACAAAATTAAATATCGTTTGTATTTATTTTGTATCTAAGGTCAACGGATATGTAATAAAGAATAATTCCACGAAAATAAAATTACTGTACAAAAAATAAAATAACCCTTTGACTTATTCAACCCTCTTCCTGACCTTTATTTAATAGCGTTTAAAAATAAATAAAAGATATCTGATTCTAAAAAAAAAAACGTTACAGGAAGAACGCTACAAGATTTCATAACACACTTCAGTAACAATTTCAATATGAAGTAATTTGTATAAAAAATTCGTACATTTTAATATAAAATGCAAAAGAAGGAGAAACAATTCTCAAATTGCTTTTATTTTATCAACTCGCTAAAACAGCAATCCAATAACAACAAAATTAAACGTCAGATTCATTTAAGCTTGCACCAGGGGAACCGAAACTTTTCAGTTGGCTCGGCCTTTTGAAATTCAAATAAAGGTGCCGGCCGATTGTATGCTAACAACACGTGTCAACCAGTGAATAAAAACACTTACTTTCTTCATCTTCGATGTCCCGACCGTTTGAAGAGTTTCACGTGAAACTTTTTGTATGATCAAAAAAACAAAAGGTCACGAAACAAGAGATTGAAAAAGTTAAATCAATGAAAAAGAAAAAAGAAACATTCAAAATGTTGAAATAAGAAAAAATCTAATCTAAAATTTCCCACAAATATTTTTCTTCAACACAAAAAAAAAAAAAACATATTTCCAAGATATCATATAAAACTTCCTATTTAATTAAGAACAAAGAGAGAGGAAATGAAAAAGGCAGGGGTACTAAAGGAACTAAATTAGAAAAATCTTTTTCACCTACCGTTCTCCACAGAATGCGCAGCACAAATGTACAGGCCTTATTTACCCACACTCTCCTACAAAAGGCTAGCCGTAAAAAAAAAGCCGACTGCACATTCCCGTTTTATCACGTCCAATTCAACCTTCGCGTGGAACGCGTTTCAGAACTTTCAGCGCTGATGACTGTAATACGCTTCATGCTGTACTAACCACAAATTGACTTCCTGACATGCTTCGAGAAGGACTCCATCGCGACATTGTTCCACTAATTTCGAGTGCTATGCACGGAACGCGAACGCAACGAACGACCACGTCGAACTTTATCGTTTTTCGTTTCTGAAACCACGTGACCATAGACTTAACCATAGAAAAACTCGACCGAGCTCAATTAGATGGCGTGACGTACGAAGCAAACAGGCCGAAAAATCTGAAATATAATTATAACTAGATTTTGCAGAACACCCAATACACATTGCAATTTAGTAACTTCGATACAGATTCATGCGAGTCTAATGTATTCTTGTTAAAGTTGAAAAATTGATTAACGTGACGAGAATAGTGTTGAATCGAAACAACGCAAAGGTCGAAGAAGCAAGGCTAAATCAGTCTAATAATTTACCAAGATATTCGCACACGAATGCTGAGCCATTAGATGTCAGGAAATTCGCGTCTACCTGAGAGACCGACAGACGGCTAGGTTAGAACGATATAGGATGATGCAATGCACGCGACACAAGAACTATCATTACCAAACGGACACCTTATCGCATCACACTGGTTCGGTTCGAAGAAATTTGTGAATTGGCAGGAAAACCAAGCTGATCCTTACAGGGAAAGAGATATTTAATCTCTTTTTCACTTTGACTGACCTCCTTCTTTTTTAATCATAACAACATTATTAGAAATGACTTAACGACCGTTACTCATCGCGTGTGTAGCAGACCATAACAAACATTGCATTGCTGCAAGGCAAAAGAAAACTTTTCTTTTTAATAATACAAAGTTGTGATTTATTGTTAGAACTATTTTATGGGGTTTCCTTGTAACTGCAGGTTACATAACTATTCCATTGAAATCTTTTTTTGTAACGTTGCGCTACAGAGAATATTATTACATTCCTCACTGTAGTATATTTCTTATTTGGTACATGGATCTCAAAAAGGTAAAAGAACTGTGCCACTTTGGTATTTACCATATTAGTAACCAGAAAATTTCAATGGAATACTTAATTATTGTGTTAGATTGTATCTAACAAAGACTAAATAAAAAATTATGTCTCGTTATCCGAACAGAATAAAATAAAAAAAAGCCCCGTGGTGCATGTAATCATGTCGACACTTCAAGGGAAAAGGATTTAACATGCAAATCGACGCGATGAATTAAAGCGAACGGATGTTTTTCACGGCGTTCCGCGCCAGCAGTATCACCCATAACGAACGACCACGAGAAATGACTCATTCAAACCCGCCAATGACTCTCTTTCACCATAGCCACCCCTTAAATGCGACGCTCCCGCTTTTCGGCACCCTTGCACACCCTCGAATCGTTCTTCCAGACATTACACCCCCTGAGAAAAAGAGAAGGAGAGACAGAGAGAGAATGGTTAGTGAGTGAAACAGATAGAAAAAAGGGAGTAAAGAAGATAGAAAAGTGAAGAGTGAGAAAAATAGGTGTATGTGCCCCGCGTGCGCGCACGTGTGAAGGGGAGAGGGAGAGAGATAGAGAGATCAGATGCACCCACATGAATAACACTATACACAACGAGTAATCTCATGGTGTTCGTCACGTAACAGCTTCCTGCTTGAGAACGACGTTCTCTTTTAAGGACGAAACCTAGTCGTTCATCGTCGAACGAGTTTGCGAGTTTATGCATGAAGGAAGTTTCAATCTGATAATTCTTCCTACGAAAATAGATAATTCTTTCCAAAAAAAGGATAAGTTGTTTTCGTGAGTTGTGTATTAAGTGATACATTTTTAAGTTAAATATATTTTCTCTACAAATCTTTTATATATCTACACACACATTTTTATTTAAACAACGAATAAATCATCTCATAACTCCCACATACGTTTAAAAGGTGTCCCTTCACGAGTCAACGACCGTTCATTAAAAATACACGGACTATCGATATTCCCTAGCGAGCGCCGGAATCGAAGCATTTCCACGCCATTCGAGTGCATCGCCACTTAAACTCGCAGCTGTACCGATCCGTTCTGTAACGATTATCACTCTGTCCTCCTATCAAAATGTAGCCTGACACTCTAATTGGGACAAGCATGATATCTCATTCCACGGTACACGGTATGGCGCGTAGTTAAATGAAAGTGTCTCGTTGAACACGGCCTAATGTTAAATGCATATACCATTCTAGCGTGCACCGGTTACGATCAAACGAAACCACCCTGCACCAACGCGATCGCCTTGATTCTCGAACGTCCAATTATTTTCTAAAGCAATGATCTAAAACTACTTTCTACTTCTAAAGGAATCTTGGGGATCACAGAAATATTAGAAACTTTTTTATCACAAGGATGTGAACTTTATAAAACTACACAAAATATTTAATATTTTGATCACTGATCGTTTAACGAAGATTTGCTAAGTGCTGCTCGCACGTGAAGTGCGTTAGAACCCCATTAGTTTCGACACGCACCGCTAGAGTAGCAGCACCTAGCAAATTCTACAGTTTTCTATACTTTTACATGGCGAATATAATTCCCAAATGGGATTCGTAGTTTAAAAATGGGTTAATATTCTGTCTGGAATCTATCTAGGTTCCAAGATTCGAGTGCCCCAGTTACTAGATTCTAAATATTTGATACGTCATTCTGTTAGAAATGATGGAGTTGGAATTATAATACGGAACTTCGTTGGAAACTATGGAACTTGAATGGTCGTTGATTGATGGTCCATTTTGGGGGATTTGTTTCACTGAATATTGATTTCCATGAGAAAAGGTAATATTGTATTCGACACAGTCCATTGAAAATATAATTGTCAAAAGTATTAATATTTTGGGACGTTCTTTGAAATAAAAATAACATGCCCATTTTCCTATATTTTCAAATATAATATTATTTCTTTATAATTCTATAATATTGTGTTTTATTACTATGATACTATCAAATTATTTATAATAATTATTAGCACCTAGTAATTTTAAATAAACTATAATTCTCTATTTAAAATCTTGACCTATTTCAAAGGAAAATAAAGAAGACCATTAAACTCCATACACAAATGGTACTTGTAAGAGAAAATGAATCGGAAACTCTTTTAAAGGATATAGGTAATATCCATGAAAATAAGAAAGGAACTCCTTAATAAGCACATGTTCTTAAAACCCATTCTTATCGAAATACGAATGGTTCTCTTTGTTACCTTTGCAATAGATGTTCTGTACGATTTCCTTTCACTTCAATGTGGATTTCAACTCATCGATGCAAAAGAAAATATGTAGGTCTCCTGAAAATGCCTATTTTCATTCACGTCTTTCGACAGGTTTTGCCAGATTCTTTTTCTAAATCTTGCTACCGTATTCGAGAAAATTGAAATATAAGCTCTGTTGTGGACAGAAAATTAGATTTATTGATCTTGTTTATTTTTCGTAACAGACTAAAATGCGATACAATATATTTTCTATAGCTGTAAAGTAATTATTAGGATATGAATAAAAACAATCATTTTCTTTTGCAAGGAGAAACTGAAATTTAAACTGCAACAAAGTAATACTAATTCATAGAGAAAAGATAAATATGTAGGGGACAAAACTAAAAAATGGTATCATTTTTCACCTACTTAGCAATGGTTATTTTCTTAAAAAAAATTATAGTGACTAAAACCATAAAAAACCATGCAGAAAAAATAATACATAAAGCGACCAAAAATAATAGACAATAAAGTATCCTTCCGTAAAGAAATAAACAGGTAATGAAGCAAAAACAATATTTTCTCAGCATAACGTTTACGAGGACAGAATCAAGCCACCTGAACGTACAAACCCGAAGGAAAGTTGATATCTATGGTCTTAAGCCCGATACAGTTGAAATTACTCACGAGCCAGCAGCATCGATCTAGCGAGTCTCTTTCACTCGGAGAGCAATAAGTTGGAACGTTAATCGAGTTTAACTGGAGCCGACGGGCGAAGAAGAAAACATTTACTTCGATTGCCCAGTGCACAAGAAAGTAAGACGAGAAAAGCAGAAAAAGAAAAGAGAAAAACAAATGAAAAAAAATGCTTCCCCGTTCAGCGTATTTGCTTTTCAGGTGTGAACAGTCGATGATCGCTTTCGAATGAATTTTACCCGAATGTGTTTCGAGAACGCGTTGAACCTGATCCAAATGATCAGCATGGTCAAGGCACCGTACATAAACCAACTGAAATCTTTACTTTCCCGCCGTCTCGTAAACTTGAAAAGTGTGCAACCACACACACACACACACACACACAGAGAGAGAGAGATTCGTATACACCTTTCATCCATGGTTAATAGAGTTGCTGCTACCAAAAGTACTCATACCAAAAAGACTGTACAGCTGGTTCCTTAGGAGTCTTTATGGAATTTAGAAAATCTAGTGTCGTACCTTGTCGATTTTTAATTTCCTTATTTTATTTTAATAGAAACGCAATGCTATTGTATGTACATTTTAACATTGTCTCTTCAAAGAGAAACTCAAAATAAACAGTATAATTATTTAAAATGATAATGTCATTTGTTTCATTGTACTGCAATTGATTGAAGCGACAATTGACATTAATTTATGTTATATGATAATAATCTTCTATCACATTTTGATATTACAACTTGAGCAGAAAGATTCATGAAAATCTTAAATTTCCTTGGTCTAGTGCTAATATACTTAATGGGAATTGATATTAACGTTTGAAGACTGAATTACGCGCTTTCTCGTGTTTAATAATTTAAACGTAAGACGGGTCACGAGTTTTCTCGTGTTCACCTATCGTTGAATAAAACAGGCTCTAATGTTAATCTCTAATGAAAGTAGGTTTCAAGTTTATCTTAATAACTGTACTGTTTTTTGAGTGATACAGATAATATAAAATATTAAATACTGCCGGTTAGTTAGGATTCCCAAAAATGTTAATTATGAATTAATACGAAAACATGTTGGCCACTTTATGACACCTCGTTTAACGTGATCACGTGACGCTATGTATATATCAGCCAGAATGATCTACGAACTATGTACATGTAGCTGTACAAGACGTGTCATTAGATACTAATCGCCGGGAATCATTTCGGTGGGAAGAACGGAACACGATTCGTTTCATCGCGCTACATCATTTCCCGACATATAAAGTAACGATCGAAGCAATGAGGAAGCATCATCGAAAGAGACAGAATACTGTACCGTTGTCTTATTTTCACGTGCGCGACGGAGATATACACACCTTCGAAAACTGGCGATAAACGCAACCGATCGACAGGGATAGAAAATCTTTTCCTGATACGTGCGAGGCATCGACGACATCAACGAATATTTCTACGCGACAGAAACGCGTGATGCATTAAGTAACGGGTGATACATGTTTCTAAAGATATCATTCATTACATACTTGTTCTGCGGAGGTTGAATAGCGACTTCCAAAAAATCTTTCATTGTCCACGATTCAACAATTTGAGTTATTGAGGTTAAGCGCGAGAAATGCTAGTCATTTGATTTTAGATGTAGGTTATCGTCATCGAAAGAGAAAGTAATACGGTAAATAGGAAACACTGAAATACGATTCCAACATACAACCGCTAGATAATTACTAGAAATATTAACAAATGAGTGTTATTTGTTCCACTATAGAAAAATGATACTAAATATTAAGCAATACTTACATGCGTTTTAAGTACAGAACCGAGATTAAATTATTGAGGACATGTTGGAAATTAAAAAATCATGAAATCCAAAAGATGTGCATATCAGCTGATTGGGCTCATAGACATGCTCTATGATAATGTTACTTGCATTTTCGATTGGAAGCGGTATCTTGATACATGGAAATTACCATAATTCTTAAAGAAAGGAAGTACCTAACCGTGAACAAGGGCTACTAGCAATTGTGTGTGTATCAATGAAATACATTCGCATACATCACGCAGGTGTAACATATCACCCGAAGCACCTCGGGATATCGTGCGAATTTTCGCGAAACAGGTGGCAACAGCGCGCAGGTCCAACACACACAGACAGGGACGAGAGACGAAGAAAAAAGAACGAGCACACGCGTTCGATCAACTAGCCACTTCGATGAGGAACGTACGGACGCAGTGAGAGGAAGACAGAGACGCGACAAAATTAAGAATTGAAAGGGAGGATGAGAATACGGTGAACGGCACGAAAAAATTGAAAGGTCTTACCTTAGGCCTGTAGAACCATTTTCTGATCGACTCCATAGCAGGGCTGTCGAGGATGTCGGCAGGCTCACAGGCGAGTCGTCACTGCGCCTCTTGCGACCAAAGCACTTGCGACATAGCGAAATGTGCCACCACGACCTTACCAGAAAGCGTCACACCACGAGACACCAATCGACCGCATACGAGATAGAGTTCCTTCGCCAAGTACCACCGTTAAACATACGATCAACGACGATTTCGGTCTGTCCGTACATCCGAAACTACGCATCTAACGTGAATCACGCGTCCGTAAGACTGACTGACCAGCACCGACACTGACTGCAAAGGCGCAGCTCGCTGTTACGCATGCGCACACCAAACATCATGGTCGACGTGACGTTTCAGTTTTCAGTGAGATCGCCATCTATGTTGCGTTCAAATGCATCGAATCATCATTTCAATAATTCTGTCTTTTTCTTTTAATTATAAGAATGCAACTGAAAATTGTGATTACAGTATTAAAATATGAATTTTGTCTTGTAATATTTTTTATTCTTTTAAACTGCATATATGCATTTACATTATTAATTAATTGCTTATTTTGCATTTTAAAAGTATTTGATCGTAAAACTGATCAAGTTGTTTATGAAAGTTTCTTTTCAATGACTAAAACTTAAGTTTAAAAAAGAAATTAGTAACTATCAAATATGTATAGTAGAATTTCTTTTGTGTTCCAACTTCGATAATGAGGAAATTACATGAAACGGTATAGTTTTAATATTTCACAAAAACTTTGATATTAGGAAGTATATGCGAATAGTTTGAAAAACATATACATAAATATCTCATATAAATATTGGGTTATTAAATAAAATTACCAGCGATACACAGAAGGAATTTAATAATATTATCTTGAAATTTAACACATTTTGATCTACGTGACTAGATTATAAAAAAAGCAATTAAAAATGTATGACTTTAACGATGTTAAATATTATGGATCACAAATTATGCACATATACATTCTTAAGTTTCATATTTTAAGTATACATTTCGATTTAAAATTAAAAAATAAACTCCAATAAATTTACTTAAAATTAAAAACGTCTAAGCCTCAATTGAATAAAATAATAAAAATAACGCAATAAATTCTACTATACAAGTGCGTGGATCACACAATCTATAACTTAAAACGAATTGCAATATAATGTTATACAAATTCCTTCGATTATGTTAACAAATTAACACTATCAATGCAAAAAACAATTCTGTTGAATGGAAATAATTAAACCTTATGTTATCTTTTTACTTCTTGAGATTCATATACTTATACAAAGAAGTGGAATGTGTAAACTGCTAAACACTTAAAGAATTCAAATACAGAGAGATTTGAAACACCATTAAACGAATAATTTTTCGGACAAATTACTACTGGGTTTAAATCTTAATAGAGTAGAAATAGAACACACGTTGTGCTTGTACTCTCAAGAAGTAACATATAGCGATAATTTAGTTACTTTGCTTAAAACTTTTTGAAAATAACATTGAGGATATTCAACACTATATTCTCTACATCCTACAATAACTAAGTTGTAACTAGATTTAAAAGTTCTACTTTCAAACATTTTATAATTAGATTTATTAACCGAAATGCGAGTTATTACAACTAACAAAAATATATTACGAATTCTTTTTTTTCTTTTTTGTTGTAAGGCAAGAATTTTAATTTTGAGAATAAAAACTTTCAGGTAATTAAATACCACCAAACATCATTAATATACAAACATTAAACAGTATGTACTTGGCTCAAAAAGTTATAAGCAAAATGCTTCTTGTAGCATACATATTCTATGTTCAGTTTTTGTGCAATAACACTTCACCCAAGGCTACCAATGCAGTCCTTGTTATTTCGATTACATTCTTTATAATATTCTTCTCAAAAACTGTATGTATTACAGTAAATACTGGTTATGTAACTACAGAAACATCTAATATCTGATATAAGCATCACTTTACATTTGCTTGAAAAAATGCAAGGTTTTACTACATAGGTAGTAATATCAATTTTTTCCCTTTGCTTTAAATGCAATAAACTACCATGTTTTACTTATAGACTATGCAAACTCACTACTTATCTAAGACATCTATATCACTTGAAATGAGAGTAGTTGAGTAACTTCTTGTCATATTATATTACACGAATTCTTTTTCTTTCGTTTTTACTTTGCACTGATATACTTAAAACGCGTAATTAACCATTTTCATCCATTACAAACATTCAAAGTAACAATTAATGTATATTTAATTGATTGCCACACAGTAGTTAAAATATTTCAAATAGTATGATCTAATAAATATCACCTAAAATAAGAAACATTTAAGTGCATTATCCATATTATTGCACAGTGAAATATATCAGGAAACATTTTAAGCAATAAATGAATAGTATGTTTTTCTTAGCAATTACAAGTTTTCATAATTATGCCACATTATTTTAGAGGTTTTATTTCATTTAAATCTTTCAAAATATAAGATTTTATCGTTTTTTCAAACTTAAACGATAATATTGAAATTTATAAAATACACAGGCTTTAATCAAAAACGTCGTTCATAAAATATTGAACATATAAACATTAAATAATCGGAATAAATTTTTTTCTAAAATAAGCTTCCTTAACATTTTTAGGCACAAAGTAGATATTTTTAATAAATAAAATACCATGTATACAATAAAACATTTCGGTGCTTAATCTTTAACCGATTTTGTCGATTGAATTGTTTAAATGATTATTAAAAAGCATTCTGAAAGCCAGACTAATTATATTATATAGATAAGATAAATTTTCTTAATTCAAGTTAGTCTCTAAAGTTATAAAAATTTTCAAATAACATATTAAAAATAATTTCATAACAATGAAACGTAATTTCGTTTAACAAGACTTACAGGATATAAAAACATCAACATGAAAATTCTTTTAAATTCCTTATAAAATTCCATTAGCGAAAAATTGTACAGAGAAAAATTCTGTAAATCACATACCATTCTGTTTTGTACCGATATTATTTCTACAATGCAGTTCAATATAGTAATATAATTATCTAGTACCAGGAAAAACATTGATGAGATTGGATTTGTACTACTGTAATAATAATTCTACCGAAAACACAGCAAATATTCTCTGCATTGTGAGATAAAAAGTTGACTTTTTAATACAACTGTCATAATACCATCATTTCAATTCCTACTTAATCAGAAATATCGAATCATATCTTCAGTTAGCATTCAAAATCAAATTATTTGTTAAAAGATAACATTAATCATTGTTTAAAATGTGTGGCATGAAAAATGAAGATATGAAAAACAAATATCCTTTTTCTAATACAAATGCGAGTTATTCAGAGGCACCTGCGTAAGGTTATAATGATTCAATTTGACTACCATTAATGTATGACTTAATTTTAAGGTAAAACATTATAATAAACTTCATACCTTTCATACATAAGTTTCTTGACCAATAAGTCACGACGTTGTAGTAAAAATACGAAGAACAGTTAATTCATGTGATGATAAACTCGTAAATTTAATAGAAGTAACATACGACGATAAATTGATTCACTAAAAACAAAACTATTCAAACAAGCAAAAAGTAACGTTTAACTACACGTATAAACATAATCGATAACGTCTATAATGGTATATACAGTTTTGACACAAACGTATCAGTAAAAACAGAATGTCACACCAAATGGTTTCAATGACATTTTAAAGGTGCAATACAAATGCACAAGATATACAAGTAGATGGCACATATGCTTGTGAAATTAAAAAAAAACGTTATAAATTAGGATGCTACTTGTTGCAGCATTAGTAACTTAAAAAAGCAGGAAGAAAGTGCTTGTATACACTCATATTATTTTCTAGCAAACAAAGTAAAAAATTTCTGGGATCTGTGAAAAGACAAATCGTTGGCAAGATGAGAAACACTACGTTCGTTGATTTGAATGCGTGTTGAGACTGAAGAATCGATTGTCCTTTTTTAAACTCGTTGCTTAACTAAAGCCAAATTGCACTTTTCGACACTGACAGAGCCATTTAATTATTCGAGCATTACGCTCCACGATACTTGGTGGATCGCTGACCCTTTGATTGCTATCATCGTTACCCATTCCGACACTGCAATCATTGTTTTGCCATTGACTACTTTGATTTGTTTGGTTGTTCCCAGCCCAAGAGTAAAGACCTAACGCCGAATCAACCGAACTAACGCTATCGAAAAATACAGGAGACGACGACTTCGAATCTGGTTTTGTTATACGCTGATAATTGTCCGAGTCGAGACCCAAACAGTCGAAGAAGTTCTCGAGCTGAGTAATTGACCGAGGGGGTCGTGCAGGTACTTTGTTGGATCTACCATTATCTTGACGCCAATAGCGATCACTGATATCCGATTTTGATCTGAGGATTGGTCGACCACGACCCTCTTTCCAGCCGTCAGAAAACCTGGTATACACATAAAATTGCTTCCATTGTGTAAGGTCGTTAATAACAAAAAGGAGAAAATTATATCATAAATTTAAGCATGTACCTTGAGTTGCACGTCGGACTATAATCCGTCTGACTGTTGCTGCTCTCAGAATCAGGACTATAACGTCTCACAACAGATGGAGGGGTACCGTTAGCGTAACTACCTCTTCTTGAACGATCTTTATCCGTCGAGTGTTGAGTGGATGCACCGCTGTCACGACGTATATGGCTCCAACAATTCTGAGGTGAAATATTTCACTGGATAAATGCTGGATTTCCATTTAACGTTACTAGGTTCATTGTTTTGACTATACCTGAATTATTGGCGGAGGTTCACTGCGAGGTGTACAATGTCCAGATGATCCACCGGAATCTCTTGCAGTTGCTCCATGACTTAATTTACTTGAACCCGACGATTTTTGCGTCCGACCACCGGCAGATAACACACTACTGGCATCACCACCACCTGAACCTAACGAACGTCTGATGTGTCTCGAGCTGGAATAGTAACAGCTTACATGAGGATAATAATTTCGTGTTCTCTAAACGTAAAACGCACTATGCGAATCTTTTTATCACTCAGGACCTTTTCTTTATAAATATCAAAATCTAGAATTACACATTTTCAAGGTTAAAACTTCTTATCATCAAAAATTGAATCTTTTTCAATAATAAACATTAAAATTAGACAACATTCAAATTAAACAAAGTTATTGATACAACTTGGTCATCAATGGCTTGCATCACCCTTTACAAAGGACTATATATAACTGTGTTCCTTTGAAACATGTGTTCCAAAAGCACTCCTCTGCCACTAACGGTTCTGAATAGCACAACAGTACCCGCAAGGCACTAAATCACAAAAGTTTCAAACACATATCATCGCTGCTACTCTACGATTATAGCTCACGGTGCATATGTGAGAAAATGTTTTGAATACCTGCGATAACAGACCGCGTCTCGTTTAAAACTGTGCTCCGAATAGTCGGAACTAGTTTCACAGTCCGGGCAATTGCTCGAGGATTGATGATGCCCGGATGGCTTAGTTGACTTGGTCGATGCACGTGGCGACAGGGACGCTCGCCGTCGCGTGCTAGTATGGAGGTCGGGCAAAGATTTGTGACACACCGTGTTCTCCACCGACTGTGAGCTGGTGGATTTCCTTCCATTTCTTCCAGATGTATGTGAATGCGAGTTGCTGCGGCCAAACTTGAAACGGACATCTTGTGTACAGTGCTGTATAATTTAATAAAAAAATTAATTTATTATGGATCTATATACAAAACCATAACCATAAAATATCAATACATTGTATACATAGTGTACAGAGCGAATTTCACAACTTGATCACCTGAAATAAGCTTGTGATTCATTTATTACAGAGAAAAATATTTCAAATGAAAGTTGTATGCTATTAAAAGGAACATAGGGTACTGTAATATTTTAACATATCATGCAATTTTTATTTGAGACATTTTCTTCTATAACAAATAATTCCCAAGTTATTTAAACTGATCAAGTTACAAGACTTACCCTGTATAATACAAAAATATGTATAGTATAATAGTACATAATATTCACAATAATACACTATTATGTTATAATTTAATTATACATGATAAATATAATTTATTATTTGAAATTCGTGAAACAGGTTTCTCGAATTACTCTGTGTCAATTTCATGGCAGTTTCATCGTCCATGCAGTGCACGCGTTTAATAAAACAGTGGAGGAGCATGTCTTCCGCGTTAAACTCGCGAACACGTGTATGTACAACTTCCGGCTCCTAACTCCGTTTCCTGTCTCTGACACTTCAACAATTACAATTCATCATGAGGGAACGTGCATACGTATTCACGTGTGAAATGCAATAGCGATGAATGAAGTATTATCGAGTAAAGTGTCGTTACACCTTTCTAACACTATTTATTAGAATAAAATGTGTCACAATATTTCATTATCACGTTTAAGGTATTTATGATGTTATTAGAAGTCTGAGGTAAGGTATTTCATTTATTATTTTTATGGAAAAAAATATTTTAATTAAATGCAAACATTTTGTAACCATCAATATGATGAAATTGTTGAAACCAACAAGGAAAAGGGAATGAACAAACCATCTAACACCAAGTTAAAAATACACACATAAGTTGAACGAAGTAAATGATAGTTATACACTACCACTTATGTGTATTTACGTACCCAGTGAAGACTTTTCACGATAATAATACACTAACATGAAACAGAAACGTCCATTAGAAAATCTTCCAAATTACACAAATATTTCAATTTTTAAATACATCATATTCTCAGATGAAACAAAAAAAAATTGGGTGTGCAAATACTTAGAAGTAACAGTGCATACATCTGTGTTGGTGATCATGAAAGTAGAAAGTACTTGATAAATGAGCCAAATCACAAAAACTGAAAATATAAATTTTAGAAAAAATTTTTGACTTAGATTACTTTCATAATCACTGGCTTATTTATAGAAAAGTTTCTTCACCTTTCCACGTTCGTCGTCGCGAAGATTGGGCGACAAACTCCCTGGGGAATAGCGAAATTTCTCCTCCTGCGGGATTCCGTTCGATTGAATAACCACCGTCTGCGTCGGGCTGTCTGGAAAAAACACGTTCTCCTTGCTATCGGTGTTCAGCAAACGACGTAATTTCGCCTGCAGCTGATCTCCACTGGTGCTGCTCGGCGGTCCAGAAACCGTGCGCCGCTGCGGAACAGGAACCAGACGCGGACTCTTCGGTGGCAGTGCGGGTGGCAGTGTTTGTTGTGGACTCAGAATCCCGTCTGCTATTGAATAAAAACAAAACGCGAGTCAGAAACACCATCGTTTTTCGATCCATTTATAATGGACCACGTATTGGTATATTTTTTCTAATCGCCATTTTTCCATTATTTAATGTTCTATTTTAATATGTTATACTAATGTAGACCTACTATAATATCTACTATAATAATTTACACTTTTGTGTTAACGTATACCTTTCGTAATAATCATATCGTTAATCAATATTTTTTTTTTTAAAAGATCTAATAAAAATTTAGACTAGTTCACAAAAAAAATGACAGAACGGAATTCTATTTTACGTGAAACAGCTTATACCTAATTAGAGAAAAGTAGTATTGTTACCTTGTTCGAAAAATATTTTTGTTTCCCAAAACGCAAATCTGACGGAACATATTAACAATTTTCCTTGGGTGCAAATAATTTCCAGGGGTAAGTGTAATCTTAACCGAGAGTTTCACAGTGAAACACGCTACCCGAACGGGAAGCAGTGTTTTGGAAGTAACAAGTTTGGGCGTAAGAATATCATGTGTCGCGTTGAGAGCAATCTACAAGAGGTAATCACTTAACAGTAGGATATAGAACATCACAGATGACGCCACGTATAGCGTCAACGTTCGAAAGTTTTAAGGTTAACAGATGCCGCGCGACTGAGAAAAAAAAAAGTAGTCTTTGTACACGAGAGAGAAAACATTCCCAAGAGAGACTTACGTCTGTCTTGCTCATGGCACGATGCCCAGCAACATGGTGGCGTCATCGGAGCAGGTGGTAGCTGCGACGGCGACATCGGTTGCAGCGAGCAGGTCGACGTACTCCCGCATTTTCTCAGCAGTCTGGGTGGCGCGCTGGGCGCGCTCAGCTGTGAGACTTGAAGATGTCCGCTGTTCTTTAGTTCCTGCTTCCGGTCCAGCACAGTCTCGCTTTTCACATAGAACGCCTTCGTCTCCTGGAGCAGCTCCACCGCGCTCTTCCGCTTCCCTACGGCACGTGACAAGGAAACCAGACGGCTGTAAGTGACACTCGAGTAAAAACGATAAATAGCCCGCTTCCTGTAAACGGATACCGACCAACCACAGATATACCAGCACGGCAGGGTTAGCCACGTGCGCCGGCACGAGCCTCTTTCTATCCGACTTTGTCTGTCGTTGCCTACATCGTGTTCGTTGTTTGGAAGGGTGAAAGATAATAAGAAGAAGCTTATGGTGATCGTGGTGGAATTCCCATGAACGGACTGTTAAACACGAGAAAGTTACTCTGACGAAGCGAAATGGGGATGTAGTGGTGATACACATTTTACACTGATCCGAGGAAACACCATAAAATACTGCCCATACCGATAAATGTTGTTAATACCTTTGATCTGGTATTAAGATAATATACTGTAACGATTAGGGCATTGACCGACAAATCTTGGAGATCCTTATCTTTATAGCATGTTGTAAAATACTGAAATACCTGCTTAAGACATTCGTTGTAATTGAAAATAGGTTTTAATAATAAAAGTCAGGCAATAATGTTAAAACTGAGAAGTGTTGAATTTAACTAATTTCAGGTGGATAAATAAGATGTACAAGTGCTATTAACTTAGCTAAGGGTGCTAAATGAACCTCCTCGACCTCTATCCCCTTTTTTGAGAACCATCAAATTTCAACCTCACAATGCGTTCGGCCTGCCGACCGAGCGGCAAATGAGATAATATTGTCTATTGGCGCTCCTTATATAGTCCGTGACCGTCTCAAGGAATCACACGGTTACTGTCGGTCGCTGTTTTATCGACAGACCTTATAATCTAGTTTTCGATCTTAATTTTTTTAGCTTCTTTTTAAATTTTTCCTTCTGCACAGTGAAAAAAAGTTATATTACGTTTCAAACTTTTAATACATTTAACAATGGTATATCATAACTTTCTGTTTGCTCTTTCGTGGCCTGCTTTCATGAATATTCGCTACGAAAATGGCTCTTGAACAAAGTCCGTCGAGTACCCGCAATTCCAGTTTAATTAGTCAGTTTTAGTGGCAATTTATTGTAAGAAGAACGTTGTTAGTGGGAGTAACGGGGACAGAATTTGTAAAGTATAAAAGCACCTAGCATTAGAACCAACATAACGTTAAAAAATGTTAACCATACCATACATTCATATTTGTTAAACAGTAATACAGTGTTCTCTAATTATCTCCAGTATTATATAATTACTATATTTTATTTGTATACCTTATTACAAATCAGAATTTCTAAAATATTATAATAGTTAAAAAAAATGAAATATTTATAAGAAATTGAAAATAGAATTGATTTTCATGCGTACCATTTTTCACGAATTTTTCTCAAGATTTCTCGAGAATGCAAAACATGCATGGAAGCTACCTGTAACTCGATACACACCCCGTTTCTTCATTGTAACGCGATATTGGAAGTATTTTTCGACACTTGTCCGTATTCCCAAAGGCACGCCACGGTCGTGTGCAAAAAATGATACTCGGATTCGAATATTGAGAAAATTCGTTAACATTTATTACAGCGATAACCTTCAGTATTATGCAATCGTACAGAACCAATGAGTATTTCATTGAATTAACTCGTACAGTGAACGAACAATAATTATGAATTTCATTTTTCGACGCATATAACATAATAATATTAAAATCAATATTACGATTAATATCGAAGGACTCCAATAATGAAAGCAATAAAGCGAACATGATGTAATCGCAATTGCTAATGTTAACATTATGGCGTGTTACGTAACAAACCACTGGCGCGAACTCGACTTACAAACTTCTATTGAAACCATAAAGAGATAGAAAGAGAGAGCGAGAGACATTTCACTTGTGAATCGAAGTGTAATACCTATTTCGAAACCCTTGTAAAATATTACGAACGAAGGTACACGACCTCGTCAATAGTTTCACTTCAACATAATTTCCGGGTGGCCACCAGCGCATCCTGTTGTGCCAGCGAATCGCCGGAAACGGTGAGCAGAAAACACAATCGCGTTGGTCGTTTAGGAAATGGCACCGGTAAAAAACGTTCAATTTATATAATTCAACTACAGGGATATATGGCGGTTAATAAAGAACAAATAAGGTGCACTGTAACGTAAAGATGCATTTTTTTCTATAATAAAACAACTATTGTACCGTATCTTTTTCGTAGAAAATTAAAAACATCAGGGATTATGTATACTTGTGAATATAATAGTAGAATATATTAGATATATTAAATAGTGCTATATATTACATATATATCGGATATATTAAATATCTCTATCAAATATATTGGACATATCAGTTGTACTAAGTGTATCAGATATATCAAACGTATCACTATATCGGATATATCAAATATAATTATAAATATATTAGATATGTATATATATGAGTAAACATGGTAAATATATCAGTAACTACTATTTAATAAATCAAATAACAAGTGAGTCTGTGAGAACTGAAATTTTTATGTTAATTATCAACACTTTCGTAATGTTGGTACTAGAAATTAGCCGAGGAAAAAAATGTTTCCACACCAGGGAATGAAAGTAACGAGATTAGTTAGTCAGTCGCCAGGAATAAACGAAGGACAAATTACGCGTAAGGATCTCCTCCGACCGCCATTGAAGATGCCACCGTGTGCTGTACCAGGTCCTCATGAATAATTCAACATAGCACTCTAATTACGTTACAAACTTTTATCGACGGGAATCAATTTTTTCACACTGCACCGCTGCAGATCCTGATCTACAATTTTACGGTGACCTCGACAGGTTGAGGGATTATAAGAAATTTGTTGTTAAAAAAAAAGGAATCTGTGTTCTGTCCCATTATAAAAAATATCTCATTGTCAATACCTATGTAATATTTGATACTTTATCAGAATTCAGACTGAAATATTGTACATAATATGTCAGATATATCAGATACGTCAAATATATCACCCTAGATATATTACTCTTGTAATTCCAAAATACAGATACCAAATATATCAAATATCACTGGATATATTAGATATTACTAGATATATTATTCTTGTAATTCCTGAATACAGGTATCAGATATATTAAATATATTAGAATATATGTGACAAATGTATCACGTAAAATTGCGAAATACAATTTAATCTGCCGATCAACGAAAGGGTTGAGGGACTTTTCGACGATTTCGAACGTTTTCCGGTTGCTGCGCCCATGGGGCAACGAGAGTGGTGCACGTGTACGCAGTTTACACGCGCGGTCGGGTTAAAGTGTCTCGTTGAGGAGGGCGAGAGAAGACGAGGCCCGAGCGTTAACGACAAGCAGTCAGACATCTGCGACTGCTCTCCCGTTTTCGCGTGCCACGCACGTTGATGATTGATGACGCGCTTCTCTGACACGCCTCGGGGAGCTGATACCCTCGTCCCGCAACAATCAACGATTCGTTCGCGATCGCGAGAGGGCAAGGAGGAATCGATTAGCCGAATTGATGCGTGGTCGTTTGAATTCGGGCCAATTTACTTATTTCTGGCCACGGCCCGGACTATACTGGGTGGACGGACAAAAATACGATCGTGCACGCTGTTTAAGAAGTTTAAGACCAAAGGGTCGAAGAAAATTAATTAATTAATTAATAAGAGATAACAGTATAAATAAAATTTGTATTCTATGTTAATCAATAAATAGTGCTCTACCATAATGATGATAAAAATGAATAGATAAACAATATTTGCAAACTAAATAAACATTGTCCTAAATTATAAATTAATTAATTAATAAGAAATAATAGCATAAATGATAAATCTTAATTACCCTATTGCGTACAATATCTGTTATTTAAAATTAAAATATTTTTCCTTCAAATATTATTCAATTCCTTTAACGAAGAACCTCGCGCGAAGTGATTCGTTCTCCAGATGGAAATTGACTTGGAGCTTCTTCCTGATGCATATTAGAAATCCCCTTCCTCCCATACAAATCATCCCCCTGTCAGATATGGTAGCCGATGACATGTGTTCGACGCGCTCTAACAGAGTTTCTTTTCGAACAGCCGCAGACCGCGATAATAACGCGCCTGGATAGCAAGTAGATAAGAAAAAGGATGAGCGGGCAGAAACCTCAAAGAGCACTGGCTGCGGATTCTACGATGCGACATGAAAGGGTGTATAGTTGTGTGCAGCTTCGCGAGGGAACCTCGGGAAACGTCACGGTGGCCGTACAATTTTTTGCAATTTTCCACCGCGACAATGGGGGGACAAAAGTGAGAAAAGTTTCACGCCACCTCGAAACTGTTCCTCTTTTTTTTTCGGAGCAATGTAATCTTTTTTTGTCCGCCTTTCGGAACTTCTGACGAGTCTTTTTTCCTTTTTCGTGGCTCATTGTTTTTTTGTTACGTTGCTGGGAAAAATATTGGTTGAACATTGGGAGGGGCAACAATGTATGAAAATTGTGAAAGGAAAAGTGAGAGTGATGAGAAAAACTCAACCGCACAGTCCACTAAATGCTCCACCTATTCTACTATTTAGTACTATATGGTACCAAATATTATAGTTTATATTATCTATCTTTGTATTTTATATTATAGTTATATTGCATAAGGAAAAGTTAGATTTAAAGTTTGTTTCGCTGACGCTTAGTTAATTATCGAGAACTGCCCTGTGCGGTAGCAGGTACAACACTTTCACATTTATCGTGGACCTCCGTTCACCTTTATCACGGAAGCAACACTTTCATATTCATCGCGACTCTCAGTCCATCTTTATCGCGGGAACTACATTCTTCACATATATCGTGGACCTCCGTTCACCTTTATCGCGGGAACGCTAAACTGGGCGACCCGTGTCCCAGGATCGTTATAAAAGAGAAGGCTTGTTCGAGCGGCACGTAAAAACGATAATTAATGACGATAACGGTGAAGGGTGAAGATAAAACGGGTCCCCGCTCGATAGGAAGTTCGTTCAAGGATGGTCGCGCGGCACGCGGCGTAAATAATGAAGAGTTATGAATCGCAAAAGTCCGTGGCCGTGGTCCGGGAATCGATTCTTGGTTAAGTAACTTTTAATTAAAACGCTTCTTACCTGTGCTTTCACCAGCCCCTCCTGACACTGAGAATTTTGCAATTACTCTGGATTCCGATACAAATTGAAATTACGAGGGGATTCAGTTTGACAATGACAATGAAACAAGTTTGATTTAGCTACTCTAAATTCAACGCAGCAGCTCATTGGCTATTATAAAGTTTAAAGCGTTACAGGTTGGAGGAGCAGTTTTGTTTAATATCACTTCATTTATGCATACGCAAGGTAAATTGTAAGCGAGGGAAATGATAGTTTGAAGAAATGAAATAATGAATTCGTTAAATTAGAAATTCGTTAATATACTTACTTTTTAGGTTAATTATAACGATGTGAATTGGTTTAGTGAATTGATTACTGAATTTTATAACGAATTTCTATGTATGATCGAAATGAATTTTTTTTTCCTGTAATTTTATAAAATACTGGAATCAATATTTCCATATTCAATTGATATCACGTAATTAATAATTTTATCGTAGCGTTAAAAATTCTAAACGATGAACTTATCAAGTGTAATGTAAAAAATAAATTATGCTATTGGGACATTTTAATATATTGCTATTATGAAGAGAAAAAATAATTTCCCTTCGACATTCTCCAGCTAATAAGAAAAAAGTTACATCGATATAAATACTTTACTCAAAGCGTCTTTTTATACACCGAGTCTCCCTCAGGTTCAATCAAAGTACAGGTTTAAAAAAAAAAAAAAAAGGAAAAGGTTGATCATGAAAAGTGAACTCCTCGACCTTCACCTTCAACGTATGTACAACACGTGGCAAAGATTATATTAATAATAATAAATGGACAATGATGTTTTTTATATACTTTTGCACCCTTTGTTAGGTACATTTTTATAAATTAAAAATTCCAGATAAAAGCACGAGCAAAGGACTCCACCAGAATCGTTTAATTTGGTTTAAAATTTGTCGGTATTCATTCGTTTCTGAATGCGAATTTTCACTGCAATTATTGAATGGATAACACTAAAGAGGATCTCCCGTGAAAATACATACGTAGGAGAAAAAGGGGGGAAGAAGTTGATCGCTCTTAAAATTTGCCTAGACCGGGAATCGAACCCGGGATCTTTCGCTTACTAGGCAACTGCTTTAACCACTAAGCTATTCAGTCCGAACCAGAAACTTCTTTTCTCCTAGTCTATTTAATGGAACCCATACCGCGATCATTGGATGTCGATCTTACAAATAAATGAATAAAATAAATAATAAATAAACATCTAGACTCACCGGTGTGATCAATGTGCCGTTGATGATTCCTGACATAAGGTGGTGCAGGATGTCTGGTTTGCATGTTCCAGTAGGAGTTCCGACCGTTCCCGAAATTATTGACCCGCGGCTGCTGCGAAGGCGAAGTCTGCTTGCAAGGCAACCTGGCCATGGCAGTCATCATTTTCTTTCCACACCTGATTAGCAGCCGAATTAATCACTTCATCGGTGACCCGCTTTGCTGCGCCGTCGTTTCAACCCCATTTTCGAGCGATCGTCTGCTCCCTGAAACAGGACCCGGTTAATTATCTAAAGAAACTGGCCAGTCTTGGTTGATAACATTTTTTGAGTTTTCTATAAAAATTACTCCTTTTCATTTTTTTGGGAGGGGTGAAATTCCATTTTTTTAGAAAAAAAAAAAAATTCGAATTTGCGTAAAAAAATCTGACGAACAAAATATGGAAATCAAAAGTATTGGGAATTCGTGTAAAATTGCAAATGAATCTCCAAATAAAAAATTTTCAAAGCAAATTTATTTTTGAACTTTTCTAAACAAATTAGTTTGTTTCCCTATGTTATGAAAACGCGTTTTGAATCATTTACGATGTTTCATTAGCAAACAATAATTGTACACAAAATTCACTAGATTTTGAAACCGACTATACCCTATAACATCACACCATATCGTCACGGAAAACGACGCGACACGAAAGTTGTCCTTATCGAAGAAATCCGTTTGTATTTTCTTCTAACGTTTGACCTGAAACTTTTGCCGGCTACTGTACGCGGCACAGTTTCCGGTGGAACGATAATATTTCTCGTTCGACGATAAACGGAGCCCGCCTCGTTCGCCTTCGATTCCTCGCCGCATGACTTTATTCACGCGTGTCATTTGCGAGATTGCGCCGCGCCGAGAAATCGTTGGCGTTTCAGAAACGCGCGCTCCGCCGTGGAGAATCCTCGACGGGGTCGGTAATGATCGTTGCGATGGAATTTCGCGCCGGGAACGAAACGAACGACTCTCGGTCAGCCGCTGATGTGTCGCGAACCGGTAAGGAAAAATCGTCGACGATAAAACAAAATTGTCCGTTTCTTCACTTGGCTGATGAGGCATTTTTTGAGTCGAGTGCTACGTATGTATGTATGTGTATGTATGCACAGTAGCGGACAAAAGTTTAAGACGAGAGAGAGGACAATGTAAAACATAATTTTATAGTTTGCAAATATCGTTTATCTTTAATTTTTTTGTCACTATGGTAGAACGCTATTTATTGATTAGTATAGTGTACCAATTTTATTTATACTGTTATTTCTTATTAATTAATTCTTTAGTTAAGTCCTTTTTAGAATTTTCAACGATCATTGTAAAATGATTGGAAAACTATCAAATTAAAAAAAAAAACTTTTTACACCTCCTTTCCTAAATTACATTTTTTTTTCAACTTTCTAAGTAATCCAATACTATCACTTGATCGATTCGTGAAAGCATCGATCGACACGGTGCAACTTTCATCGCAGGAAGCACAATAAGAGCTTCCAGAAAGAAAGTCAACCGACGAGCCTCTTTTATTTTCTATCGATATCTAATTCCAGTTTTACTTTACTTTTCGAACGGCTCCGCTCGATCGCTTTCACCACGCGTGTGTCATGCTTTCCTAGAACAGTTGTGCGGCTGGTAATCTGTTACGAAGATGCTTCGAAGTGCTTTCACTGTTCTCGGTATTGGACTGATTTATGGCAGCCATTTTAATTACGCGGCGTGGCTCGATTCCTGGATCTCGTTCTATTGTTCGAATGCTTGCAAACACATCGATATTCGAATAACCAGAATCGTTACATTTACTTCCCAGTGTTTTACAAGAGGTTTATTTTTGTTAACAAGTTTTACCATATCTTAACCTCATTTTTGTGATCAGCTGTTTCAGCGGGAGACCGCCATGTTGTTTGTATATATTAGGGGGACCGGAAAGCAATATCGTTTCTGTCATTCCATCTTTAGACATTTTGTTCAAAAACCAATTGATTCTTATCAATCCGACACTGAAAATTTGCACACTAGATGGCAAAAGATTGTTGATAATAAGAGTGATTACATCATTGATTAAAAATAAAGACTCGTTAAAAATGTATGTTTAAATTTAATGTAAGAGAACGACATTACTTTCCGGTCTCCCTAATAATTACAATCTATTCCTGTACCATCCTTACAGCTTCAGGAGGTATATCAAGTTTTAATCGAAAAATTTTCAATTATTTTCGAAGACTTTTCTATCATATCGAATTCAAGATATAATTTATAACGGCGATATAGATGCTCATAGGTCAAAGATTAATTTTACTTTTAGGATTTATTTATTTATTTCATATTTTATCAGTGAACAGGATACGATGAACGAGTCTCGACTACACGTTTCAGGTTCTATTTCACAGCAACTCAGTCCTCACTTAGTCCATCTTTCGCAGACACGGCATCCTCTAATTATTTTCGCCGGGCGCAACGTACCGAATCCTCCGTAAGCACGCGGCCATAACAAACTACGATAACGTCTCGTTTGCACGCCGGCTTATTTGCCCTTGCGCGTCCTCAAGGACACCGTCGGTGGCTGGCAGCCCAATAGAAAATTCAGGAAACAGCCTATCAGATCGCCGTGAATTTCACTCGGCAAGCTTTCCCGCCCGTTCTGTCGGATTTCCGGTTATTTCAACCGACACGCACTGCAAGACACAAGATAAAAACGGTCGAACAGATAACTCATCGTCGGTTATGTTTTTTCGCTTTCCAAAATCGTTCTTCTAAGGAAACGACGACGCACAGCGATGACAGAGCTATCTCTTTATCTGTTCGTGAGAAAGTGCCATTAACGGGGACACGCACTACCCACTGAAACTTTAAAATTGCCTGGCAATTCGTACATACAGGGTGTGACTCACAAAATTGATCAAACGATTAGGCTTACATTTTTTTTGATAAATACTCTTTTTTGTACCTTCTAATTATTGCAACTTAAAGGTAGCAATTGTATAAATAAAGAATACGATAACCCATACCCGCTAACAGCAAACTGCTATGCGGACACAGTTAGGAGACAAAACTGTTTTGTGCAACAAATTTGTATTTCAACAATATAGATGTTACGCTTGATGGGTGAACTGAATGGAACAGAAGCAGCACGGGAAAAAAACGAGTGGTGTGAAATGAGCTTAAGCAGGCAATAATATCGGCGAATACGTGTGTCCATATATTTCTCTGACGCAGCCAACGAACGGGATCCCAGTTTGTGCATAGGCAAATCCTGTACATAGGCTCAAGATGTCCTAAGTACACGTCTACATGCAGGATATGCATCGGTAACCGTGTTGCAGCGGTACATACAGGGTGTTCGAAAAGTATTCACGTTTATTCACCTTGAACTGAGGTTAAATTTCAAGGGAATTGAATTATGAATAATACTAGATACAAAGTGCTTTCAAGGGTCATTAATGTCTTTCTTTTTCTTTGGTTTTCATTTTTGTTGTTTTTACAGTTGACAAACATCTGTTAACCTCTGAAAAGTCACAGTTGTATGGGAAAAAATATTGTAAACAGTTTATAGTATGTGCAATTATTTCTTTTCAAAAAATAATTTATTTCTTTATGCTTATTCGATAATTTTTTTTTTTTATTATTATTTTTTGTAAAAATGAGAGAAATTATTTCACAACCAAACGAAAATCCTAATGATATATAACCTTGCCTCCATCTATAATCTGATAAAAGAATGCACAACGATGATTAATCTTATCTTCACTATTTACCGATACAAGATGAATCATTAAGCGAAAGGTAACCATGGAACGAAGATGTCGAATGGTATGAAGATTGTTTATGTGCATTTTCTTTTCTTTTCATTTGCAACGTTCAGTTGCAATTCTGTACTCTATGTCTAAGCTGAAAAGTATGCCTGATGAAAAGATCAAGAACGCACTGTAACACTTATTAAACAGAAGCTGAGTCAAGAAAGCAGAAAGGAATAACGAATGAAAAAAGAAAAATGGCGGCGATAAAAATGACTGCAATTTTTAGGTTAACAGCATTTTAGGCGCAACGAAGCGCTACTGCGTGTTTTCTCTTCGAACGATATTTCAAATTAACAGAATATGATTCTGAATAAAAAAAATGTTACGCTTTCATAAATATCTATTTTTAATATTTATAAAACTGCGAAAATTAGGAAGAATCAGAAGATCATATTTTTTGTATTACCCGAAATAACAATTAATTCATCTCATTTAAGTGGTAACTTTATTATTGAATATTGATTCTGCTGAGGAACGTATCAAGTTTCAAAACATTTCTATTACTACTGCAATCTTCGATCAAAACAAATTTACGACCTATTCATAAATCATTTTCTATTAAAAAACATTAGATACACATGCATTATGCGTACAGTGCCATTCAAAAGTTTCAAAATAAAATTTGGTTACAGCGGTAAAGTTGGTTGAAAGTAAAATTTATAATAATTACAAGTGCAATATTTCTGATAAAAATATGAAGAAGGCTATTTTGTTCGTGTAACCATAGACGCGGCAAATTTTTGAGTGGCACTGTACGCCTCAAAAAGGGCGAACACGACAAAAAGCATCGACCTCTGTTCCTGTCTAATCCCATAGACATTTACAACGGCTATTTCATGCTCTCTCACGAAAGATAACATATCACACGGAACGAACAACGCGTCTCGAATGCTCGATCAGGCCACCGTCTCGATCTACGGTTGTGATCCAGAATTCATGACTCCATGTATTCGCCTGTAGCAACCTATAACACCGTTATAACCCTACAACAGAGTCCCTAGAGAAGGAGATCTGGTGAATAAGAAAAACGTTTGAATAGCAGAGCGTGTTTCATCCCAACTCTTATAATTTGAAAAGGTACAGTAACTACAAAAAGTATTTAAAGCTTAAAAAAGAATGAGTTTAAAGTAGGGTCACTTTACAAAGTTGTTTGGTAAAAAATTTATCAAGGCACAAAGAATTATTGTTGGTCGCAAACTGATAAAAAAATTAGCGACACGATTTAAGTTCAAACTGTGAGGTGGCGCCAAACTTTTGACCGATACTGTACACACACACACATATATAGTAATGGATAAAACTTTAAGACGAGAGGACAATGTAAAACTCAGTTTTATGATTTGCAAATACTGTCCATATTATTATTTCTATTATCATTATGATAGAACACTACTTATTGATTAGCATAGAATACAAATTCTATTTATCATGCTATTTCTTATAAGTTTATTTATTTATTTTCCTTGACTCTTATCTTAAACTATCATATCTAGAACGAATTATGTATACCCCAGTGTAATTATTTTTTTTTCAATCGACAAATCAGTTGTACGTAACAGAAACAGAGTAACGTGCTTTCGGGACACCCTGTAGACGGTTGAACGAGCGCGCACGCGAGAATGTGGTGCACCGAGCAGTTGCACGGTAACGTTGCTTTCACGTATATAACGCGACCGTGCACACGGTTTCACGGGTTATTTGCATAGTCTGCTCGACTGTCTGGCGGACAGAAGCTGACTACGAATTCCTGGTAGGGCAGCCGGCTGTGTCAAGTGCAGCTAATTCATTTTGCTGGCTGCTGTTAACGTCGGCCCCGGCTCGATTCCTAGTGTCCTTCGATTAATATGGAGGATCGAACAGCAGACCTATGGCATCGCGGACCTATGACACAAGGAGGTTAGTCTCCCCGCGACTTCAGTGGCCTCGATAGCTTTATCGATGTGTCGCGAAACGCTCGCAAGTGGCTTACAAGTAGCCTAAATAAAAGCAAGAAATCGAGGAATGGGTTGTTGAAAATAGAAGCGTTGATTTTTTTCACTTATCCATTGAAAAATATTCTTTACTTCGGTTTTTAATGAGAACAGACATTGTTGGAAATTTTGTTGAGGTTAGTTTTATGGCTTAATACTTAATCCTTCGTACCGAAGGCGGTTGAAAAGTATTTTAATTTTCTTATAAAATATGTAGAGTTGTAAATTAATTCATTTGTAGACAAAAATTAGGAATTAATATTTAATCCCTAGTATATAGAATATTAATAAAAATTCAGAATTTTTATTTTTTATAGAATAGGTATTATATGATATGAAATATATTATTGTGGAAAGAAATTATAAGTTAATATTTGAGGTTAAATAACAGGAATTTTATTCATTATAATTGATTGTACTTTAATTGATCCTGATTTGAAATCTAGGAAGTAATAATTCCTATAAACTACTTAGTGGCATAGCGGTGTAGTTGGACGTGTTGTGAGAAGCAACATAAACAGAACATATCGTAGTGTAGATAAAAATGAAAAGCATAATTCATCTTAAGGTATAATTTTCCTCCATACCTTGCGGTAGTAAATGAACGTTTTTGCTGAATTGTTATGCATTTATTTGCACGTAGCATCACAGAAGGATGCATGTAATTGTTTCACGTGTGTAGAGTATGTTTTTGTACAGTTAAGTGGAGCGTATTAGACCATTATTGTTGATAACTGTATAATTATGGAAATACTGGGTCGTTTCATGAGCTCCGGCGTGGACTTTTGATAAACCCCATGATTTTTACGAATAAACGGATGATAAATTAAGATTGGAACGGAAACATGTATAAAAACAAGTAGATAATTACGGTATTTTCTAATTATATATGTTTTTTATATTTTATGATATTATTCTCTCCAAATAAAGTAAAGATATTATGTTTGAGAAATGCTAATTCTAATGCAAATTTTAATTAAGATTTCTATTTCTGATGAAAAAGTCAGATTTAATTTTTTTTTTCTACCATCAATGATAAAATGTTTCTTCTATCCCACACCGGAAGTAGTTGTTCCAAGATCCAGAAAAATTTTGTTTAAAAAGAAAACAGGTTTCCTTTTTAATTGATTTTTCCTGTCTCGCCCCGAAGTTCCCTCAGACAGTGCAAAAAGAAAAACCTGTTTAACCCCGACGCAACGAAATCCAAGACTTACAGGCTATAGTATGGCTAGCTCATCAACGATAATTCCGCTGAGCCAACGTTTCAACCCAGACAAGAACGCTTCGCGAGCGCAGACAAAAAACTCGTCGACTGTTTTATCACCATCAGCAACTATATCAAACCGTATCAAGCTAAAGCCTTGCTCAGAATATCCAAATTATCTGAATTCAAGTAATCTCGGTTCAAGTCTGCACTTATATAAGTCAAATTACTTGAATTTAAGGTCTTTGAATTAGAGTACCCTCATTTTTAATTTATCGAAATTGTTTGAACTTAAATACCTAAAAAAGTATACTGTACAATTCACTATATCAACTATACCAACTATTTACACTCCAAAATATATTTCAAATCAATGAACAATTAAAAGAGTTTTAACGTCAATTAGGAACTGGAAAGAATACCTGAATTTAAGTAAAGCAATGTTTCACGCTGATAAAATAGTTTAATTTGCATATTGTTGCAATTCAGCAGATTTCAATGTAAGTAACTTGACCGGTCTGAACGGGGCTTAACTAAAACTCGAACAGGGCACCGAGGAAAAAAGCCATCCATGGCTCATCCACCGTGGAGGTCGGAAGCAGTAAAATGAATTCGCCTAGCCAACAGTTTATGGCACACGCGTCGATTGACCTACATTGTTGTGTCACAGGAAGAGATGCCTGGAACTGAATTACCGGAACACCAGCGAGGGCAACGGACGAGCGTGAGGGTGACTTAATTAGCCAATTATTGTCATCGTGAATGGAACAAGCTGGAGGGACCAAAGGGGGGTACAGAGCTCCGGCCACCTATACAGGTTCCCTCTAACGACCACCCGTCGTTATGCTCGACCGGGCAAAATTCAGGACAAAGCCGCGTAGACGTCAGCTCTATCCTTGAACTGCAACCGTCCGTCGTTCGGATTTTCCACGAAGTGAGAACGTTTGACCAGCTCCCTCTAACCCTGCGAGCTGGCCACTTTAACACGTTTCGATTGTGACCGTTAGAAGACTATAATTAGACGGATGTCATATTGCGAAATTACAAATTGTGCTAGCGATTATGAAAGTGGTCCGATGTAAGGGAAAAATTAAGAAGAGTCGAAGTAATTTGCTATTTTGTGCTTACTGGAATTTCTATTTTAAGAAATAAAAAAATAAAAAATGCTTTATCACCAATAAAAAATGCTATGGCTAACGACGTAACGCTTACTAATGGGTCAATGTAAATTAAGATATTTTTTTTCAATATTTAACAAAACTGAAAAACTTCAAAGAACTCAAAAGTTATTGTTGAACCAAGTCATTTACTGAACCAATGTAACTCGCTATACTTTTTTCTACATTTAACGTAAGTGAGAAAACTTCAAATAACTTAAAAACTATCGACTATTTTACCCATATGCCGGGGGTAATTTGTAAAACAAAAAGAAAGTGCATACCAGCGTAACTGGTGTTCCAAGTGCAAAAAGAGTTAACGTCACGTAGAATCGTGTTCATCTTCGCGAAGCTGTTCTTTCGTCGGGATAACCTTTCTTCAGAACCTGCGGTCGTCACTACGGTTGGACGCGTGAAAATTCGAAACAGATGCCGGAATGCAAGCGTTCGGGATAAGGTAGGAAAGTTCGAGGAAACCCGGCGTCCTTCGAGGGCCTTGTTAAGCACAGATATTGGCACACGTAGTCCCCTGCAATTTCTCCATTGCGAGACTAATACCGTACCGACGCTGCCTACCATGAAACACTAATGACTGCCGTGCGCTGGCAGCGACGCGGGCAAATTATAAACTGCTTGACCAAGGAAACCATATTTTTTGTCGGTTTTGTATATAAATAGCCAGAGGTCATAAAAATATTCGAACTTTAGCTTAATTGATTGCGATCCTCATGCTTTCTAGTCCAGAGGTTCCCAAAGTATGGATCTTTTTGGATTTCCCATTTTTTCCAGGCATTTTTTAAAAAACTGGAATTTTGAAAATCAGCTATGATAATACAGTATTATGTTTCTATCACATTGAGGAATTTGTTGATTAAACTTTCAGTAATTGTTAAATTATATTCTTTCAAACGGTAAAATATATAATGCAATATAATAAAAATAAACATAAGTTTTATCTAATCCTTAAATACGCATGATTAATTTTTAACCTTTTAAAAAGGGAGTGATTATTAAAGTTACAGTGAAATTAAATCCTGAATAAAAAATAAACAGTTCTATTTTACAAGTGCAATTTTCATATAATTTCAACATTTTTTGTGACTATATTTGTTTTAAGCACCTATTTTCCACAGCTCTGTTACAGAGGCAGGACACGCTTCGGTGGACAGACCTCTTATTACACTTGATTTCCTTTTAGGAAGACTATAAATAAACAAGACGCGTTGCACCTACGTTAAGTAACACTGCTTCTAAGTCTCTTTTTAGCGAGGACTTAGGTTTCCTCAGATGGCAAAACGATGGCGTAATCCTTGATCCTGCTAGCAGTTATTGGTGCTTTATTGTTAGCTAATAATGTGAGATACGTAGTTAATAATTACTATCTTATTCACAGTCAAGGATAAAATACTGTTCAGGGCAGAAATTGAATGAATATACAAAGTAAGTGAGACATCGAAATAGATATTCCTTGGAAGGACTTTCAAAGAGAGGTAACGAAGGTGATTTGAACGTCTATTCAAAAATCATGTGTGCTTCACAGTACATAATCACAAAAAGAGATAAAATAAAATAAAAATAAAATCGTATAAATTTATAATTTACCATTATGTGGCAATTGTTATAATTTATCAAACCGATTAATTGCAAATAAATTATTAAAAAAATTTATATTGAATATAAAAAGTGAAGTATCAATCAAGTGCTATGGCATCAAAATTTAAATAAATTCTAAACGTGGAGTTAATCGTTTTGACAATTAAACAGTTGCACACAAAAGTGTACTAATTTGCAAGATACAGTACAATAAGAAATAACAGGAGGAGATAAGCGAACGATACTTTTAACAAGCAACGTGCCGGCTCTTTTCAGCTATGTATACTTCCCCCTATGAATTCTGAGACGCATTGTATTCACTCGAGCCTGACCTATTTTCGTTCGCATCACCTATTGGCGAAGATACTTCTCTATTGTAATCTTGTTTCGAGAAACGAGAGGGAAACCCGAAGATATTCGTGTTCGTGGAACGATACGAAATAACAGTCGTTCTATTGTATTAACGACTTCGACAGACATCCTATTTCCGGTAAATACCCCTCCCGGATATGGTAATCATCATCGACAGAAAGTGTGCATTTGCATTTTATAACATGCTTGTAAACGTAAAACAAACATTTTTCTTCCGTGTGAAAAAAGGAAAATTTAATTTTTTACCTAATTAGAATATAACCGTCAACTATATCAATTAATTAAAATATAAGTATATTGAAAATTAAAAAGTACAGAAAGTGTTGTCAACAATATTTAACAAGCTTGCAATTGTATTTGATTAAAAATACAATTTTGAGCCACCAGGACCACGTATTAAATTTTCAATTTAAAAAACAAAACATTCACTATGCAAGAAAATGGCTTCCAATTCGTGCATACCATAAAACTATTAAAAAAGTTATATAAGCAAAATTATAAAAAAATTATAGTCTAAACTGCAATAAAAAAAGCTTGCAAACAACCTTTTAGAATTGACGTTCGTACCTGGGAAAAATCAGCAATTAGCAGTCCTGTTAGAAATCTGGAAGAAAGATCAGACAAAGCCAGTTTAGAATTATTCCCCTCTCGAACGTTATACATAGATATATCGGTCACGGTGAACTAGTGAAATTCATAATATAAATGAAAAGTTCTCCAATACCGTTCGCTATTGAAGTATTGATGCTAGCAATGACCTTGACGATGAAGAGCAAGTGAAAGAGAGAGAGAAAGAGAGTGAGAGAGTAAAAAAGAGAGAGAACCGACGCGAATGACGTATCGACATATCGGCTTCGCTGTCACCGATTTCCGGCTCCGGTTCGAGATGTGATATCGGGCAAGTCGATCATGAAAACTACGAGTTTTGTTGCCACGGCACATGCACATTATACCCAGCAACCGATATAGTACAAAATGGTTTCGTTCATTCATCGACCACGCACCCAGTCTCTCTCTTCCTACGCGGCCAGATTTATCTGCCGAGTCGAGCCTTTTCTTGATCTTTGTTGTTCCGACTGTTATTGATTGCCGACTGTCCGGAGATTTCTGTTACGCGTAAGTACACACCAGAGGGACTGCACGTGTTGATACAACATGGCGGTACGTGCGATGGAATTTAAATATTTGTGTTCGAAAGTATGCATAACATGGGGAAATATTTACCATTTTGTTGCTACGGATTTGAAAATGATTGAAAGATAAATAACCGTCTTAGGAGATAAAATATTTCTGAATGTTTCAATTGAGCAAAAATATTGTTATTTTAATTCTGTTAAATTGTTGAATGTCTGTATTTCGATACTTAAATCAGCGGTTTGCTGTTGTGCAAATTATAGAATCATACCTCTTTTTTGTACGTATGTATTGTAGGAAGTTACTGTACAGCTCAAAACAATTAGGTATTCGAGTTTCGAAATAAATCAGGGGAATAATCCAAATATCTGAGACGCAAGAAATACCATGCGTGTCTAACACTGTGCGAAATTTAAGGCTTCCGGTGAAGTCTTGGAGGCAGTGGCAGGAAACAGTAATTATAACATACATATTTCTCTCTCAAATCAAACAACGCATGCATTAATAATAATTAACGTTAATAAAATCAGCAGATCAACTTAACATAATTTTTAATGTACCTATCATTAGAGCTTGAAAAATTATTCAACTAATTCTTTTACTTTTCTATTTAAATAATTTTTACCCACTTAAGTCACATAAGTATTCGTCCACTTATCGCATTCGGTAATTCAATAAAATTTAAATGAAAAATACAAAAGTTTATCTTTACTAACATACATGCACGTATTTTTGTTTATTATTACATGCACCAAGCACTATAGATGGACAAACACTTATACACCCGACAGTACAGTAGCGGACAAAAATTTAGAACCAAAGAGTCAACGAGAATAAATTAATTGATTTATAAGGAATAGCATAATAAACACACTTTGTATTCTAGTTATTATGATAGTATTCTATCATAATAACAATAAAAATAACCATAAAGCTATGCTTTACATTGTTCTCTCGTCTTAACCTTTTGTCCGCTACTATACATGTAAGTATTTCCTTCGTCGCGAAAAACACGTGTCCGAAGTATACCAATCGGTGTCCCATTTCAAATTCATCGATCGATCCGCCAGACTAGACGGCACTCGAGCGAAATAAAAACACAAGACGGCCGATATGAGAATGGATCTGTGTTCTCAATCTGGTTCATAACCAAGTATAATAGCGGCCGGTTGCAACATAGTGGAAAGCGGTACAAACGGAAATTTCTAAGACGATTCACGTCGATTCGAGGACGCTGATCAACAAAAGGGGAAACCCGTAAATTCGAGATCCACGCTGCGAAACGACATTTTGCATCTCCACGCAAACGAATTGTTCCTGTTCAAACAAAGGATAAATCCAGGAATTCCTTGGGGAGGGGGGGATAAAACACTGAGAAAGCTCTCCACCAAAGAAAACAATACGTTCCTGTTTTCTTTCTCATCTCTCTCTCTTTTTTTGAACAAGAATGTAAGAAGGGAGGGGAGAACAATTGAAATTTACCACGTGGCATTCTTCGGGATACTGTTCTCTTTAGCTAGATTAAATATAAATCTTCTAGAGCAGTGTCTCTCAACCTGTGAATCGCGACTCCTAACGTGGTCTGAAGTGCTTCCCATAAGATTTTTTTAGTTAAAAATTTTAATTATACTGCTTAAAAGAACTATGTCGAGAACACTCGAATGGATTTGTGAACCACCGTATATTCTGAAGTGATTATATTCCAAGTATTTTTTCTTTACCTCATTAAAAAAGTTTTCCACATTTTTCCTCCAAAGATGAAAAGAAACCTTCAATTTCTTCATTCCCGTCGTTCTCGCTTTCACAAACGTGCATCCTATGCGCATCTACGTGTCCGCCTGTCTACGTTCAGCAAACACGAAAAACGTGCACACACCCCGCAGGAATATCGAGCCTAAGGATCCACGTTCTGTTTCTGTTTGTATGTACACAAGCCCATGCTAAACCGAGGGGATCGATACACGCCACTTTCTCACAAGGGCCGCCCAGTCGACCTGCTATTTCCATCTCGCTTTTGACATTGAATTCGCATCGTGCGCCGCGAGGGACAAAAGCAGATAAGACTGGTAACAATGTGCTGCTGCGGGAAACACGAGCGCCACGCGTATTTGAATGCAACGGACCCCGAGAAGCGACGCGAGAAATGGGGGAGGGCAACGATTTCGCGCGACACCTAACGTTTTCGAGTTTATTTATCGTGATCCCGACGGAGGCATTCAAACGCGTGTGCAATGTTGTGAAATTTTTGAATAGCTAGCAACGCACGTTATGTGCAAACATATTTTCTTCATAGAAGAAAAAAAGACAATTTTAGACAATGTGTACAATTTTTATAATTTGTGCTATGCGCAACTATTTAAGGTTATTGAACTTCTGAATAATCTTAAAATAGAAAACGAATGAAATTTCAAAAATCTTTTATTTATTATAATTGTGTTCTAGGGTATCTATCAAAAGTGTCGCTTTATGTAAATTGACTTGAAATGAGAGGGAGAAAAATTGTATATGACGGCTCAAGGTTTCGAGTACTTTTAGGGGAAACTGTTGTAAAATGCATTACGAGCTGCAGGAAGGACGCGGAACACGAGAAAGATACTTATTTGAATGCAATGAACCTCAAGGTGGTCCGAATAACCTAGAAATAGGAAACAGGAACAACATCCAAGAATTCGAATAACATGAGAGAACTGGTGCAAAACAGATGTGAAATTCAAGAAGTTTCAAATTGTCTATCTGATACACAGCCATAACACTTTCACGTTGTTCTCATTGTAGATAGCTGATATGATAAGGAATTTTTGTAACTTTCAGCTGCATATCACTTTATTACATACTGTTTTATGACGTAACATAGTGCATTATCGAAAATGCTTTGCAATTTTAAAGAATCATTAGGATTAAAAATTTTAAAGAATTTAATCATCATCAATCTAATCATCTGGAGAAAAATCGTTAAATTTACAACAGACCATTAAACAGTTTACATATTTCGCATTACAAAAACGATGGTAATTGTGTATATTGCTAGCGGTTTAATTACCACCATATGGTACACCAGATGGTAACACATGGACCGTAAACCGCATAAATCGGCACATTCTTTCTTTTGTTTCTCTCTTATCGAGCACAAATTATTCCGAGTACGATTTCTGTTATTTTTGTATTCATCTACACATGTACACCATATACCATGTACAACGCTACAGCAATTTTGTAAATTTAACTACATTATTAAAATTTAATTTTTGTTATAAAATATCAGGATACAGTAGACTTCCGCATAAGCGGCCTCTATGGGACAGGACCTCTAATCAAATAAATGACCGACCAATCAGAACACAAATTTTATCATAACGCAAGAAATGTAATTATCTATTTATAAAATTCAATACTCAAAAATTTCGTATGGAACTAGTAAAAACAATGGCCAATATGATAAAAAATATTAATATTCACGAAATATATCAATAATTTTTCTGACCGATTATTTAGTTTAAAGCTAATTAAAGGGGGGGTGGAAAATCAGGAGGCTACTGTATTTCGATCTAAATACTTTTCACATTGAAAAAACTTAAGTCCTTTCACATAGGAAATAAAATAAAATCTCGTTTCAATTTTCCAAATGTTCTCCGTGTTGTTAAAATACTACCTCGACCTGCACAACCTGTCTAACCGTATTTCCTCCCTTTTTGAAACGCTCTCTCGCGTAGGTTATAAAAGGCTGGACAGGAAAACAAGCACGGAAAATGTCACGGCCTTGTCTTCCAGCTTCGAGCGGCGACAACATGTATATAAATATACAGGGTTAAACGATGTCCTTACTGCGAGTTTCGAAATTCCAACGCAAAATCACTATTCATGATCCATAGTGAAAATTTCAATTCTTTTTTTTTTTTCTTTCTCGCAGTCGATGTTGACTTTTGAACGTTTTCATTTCATTTTTTTTCCATACCTCCGCTATTTATTTTTAACTTCGCTTTGTAGTGGCAGAAGATTTATATTTTTCGTTGGCGTTGCAGTTTGACCGAGTGACAGCAAACATTTCAATACTGAATCGAATAAACTTTTCAATTGAACTATAAAGTTTTAACTATTCTTCACTGCAACTTTAGCATCTTCGAACAACAGAATACAAATAATAAATTCTATATTTGTATCGCTTAAAATATACCAAACTTAATTAAAGCGATCCACACTTTGGGAACCCCTGGCCTAACGCGCTACATTATGGCCGCCGGTTTACCCGCGAACAAACGCATCTACGCGTTGACCAATTTCACGCGTCAACGACACACGGAACGGTGCATCAAGCTCGCCTTATCAAAATCCTATCTCATTCCATCCACGGGAGTATATTGCACCGCATACACTTATGCCTTTCGCGCAGTTCATCAAACCTGCCCTTATCTCGCGTATCGGGATGCTCTGTAAACGCCGCATACCTCCCACTATCGGGCGAAATAAATCACTCCCATTAAACGTTATCGCTACCGTTCTGACCGAATAAATAAGTCGTTCGTCAACTGGTAATCGAACGACAAAAGAGAAAAAAAGAAGAAAAAAAGAAGCGAGAAGAAACAGAAGGCGAAAGAAAGGAGTGGGAGCAAGGAGGTGGGGGGTCAAACGTTGCTACCACGGTGTATGCACAACGTTATATCATTTCGTTACTGTTCCTCCGAAAGATAAACGACACGTAAGAGAGATAACGCGGTCTGACCTGCGACGGTGGAGAAATAATTTTTTATCTAGAAAGTCTAGGAATTGCCATCATATAGAACGATGCTGGTTCCCAACTTGTGGGTCGCAACGTATTTTTTAGAGGATTGCTCTTTTCAATCAATTACTGTAATTCAGAGTTGGCAATTTTGCCCCCATTAAATAAAAAAAATATATAATAAAGGGAAGTATATGATTAATTTCATGAGTCACTGCATAAAAGAGAGTCGAGGCTCAAAAAAGGTTAGAAAACAGTGAGCTAAGAAAAGGGAAAGAGGGGGAGGGTTGAGGGTGAATTGTGTGCTTAGCTGGAAAGCAAATGCAGTTTCTAACCGCGTGAACTATACACTTCAACGTCCTACCGGACCCGTGATAAGCGAAAGAATTTTCTGTACGCGACCACGCGACAGTATTGATTAAAACGAAACTTGAGGTTTGCGCCGAGCCGTTGTTTCACCCCGTTCTCCGTTGAGACACGAGGAAAAAAAAATAAAAACTGCACAGTGTTCACCAGCCGCTTAAACACTGAGAAACAATGACTGATATATACATAATGATTTTTATTTGATTAATTAAAATATATTATTATCGTTGTGTGTTATATTTAATTTTAAAATGAATTTTTTTAATCATACGTAATTAAAAATTGACGAAGGCAGAATTCAGCAGTCTATGCAGTATTTAACAATTTTTAGAAATATCTCTCCTGTATAGTATCAATTGGGTTTTTATAAAAATTTCAGAATCCGAATTAAGAATACCTTGGTAACCTCGTTATCCGGATATTCGGATAATCCTAGCTCTAATAAGAACCTCTTTGCCTAATTGTGAATACACACGGAAGAGCGTAGCATTTTGTTTAACGTTCTCAGTGAGTGTTCAGCTTAAATACCGCAGACGCAACAAAGTATTTGAACAGACGATTTAATTACAAGAGGCAGCATAGTAGTTTCGAAATGTAGACTCGTCTTCGAACGACACTTTCAAGGGCTTCTGAGTGGCAGCTCTTGAACAGAACCATCGGAAATGACGTCACGGTCGCGGTCCTGGAAAGTGACACGCGGACGTCGAGACGACCGCGAATCGTTTTTGATCGCGGAACAACAGCGAAAAAAGGGTGGAGAAAAGAAACGAAAAAAGAGAAAAGAGGAGGACCGTTTGTTCGCACGCTGGCTGCTCGTCATCTGTTGAACAACTGATATACGACCAACGCTTCTAGGGATGGGATCAAATTCATCAAGAATCCGAGCCAATTACGATACAAAAGCTTTTTACTTTACGGGATTTGAATACTATTTATAAGAGATAAAATTTTGTTCTATATATTTTTTTGAGCATAAAATTGCACTTGCAAATATCTGTGGGTTCGAAGAAACTGTTTTCTGTAAAAATAGTTACTTTCTATATTAATCTATCAATTGTACATTGTTGGCTATGTCGCCATATTGGATGAACACAAATCCTAAATTTATAGTGTCATGGCCGCGTTCAAAAGGAGGCACGAAATTATGCCTATGCTCTATCCAATATTGTATAGAGATCAGTGGTCTCGGGTGATCGATCTCACGTGGAAACAGAGTGCCGTGTCAACATCAGTAGCAAGCTAAATGACGCGACGCCGCGACAACGAGGTCGACAAAGAGGACGAAAACATCCCGGTCGATCAATTAACCCGAGAGACGAAGTCGAAGCGGCCCGCGGACGTTCTCGAACGAGAAAATCGTCGGTGGCAGCCGGTGAGCCGGCCACAGCGGTTCGTTTTCACGCACCGAACGACCGGACAACGTAACGCGCGACCGTTGCTCTCCTCTTCTTTTTCCTCCTCTTGTGTGCCCTGCGTCTTCTCCTTCTCTTCTTGCTCTTTCTTCTTTTCCAACCGACCGTGTATGTAACACGCAGGCAATCGAACGGTCGACTTTAAAGATGCGAGAACTTCTTTGGCAGACGAGCGCGCGTTAGCGAACCGTTTGCATTTGAACATTCTTCCGGTGAACCCTCTCAACTCTCTCGCTTAGCAAAGAATGGAATCGAAAGAAGCAAAATGGATGAACGATCAAAAGATTTAAAACGATTTCATCAACGATTATTTTATAAAGCTATCTCCTGATACTATCTGTTTTGTCACTAAGATAGTTATTTAGTGTGAACCAGTATATTGGAATAATATATAGTACTGTTGTATGATAGATTTAGTATTGTAATAAAAATCCATTGTGACAGGCTATTTTTTATAGTATTAATATCTTTCGTGACTGTTACAGTTCACTATGAACAATATTTTGATGTACTATATTTTTAACAGTATGTAATAAGTGTAAGAAATAAACATAATTAATTATAGTTGTCTTTTATGATATGGTAGCATATCAGTAAAGAAAATGTAGAAGAGGAATATATTAAAGTGCTACGATATATAGTTCTGTATCGTGATGATGCATCACTATAATACAAGCAATACAGTATTATGCAGTATCGTGGTATAGAGTAAAAACTTGCGATCCTAATAATTCCTCACTGTAGCCTATGATTTACCGTATCCACTATATCGTATCTACTTTAACTGCTACATTGACTGGTAACGTGCAAAGCAACGCAATATCGTGCATACTTCAGTTTGAAATATTGAGCAGTTTATTCAAACACACGCGTAACTGACCGGCACTTATATCGTTAAACGATTGAAGAAGTTAGTTTCGATGAACAAATTCTAAGAATTGTTCGTGTTCGCATTTCTATGTTAACGATATTCTAAGATTTATGTTTCTATGTAACAGAAAGTAAGATATTGAAAACTTCAAAAAGTTGATAGAATTTTTAAAAACTTGTCTGTGTGAGAACGATTCAGGAAAAATCTTTAAGATTAACTTAAAAAAATAACTTCACTTTGTGAAAAATATAGAAATACAAATTTTTAATGTTACAAGTACATACACAAATGATACAGGGCAATAACCAAGGCGCCAAATCTTATGCAATTCAATGTGAAAAATATATGTGAAAAACAAAACTTTTTTTAAGGTCTTTATAAATTAGAAAATAAATAATAGTATAATATGTATTTGTCAATCATGTTCTTTGTATAATTACGTACTTCAACAATTCAAAACAATTTTTAAAAAACATAAAGTTAATAATATTATCGATTGTATATTACTCATTTTCTTATCCTTGTATTAACAAACAAACGACAAAAAAAACAATGATTTTAAAAATAACAAACTTCAAGTTGTATTGATGAAAAAGAACAAAAATTTCGAAGGCTTAATTTTAGCAAAATCAACTTCCAAACACTGCCAAAATATCTTTATATTTTAGTTTTACTTTCGTCGAATCTGGTTACATGACACGCGTATTTTTGCTCGAAGAGAAAGAGAACACGCATCCCGCTGTTTTATGACAATAAACTGAAAGTACACCTTGAAGTTTGCGACTATCAATTAAAAAGATGTTTAAACAATGCAACAAAGCATTACTTACAGTTGATGTTGCCGGGTCAGCATGATGTTTCCAAAGAAATAAATACAGATACGTGCATTTATACAAAGAGACAATACGAATGCACACGTTCATACACGATCATTCAAAGTTAACACTAATTTAACAAAAGTTTATCAAACAACCAGTCTGTAAATTACATCGGCACCACACTTGAATCGTATATGATCGCGCACCTTACAATACTTTCGTATATGAGCACAGTAAATCTTGATAATCGTTCACGTTCGTAACACTACTCCGTTTGACATAATTTATCTGGTGACCCCACGGCTGGTTACCCATCGGCCGACGCAAAGCAACGCAGAGAGCTACTAAGTGGTGGGGATACACCAGGGATAACGAAAATACATAGATGTCCTTGTAGTTCGTTAGTTCGGAGGTAAAACAGAACTGTTGATTGGCCTGATACCTTTCCCCTCTATTTACGCGGTTTATGAATTCAATGAAGTTTCCGATTATATCCGTGTTCAATTTTAATTGTACATTTTTAGCATAAAAATTTAATATTTGAATAAAAAAGCTTTTTAATTATTAAGAGCAATGTTCTATTTTATTTGATGTAATTGATACGATTCTTTTTATTTAGCACACTTTTATAGAATTATATATTTCAATTTCTTGGTGATACATTTAAAAATTAGAATGTCCTATATCGAAATAATCGAATAAAATTTAAAACTTTTCCTCAGTACTACTACACACACATGACGATTAACTTCGCAGTTAATTTCATATTTTATATTGGTTAACAGAAAAAAATAAGGATAAATTGAAATATTTTCCGTAACATTGTGATAATTCTCTGGTCAATTACTTCCACTGCCCTCTAGCTGCTGTTCAGTTTTAAATGAACATAAATCTGATGTGTGGTATATCTGTCATTGTTGACATTGTTTTGACAGATCATATGGTTAAGTTATGAATGGATTTTAAATATCTTATTCTATTTACTGTAAAATATAAAGTATATAAAAAATGGAAAGTGATAGTCCAGTAATATACGGCCTCGAATTTCAAGTATGTATGGAATATAAAAATTTTCAGTTATAAGGTTTTCCAACTTTCTCGTTTATAAACAATTACAAATAACAACTTGAAGTAAATAATAGAAAATATAAATCTTATTTGTACAACAATATTTATTGTTATATGAAATTTTATATACGTTTAAAGTAAAAAAGATAATCTTTGAGACAATGTTTATAATTATTATTTCTATAAAAATCATATGACATTCTTTTAACATTGTAGACAAGAGCATTATCAGCTCAGACAGCAGAAACAGATATTGTCAGATTTCTAGTTGGAACGCAATCATTAAAATTTACTAATAATCAAGTTCATTTAGTAGAGCTTAATGAAGAAACAGGTGGTTTAAAAACTCAAGTATTTAATCATCCTATCGGAGAAATTTGGTCTTTACAAGCTTCTCCTACAGAACCTAATATATTTATTACATGTTATAATGCATTAAGTGGTAAATATAACTGAAACAATCCTTTTTTACAAACTTAAGGTAATATGTCTCAAGTATATTTTTAAAACAATTAATGATATGTTTTTGTTTAGATGATGGATCCTGTCAAATGAAGGGTGCTCTTTGGAAATTGCCTGAATTAAAAGAATATACAAATAATGTTGAAAATCTTCAAAAGTTAACAGATATTGATACTACTCCATATGGTACAGACCTTAAAACCATTGCTTATCATCCTATGGATTCTACAAAACTTGTTTCTGTTGTGGATAATAACTTTATATTATGGAACTTGTCTAATAGTAGTCCACAGGTAATAATAATTTTCAAAGTTGTCTATTAATAAGTGTATCTTTTATTTGATACTTTATTTAGGCCACTACATCTGGTACTTTAGCTAGTAAAGGTCAACCACGTTTTACAAATGGTAAATGGAATCCACACAATGGTTGTAATCAATTTGTTACACTAAATGAAAATAATGTTCGTGGATGGGATTTTAGAAATCCTGCTGAAGCATGTTGGACAATTTTATCTGCTCATTCTCAAATAATCAGGTATCACAATAAATTGTAATTTAAAAATAAATTTATTTTATAATTAATAATAAAGCAATAAACGACTTATTATAACATTAATTTTGTATTTAGAGATTTAGATTTTAACGCAAATCGTCAGTATATTTTATCTACTTGTGGAGATGATGGATATATGAAGTTTTGGGATATTCGATCACCTACAGAACCTGTATTATCTCGTATGGAGCATTCACATTGGGTCTGGAGTATCAGAATTAATCGTTTTCACGATCAATTAGTTCTAACTTCAAGTAGTGACTCAAGAGTAATATTATGTAGTATTGCATCAATTTCTTCAGAACCATTTGGGCATATGGTACCTCCTGAAGATGATTGTACACAAAATGATTATAATTGCAAAAAAGACAAGTAATTACTAATAATCAAATTTAAGTCTGAAGGAAATTGTTAAAAACGATATATGAAATAAAATTGTATTGTTTTATAGACTCGAGGATAAAGTTGTAGGAAGATATGAAGAACATGAAGATAGTGTTTATGCAGTTGAATGGTCATCTGCAGATCCTTGGACATTTGCATCATTGAGTTACGATGGTAGATTAGTCCTTAACAAAGTACCCAGAAAATATAAATATCAAATACTTCTTTAAATGAAACTACATGAAAATAAATAAATTTTATCAGACGTTGTACAGTTTAATTTATTGGTAATTACAATGTTATTTATAATAAAATAGAAAGAATCTTATTTAAATTGATAGCAACTTTTAATATTTATTTTACAATCGTTGTGATACTCTACTTGCTACATTTCTTAGTTGACCATAAACTTTTGATGGAGGACTACCCAAAATTAAGTTACATATGGCTCTTCTTGCTAATTGTATATTTTGAAAAGAACCAAGTATATGAATTTTACTATCTGCTAATACAATTCTAGTCTTTGTTACATTTTCTATTGTAAACTTTGTCCTTCCACCTTTTCCAGCTAATCTTCCAATTGCTCTAGAAAGATGATCACCTTTTAAAGGCTTCACATCTTGAATTTCAAATGTTTCTAGAAATAAATCATCTAAACGTAATAAAGCTAAAGCATCTTCTACTTCAAAACCAGAAATAAATGCCTTTATAAAATCAGCCCCTTTTTGTAAATTAGCAATATCAGGAGTTTCTGGAGCTGTCCGTAATTCTACATTACGTGTTTTTAAATTAAACCTTATTTGCAATTGTAAATGTTCAACAACAGGGGTAAATATTTTCATCCAATTTTCTTTCAAAGGGGTATATCTATGTGCAGGTACAGATATCTAAAAATATATTTTCCATTATATATCAATAAAATTAAAATTAATTTTCAATTACAAATTATCTTACCTTTCTTTGTTCACCACCAACAGTTCTAGCTTTTTTTGAACTTACATGTGGCTTTGTCTTTCCTTCTATACCATTAATTACTTCAATCTAAGTAATCATATAATAAACAAAAATATATACAGATTAAACAAAATATTACGTGATGCTTTTATAAACAACACATTTATACTTTCATAACTAGATATAACCTAACTACCTACTTCCATACGATTTTCACTTGCATGTCGCTTCTTTTTTCCTTTAGGCTCAACAAATTTAGTTGTTACCGATTCATTTTTTGTTTCTTTTTTATCCTCACTCATTTCTGAAAAATTATTTATTGAAATATAAAGTTTTTAATTAATTTTTGAGACACTATTATAAACGAGCATTCCACTTATGCCATGTGCTTGGTGTATTTACGATTTACGTATTTCTCATTCATAAATATGCATGTATGTCACCATTAAAATTATATTGTATATCTGTATAAGATATTTTAAATATTTATCATTTTTCTCTTTTCGGCAATTTTAAAACATTCATTAAAGTTTACATATATAATACATATTTAAGATAAGAAAATTTTTATACCAAAGAAACTATAGCTTAATTATACTTGTTTTCCATACAAATTAATTGTAAGTTTGTTCTGATCTTATTCGCCTTTTAAGTTATTATGAATTCTTATGTTTCTGTATTTTGTACAATCATAATTTAGCATTTTATTAAAGAAGTATAAAATTGTAAAATAATAATAATTTATGTTTAAATAATAAAACAGGATAAAATATAGAAAACCGTGAAAATTGCAATTTTATTCCTATAAACCGATGGTAAGGTAATAATTTTATTAATTGTGCTAAGAAATAAAAATGTTTGTAAAATATCACATTATATATCATTATTAAGAGGAAGTATATAATATGGAGTATTATTTAGTTTGTATCTAAAAAGAAGATATGTACAATAAATAGTCTATGTATAATTACGAAATATTTATCATACTATATAGAAAGTGAATTTAATTTTTAAATATTTTTATTTCAATAAATATCATTTATTACTTCCATAATGTATTAATAGTTGTACTATACCCTGTTGTATTTATTAGTCTCACTCATAAGTATGAAATTTTGTTGTATAGAAATAATATAGCCTCCTAAAATTATTAAATGTATTAATAAATTACTACATGCTATCAGTTTTAAATTTGTTTTTCAACTTAAATACATTTGTAAAAATTTATGTAATACTTTATACTTATAATAAATGTATTTAAAATTATTAACAGTAGTTTGTAAGTCACTGGTATTGTTATAAAGTGACACTTAGAATTATTTATATCAAAACCATAAATTTTTAATAAATCTAAGAATATTTGTTGTCTGCTTCATGTTGTAAATTTTCTATAGAAAATATATTTAAGAAAGATTATACTAATTAATATTTTAACATGTAATTTACAAAACAAGTATAATGTTATAATTCTAGATATACAAAAAAAATTAATTTTCGGTGGTAATTATTATTTGTGAGAAGAATATAAGTAGATGTTTGCAAAATATTGTTTACTTTCAATCACAACATAATTATTTAAAAATTAAAACTAGGAAAGTTGGTATAACTACAGAATGTATTTCTGTGTTATAAATGATCACAAAATCATTTTGATTTGACAAATATGTATGTGAGATATCAAAGTAATTCATGAAACTGGGTATGATACAAAATAAGCAATTACATTTTTTTATAACACATTTTTCATTATCTTTTAAGTTTATCGTAATAATTAATAACAAGAAAAGAACCTTCATCAATGTGTCTACAGTAATTATTAAAAGGTACAATTAGCAAATTACTATATTGTGTATCCACTTTGTGTAATAATAGGTAATAATATAATTGTAATATTTTCTTCATAATCATAGCGCGATTTTCTTTTCACGTGCTCAATAGTTTTCTACAAATATAGTATTGTGTCTAATTTTTTATTTATATATATTTATATTTATATATTTATATATCCAGTTGGATTATTATCAATTATTTACTGCTATTTATATCAATTAACCAAATACTAAAAATACAAATGTTTTGCATACAGCAGGTTTTAAAGTCATCAAGTTTCACCTTGGAGCTGGTGATTTTAAAACGCATATTCATATACATGATAGAATATTCGTCGCATTGTAAACAAAATTAAGGAGCTTGTAATGCATTCGTTATACATACATACAAATGGGCACAAAAGTGAACATTTTAATTGGTATCGTTATTATAGTCTGCACGAAAATAATGGTATGTTATATGTGTTTATGAAGCACACTATAAACACCAATTATTTATTGAGCATTACAAATACACCTCTTTTTAAAAATGTGTTGAATATCAACAATTGTTACATATTATAATCAACTTGTGATCTTTGGTGTATCAGTATTATTTTTATTATAATACATACATACTATATGCAATTATATGGCAGACAAACTTTAGAAGCTCCTTAATTATGTGAACATGCAAAAGATTTACTTATTTTTAAAATATTTATATTTACACGCAAAGCTTATTTTGTTTATAATCTATACAATCATATAAATGTAATATTCAATGATAAAATTGTAACATAATAATCCTTAACTTATTCATCTAATTTCAAAGAGAATATTTTACATCGAAATTACAATTTATTCTTTTCCTGCTCATTCTTAAATTGTATTATTAAATTACTATACTTTACATTATACATCATTCCATTACAATATAGGGCTAAATCAAATTAAACGCAATTTGAATGTTCATTTCTTTATGTTTTATGTACAGCATAAATTCCCACCATGTAAAATAAGCATGCTATTATTTACAATGTATGTTCCAAGGTATGTATATTGGAATAAATTTCATCAAACAAGTAATGTTTTAACTAAATAATTTAACTAATATTAAAAATAGAAAAAAAATTAACGAAATAATTATCAATGTAAATTTGTTAAAATTTTTCCTATTTATAATATTATTGAATTCAGTACTCAACATTTACATGACAGAAATATTTTTTAAAAATATACTACCTGATAGCCACCAAAGCTTTAACTAGAAACATGAAGAAAATATTTTATAAAATTTTAAACAAAAGGTAAAAAATGCATTAAAGAAAAGAACTTTATCTTTTAAGTTTATTTTTTAGTGATCCTAGCTCAAACTAGAATTTATTCATTTATGAAAGATTATATCGGAACACGAAAATTAAAATCATATTTTCTTCATTTCTGAAATCCAATCTGCAAGAACATATTCTACTTAACACAAATAACGGAACATACATAAAATAACGGGGAAAATAAATGTACGTTACTAATATGAGGTTTTAAATGCAGATTTTCAGTATAAAAAGATGCTGTGATGGCTATCATAGGTTTATTTAGAAACTCTAACTCTCAACTGTATAATTTACATTTATACAATATAAAACTAGATTATCTGTTCACAAAAACAATTATTCATATACAATAGTTCATGTACATCATATACATGCATACATATATATATATATATTACACATATGTATGCATACACATTATTGTATATTTTAAGTGATGCCAAAAAGGTGCTTTTAATATTCTCAGTGCACAATCACAAAAAATAATTAATAGTATGAAGATGTTGCACAATTTGAATTATCACTAAGTTAATAAAAATTTAAACAGTTTCTATATTTACATTGAGGAGTGCTTTTATGTATCTTTACAAGAAATTATTTACAAAATATATTCATTTATATATTACCTATCAAATTAACATTGTATTAATCATTTTTCTATCATAATTATTCTTATTATTTTTATATATTTATGCACGATTTATTCCAACGTTCTGTTTATGTTTTATAAATAAAATAAATCCTTCTTAATAACTCTATACCTCTGCCTTCTGCAACATTGTAACTCAAGACGAACTCCTTGCTGAAAGACCATGTTTATTAAGACAAGAAAAATAGAGATCTTGTAATATTGCATGTTATAAGTTTTTGTTAAATTCATAAAATCATAAGCTACATAATTACAACTACAAAGATTTTACAATAAATGCGATTACGAATGAATAAATTTATAAGAGAGTACGATTGTCCTATAAATATTTCACAAAAGTTTTTTTTTATAAATGTAAATTTAAGTATTCCAAATTGAGTGATACTGATGAAAACTATATGTAATTATCAAGCACGTATTGTGTTTTTTATACGTATATAGCGTGTACGTATTTTTCTATACTAGAAATATTTATACAATGAACAAAATAAATATAAGATATAAACTAATTGTAGAACATTTTTAAACAAAGTCTGTCAGTGAAGTCATCAGAGTAATGATCCCTACCCCACCAATCAATGAAATTTATCTTTGAGAAATGTACAATATTTATGGCAGTACAGTCAAATTTCCCTTTAATGCATTAAAAATTTCGACTTTCTTTCACCATTATTAACCTGTATAGATAATAATTTATAATAATACCAAACAAAGAATAATATTCTCAGAATGCAAAATCAGTTGCTTTTTAACACCCACAGCTGTTTCTGGTTTTAATAAAATAATCAATTTATTAAAAGTATTTAATAGAGTATTTCAAAATAATATTTTATAAATGTATTATTAAATAATATTTATTTAGACTTTTCTACCAATTAAATACAGGGTTATAAAGTTTGGTAAAAGAAAGTTACACATTGACTCGGCAGTTTTAGATCAGTTCAGTTACTTAGATTAAAGTATTATGCGTTGAGCAGATTATTCTGAGTAACTAAACTTTACTGTTTAGGAGTAAAGTGTAATTGAAAACGCTTAGACGGTAATAAAAAATAGTAACATATTTTTTATTTTTTACTTTTCTGACGAGTACTTTAAACATTTAAAAACATAACAATGAAATGATATCCTACTGCCTATAAATTTATTCCAAATATTCGTATTAGTATTATGAAATATAAATGAATGTGAAATTTACACACTCAGTTTAATGAAACTCAGCGTATACTCTATTGCAACACAAAATTTAAATACCATCCAGCACTCCAAACACGTTACTCCAGTTATATACACAGCAGCATTGTGCGGTATTGACGCATGCAGTTTCACCAGGTGGGGTCCAGCCACACGGCGATCACATAACCATTTATAACAGATACACAATCAGTCTGATAGGCCTTGACGAGCGACGGTAGCTAATCACTGTCAAGGTCACTTCCCGAAGGTCATTTGTTTTCTCGGGATATTCGCCTCCGTTTTGCCTGTTCTGCTGCTTCAGCTGTTACTAAAACAATGTTCCCGCTGTACGAGGTGTCTTTAATTAAAATGGTATGTGAAATGTATAATTTATAAACTACAATGCATTAAATATTTATTGATATAAATGTCATAAATTATATTTAAACGTAAATTCAATTTAATATGTAGTGTACCAAATATTTTGTTTGTTTAATTACAAATTGTGTTTATATTGTATACAAACTTTACATACCAGCACCACTTCGAGTTTTCCGTCTACTAATATCTTCCGTAGATCTAGACGCACCCCTTGTATTGCTTGCTGGTGTTGCCAAAGGTGAAGCTGTGTTTTGTCGAACAGATCTTCTAGTTGTTATTTCTCCTAAGGATTCACTGTTGGATATAGAAGTACCACGTAGCCTTTCCTTTCCGGCGGTAACTACCGCAGTTGTACTTGGTTGCTTAGTGGTTAATAAACGGCTCTCTCTTTGCACTCTGTTACTGGCATTGAAATTTGATATATTACTGGAATTAATTTGACTGCCAGAAACAGTTGTGCTTGTATTTGTTCTAGAATAACAAAAATTGATTTACGTAGCAGGGCTCTCAGATCTTTGATATATTCAGATATGAACTGCTGCTAAAAAATGCTGAACCGATGTCGCTTACTTTTGATCTTTAGACTTTGGGGATGCAGCGGATGTTTCGTCTGATAATCGCATTCTTGCTTTTCCTACTGATTCAATCAATGGCTCATCATCAGACGAATCTACTTCTACCACAATGGGACCTAAAAATATAAAAATACTTGTATAAAAATATTCAGATCCAATTACAAAATAACATTAATAGATAATTTAAATATAACATTTTATAAATTATAAAAAAAATGACTGAGATGAGAGGTGGTTGTCTAATATTCGATTAGATAAGTCCAAGCAAAGTTAATATAGGTATATAATAATGTATAAGCATATATTTGACAAATACAAATATATACAAAAATATGTACGCATGATCAAAATAACTTCAGCTTATATACAAATGACAAGTATTGTGAAACAAAATTTTGAATAATCGATTATTATTGCCATTTCATTACTCTGTTTTTGACAGTCCTTGTTATTTTATAGAACAGTATAAGTAAACAAATATGTATATAATATCTAGTAAATTCTTTTCTACACGCAAGCACATACACACGCGAGCGCGTATACATATAAATGTAGTGTTTCATGTAATTTTATCACCTGAAATATTTGCTTTGCTTTTTACAATCCTAAAGAGTGTTTTTGCAGGAAACATTGTAGAAACCATTTTAGGTGGAAATATCTCAGAGATATTAAGATCATTTTTGTTTCTATATCTTACAGCACCTGTTAAGACGAGTTCAACGATCTAAAAGGTGCATCAAGACTACCAAAAATATTCATTAGAAGTTCAAATAATTTGTTTAATAATTTATACATTGATTTTTTGCTAGTAATTTCCATTCTTGTGTTGCTCACCCTAAAAACTATATACCCTTTTACATTTGTTATAGTTTTTCAAATTGTAGTTACTATTGAAAATTTATTCATTTTTATGGTCCATAAAACATTAAAGATGCCCATTTAATGACCAGATTTACATACATCAAAATGGTTGAATAATTTTCAACTATGTCCATTTTGAACACCTTCCCAAGAAATGAGAGAAATATCTTGAAATATTTTGTAGAATAGGTCATTGAACTCACTTTAAAAATTGTTATCAGGTATTGATAAAAAAAGATAAACATCCATTTAAAAAGATGAAGATGACCTTAATATGTTCTTAGTATGTTCTTGACCACCTAAAATGAAAATCTTTGCATCACATGGTAATCCCTACAAAATCATACACCTTTTCGTAGAAAAAATGTTTTCATAATTCTAAAAATAGTAATGTAGGAATAAAGTTACATGAAATACTTTGTATACAATACCATAACAGAAGAAATAACATTGAAAAATTACTAAATAGCCATATAAAATATATAATGTAGGATAAACACCTTTTTTAGCTTTCGCCAATATGTTGAATCCTTTTTTTGACTGTTCCTCTTTGACAGGTACTTGTTTCTTTAAAGAAGCAGCTTCATCTACACCCATGCAAGCTTTAATAAGTTCTGCAGCATTTTCTGAACATTTTCGTTTGCCTGGTCTTGGTTGTAAATCATCAGTTGTGTTAGATGCTACAGAACTTTCACTTTCTTGGCGTTTCCTTTTCCCCACTTTTATTGTCGTATTAGGAGATAACTTAGATACTCCTAATTTAGGACTTGCTTTAGCATATGGTGATATACTGCGTCTCTCTTCTAATTTATTAGGACCATGAGGACTACTTTTTGGAGTTTTTACAATATCAGGACTGTTTAATTTCTGGGATCTAGTTCTTAGAGATCTTTTCTCATTGGTATCATTTGGTATCTCTATTAAAAGCTGTTCTAGCAATGACTTTGGTGGTCTTTTAACATACTCATCTGAACTATTAGAATTTAACCTTTCCACAAACTGTGTTTCATCATTATCTTCTATACATATGACATCTTGTCGTCCTTCTAATTCTTGTTTTCTCCTACGTTTCCTTTTGACATGATCAACATCACTGGAGTCCACTTCTGGATTTTGTGCTGCTGGGCTAGGAGTTTCATCTCTTTGTAAAACTACTGGATTGGAATAAGTATACAGTGGTGGGGTAATTCTAATTGGTTGAGGATCTTCACCAAGAGGTGACTGAATACCTATGTTTATATCACTTGCATCATTTACAATTTTCTTAACCAAATCATCTGCAACTTTTTGAAGATTCATAGAAGGCTCCCTAACAGATATTTGTTGATGGCTTTGTACATTAGATTTTTGGTTTTGATCGGAACATTGTTCTAACTTAACAGGTGTTGTGCTTAAAGAAATGTTAGAGCTTTTCATACTATCTGATCTGTCATTTTGCCTTGTATCATCCACTTTTTCATTGATATTAGATTCTACTTTGATTTCAGAACTAAAACTCTGACTATTGGAACATGAGTTGTCTACCACCATATTAGCCTCACTTGTAATTGTATTATCAAGTTTTTCTGTTTTTACTTTATTATAAGCAACATGATTTTGTATTACAGGCACACCATTGTTATTTTGTCCATGAGGTTCATCATTTAATCTAATTGCACTATTACCATCTATGACTGTTTTTACATTATCTTCAGATGCACTTTCTGAGGATCTTGACATTTCATGTTTAATATTTGTCTTACCCTGATCATGCTGACTGATAGAAGTTTCTAATTTAATGCTACAACTGTCTTTTTCAGAAAAGTCATTTGTTTGCTGCTGTGCGCATTGCAATAAATTATCACTATCCACAGTACTGGATACAGAAGTAGTCACAATAGTCACAGATCCTGTCACTAGAGGGCTAGATACACTTTTATCATTATCAGTCACTTCTAAACTAGTATTCAAGTCACTATGACCACCAGTTCTTTGTGTTGTCAAAGATGAGTTTTCACTAGATACATCTTTCATGTCATGTTCACTGGAATTTGATATATTGCGATTTAAATGGGTTTCAAGATAACTTGCTACAGACACAGGACTTAACCTTTGTGGGCCACTGGACTTTAGAAGTTCCGAATGGGAATTTGAACACATATCACTACTACTAGTTGAGGAAGGCACGTTCTTATTGGTGATTGGTAGGGCAGATTCCACTTGAACAGTAGTTTTTGTACTGCTTTGTGTTACTGATTCAGTTGCTGGCCTATGCAAAGGAGATTCCCCTTGATTCGGTGACTTCTCTGACAAAGCATCCATTGACTCAATGCCTGAATCTTCACCACCTCCTCCACTGCTGACTCTTTCTACGCTTGCATCTACTCCAATTGCAATTGGAACTGTAGCTTCAAGTAATTTTTGCTTAACTTTAGCTTCTGTTACATTAATTTCTCCAAGTGGTAAACTTGGTTTGCTGGAAGGTACATCAACACTTTGGGATCTGGGAACTTGGTCCACTGAGTTTCCTATTGCTGAACTTTGAGTAGTTTTCAATAAACTAATTCTTTGCGCATTATCCACCTTGCTTTCAGCAATGGGTCGGTCAGGTTGTTTTATATGATTTTGAATTATCTTTTTATGACCAAAATGCTCTATTTTATTATGTCTGTTGATGGTAACACTTGTATCACTTTTTGAAACCATGAGGTTTTTTAATTTCTGACTAATAGTCTGACCTTTTGTCATAATATTAGAATTTGCTTTACATATATCTGTTTCTATTTTACTTTTTCCAGAAATAATCCTATTTACAGATGACTGTGTATTTTTTACAGCAGTTTCTACATGTGCAGATACTTTGCTTTCAATATTTGAATCATTCTGCATAGGCATAGTTGAAGATATTAATCCAGTGCCTTCATTTTCAAATGATGAATTATTGGTAGATTTTGTATTTATATTCATACTCATATTTGTATTCGTATTTGTATTTGTATTTGAAACTGCACTAGCGGAAGAACATTCAGGAATGGTCTTCTGACTATTAAGATGAGTAGTTTCTGCATCTTGAGATTCTGAAACATATTTCAAAAATTAATTATTTGAAAGTATTTAAAATTTAATAAGTAAATATAAAGATAATATGTTTAGATCGAAAACATACAAAATATAATTTTATATTCACCTCCTAAATGCAGATCTTTTTCATCCATTAAACTTAATCTTCTTCTTTTTTCTTGACTAATTAAATCCTTTTTTACGCCATTCACTTCTGTTAATCGTGAAGCAACGGCATTTAAAGTATTATTTTTTTCGATAGCAGATCGAGTTATGTCACTATCACTGGTTCTTCTAATTTCCCCTACTTTTTTAACAGTATTGAAATCATTACCAACCAAGAGTGCATCAGTTTTTCTAACAGACTGGCTAGAATCACCTTTATAATTAAGTTTTCTCCATTTTGCTTGATTATCTAAAATTCTACCACCTGACAGCAAATTTTGCTCACGATGTAAGCCGTCTCCGGATTCTGATTTCTTTTTAGAATCTCTTCTTTTGGTTTTTCCTGTGAAAATAAACAATTTAAGTAAACTATCAAAATTACGAAATAGTAACAGTAATTACACAATATTAAAATTGTAATTATTTTATAACGAAAAATTTAATAAAATATTTATCATTTTTTTTTTAATTATTTCACATTTCTTACCTCCTCCTATTTTATGTTCTTGCATATGATTTTGAACATCTAATTCAACTTGATTTTTCGTTAAAGAATGTTGTGTGTTCAAAGGTTGATTTAAAACAATAGACTTGTGTTTAGAAGGGGATGGTATTCGGCTGTTTAATGGTATATCATCGACATCGCTACTTTTACTTGAACTCGGTTTCGTAACACCAGTTTGCATACGTACGACATCCACTGCTAATTCTTGCTTTAAGGCATTAGGTTTTGATACAACTGTTTGAAGAATATTGTTCACTTTACTGATAGAGTTGGTACTATTGATCATTGTGGAATTAGATAAAGGTAATTTAGACGCAGATGAAGCACCTATAATCATGCTTAGAGATGACTTTTTTTGCAACAATTTGTTTCCATCTATACATTCTTTCATTTTCTTCAATTTCCCTCGCCTTTTTATATTAGTTGGATCAGGTTCACCATCTTTTAACGATTTCTTTTCCTTTTTTCTGATTTGTACTACCGAAGCATTACGTCCTCTTAAGGAGATGTGTAAGGGAGGCACTCTTGGCTCGTCACCAGTTCCTGAGTTGGGAATACCAGCAGTAAACATTTTATTTACCGACTTATCAGCTTTTCTAATCGGTGGCGTGTTTACAAACGAAACATCAACTTTATAAGCTGGTGTAACAGGCTCAGATTTTTCTAACTTCAGCCTTAGTTTGATTTTCTCTCCAGGCATTGGACTCTGTGCAGTTTCTCTATTAGATTTTATTCTACTATGCTTCAAACTTCCTTCGCTGGCAGTAGATTTTACCGTGGTTTCGGAATCCGATTGATCTGTATTTGTTGTTGTATCATTTCTTCTTGAAAAATTGCTGTCCGCATCATCGTCGGAAAATATTGAATTTGATCGGTCGTTCGATGGCGACGGAAAGGAAAAGAAATCATCTTGATTATCTACTGCACTCTCTGGTTCTGAATCCGAACTTTCACTAGGCATTGGTTCCAGGTGTCCGGTTAAAGGGTTAATAAGAAACTGTCGTATTTTACCAGTTGACGTATATTCTGGTTCAGGTGTCTCTTCTTTAGGCTTAGGAGATTCAGAAGTTTCAACCTTAGTAGCAGGAGAAGAGACATTACTATTAGAAACGTGATTAGCATGAGATCCGCATTGAGAAAAGGCACCTGGAACCTGATTCGTAGTTGGCAAACGAGTAGTATTAACCTGAGCACCTTGTGGAATAGAATTATTTTGTGCATTCCACGTGGTCCCATTAGCATTACTAGTTGTAGCTTGATAATTTCTGCTCAAAATATTTTGACTTTGCCCATAACGGAAATCGGTCGTAGCGTTTGTGTTAATATTTATATTTTTAAGTTGATTATGATGTAACTGCTGTTGCACATTCATCGCTTGATTTTGTTGTCCTAAATGGGACTGCGGTGGAACCGGTTGTCGCGAATAAGGTGGAGGAGTTTGCTGACGTTGATTATTTAAGTAACTTAGCCGTTGTTGTTGAACACTCATGCCTACTGTTGAGTGTTGCATCAATTGCTGTTGTTGTTGTTGTTGTAAAAGTGGCTGATTAGAAACAGGTGTAGGTTGTAACAATGTATTTACATTTTGCTGTTGCACCAATGATTGTTGGGTTGAAATTTGTTGAGTAAGCAGATGTGGAGTATTCATATTTTGCTGTTGATTTAATTGTTGTTGTTGTGTTAAAACTTGTTGTTGTTGAAGTAGTAATTGTCGTTGTTGCAACGGTGTTCGAATTTGCTGTCCATTTACTGGATGTCTAATTGGAAGTTGACCTTGTAATTGTACTTGTGAAGGCCTATAAGCCAATTCTTGCCTAATGGGGAACTTCTGCTGTATTTGTACTTGAGCATGCAATGATGGTGCAGGTTGCTGTATTTGCCCCCCAGCAGAGGTTTGATGCACAACTTGCTGTGTTATATTTTGTGCAGGGCCACCAATTATATTAACTGGATGTTGTTGAGGAATAGTTGAAGGTTGATTAGCGTTAACAGTTGCAAATGCAGATGTAGAAGATTGAGATAAATCAGGAATGACTGTCGTTCCTCCAATAAGATCCTCTGTTCTAAGAGAATCTAAATTTGGTGGCGACTCGCTAGGCGAAGACAAATCTTTTCTTCTGACTGTTGGCTTTTTAGTGGGTCTCATACGATTAGTAAGTCCTGAACTATCAATAACAGCTGGTGGTAACATTTTTTGACCAGTTATCACATTGTTCGGGTGTGCACCAGCATCGTTTTGTAAAAGATTTACAAGAAGCGGGCTGGACAAAGCAACTTGATTTCCATTACCATTTGAATTCCCTGCCAAATTATTACTGTTTGGTGACAGACTAGATGTAGTGGTAATTGAAGACTTGTATTTATTTGTCAACTGGCTAACTGATGCAACTGATTGAGTAGTGGTATGACCAGTAGTTAATGTTGTTACTGTCGCCAAATTCTCTTGAGCAGGATATGGAGGAGGTGGCTGTACATGATGTTTAAACTGCATTGCATTTTTAATTGTTGTCGCTTGTGATTCGCGACTGTGTATCGCTTGGGCAGCATGTGTCATACTGGCAAATGGGAATGGACCATTATAATTATTCCTAGGCGAAGCACTGGGATTAGTTACTGGTTGACTTCCAGAGGCACCAACATTGCTATTGCCTGATGCTGACTGTACAGACTTCGTAAGAAACGGTGGGATAGGATCACAGTCTGTAGGTGCAACTACATTCGGAGAACGAAACTGTGGTGCTTTTTCTGATGATGTACCTAAACATAACCAATATTACGAAAAATCTACATATTATATAATGCAAACATTTTCAGCTTATGAAATATGTAAAAACATACCAGCTGCAATTATTTGAGCCACATTACGTAATGCTGTAGAAATGCTAGATGTATTACTTGGACCAGCTAGTGGTGTTGAAGGTTCACTATCTGCATTAGTTGAATTGCTAGTGGGTTCATTTTGAGATTTGGCACCACTGTCTTGTGATGGTCCTGACCGTAATACAATTTCTTGTGCTTCCCCACTAAAGCGGTTAGCTATCCTCAATGATATTACCTTTTATAATCAACAATAAATGTATTTTATTATGTTATGTGTATATATATATATATATAATTATTTCTTTAATTTCTTCTAACTTTAACCATACATAACACAAATATAATTACCTGATCTCCCTCAACCTGCACTGAAAGAATCCCAAGCTGTGTAAGTGTTGGAGAACCCTGAGCTGCTAATTCTCGAAGACGTAATGCAGCTTCTCTGGGTATTGAAAATGTGACTCTGACAGAATTCCATGGCTCTACCTTATTTACTCTTAAACCATCCCCCTTATCTATAAATTGTAAACATCATATATGCTACTGTCCTTCACTGTATTCAATAACAACATTATTTTTAAATAAAAAACCTATATATATATAATGACACATCCAAAAATTACCTTTGCAAAGCAAAGATTTAAGACGATCAACAATGATTTTAAACTTGTGTGGAAACTCTGGATCTTCTAGGTTACCTTCACACGTTACAACCGTTTGAATTAGATCACCATCACTATCAGCCGCCATGACTGTAATGTATAACAAATTGGTACTCAAAATATCACATGAAAATTTATTATAATAATGTAATCAAATGTTTTTATTACTTTGTCATAACAATTAATCAATTTATTTTCAAGAAAAATCTAACATATACTATTAGATTATAATGTTATTTAAAATTATACTGAACTATTATAAAATATATAACTCTTTATACTTACCAACTACAAATCACATAACTACCCAGAGAGGTCACAAACGCCTCAGGGTATCACTACAATATGTGGTGATAAGATGTTTGACTGCCGGTTTCAAACCGACAACCCCAAATCACTCCAGCACTAACAAATATGCTTACTGTTTCTACAGGAAAAAATTATATTTTTCATTAGACAAAATTATGTATTAAAAGATTCATTTGATTTAATTGTCAACATAATTATATTCAAATAATTGAGAAAATATGTTTAATGTAATTCTGCTTATGCATGATATATACATATATAAATGATATATATATATATTAAAATAAAAAATTTACTCAGTACTCAATTTATTACATAAATTATCCAAAATTTGTATACAAAAATTTTAGTTCTATTAAATATTTTTAAATATGTATAAATAATATATTGTTTAATAAGTTTACAATCTTGTAAAAAATGTACATCAAAAAATATATAACAAAAACTTACTGATCATAATTTGGAAGTAATAAAAATACTAAAAACACTAATTATACCTTTAACTGTAGTAATATAATACTTATATCTCATAGTGATTTTAATACATTATAAAGTTTTACAATGTACATAAATTCATAATAATTTAATTTAACATAAACATTACTTTCAAATTATGACTATCAAAGTATAAAAACTTAATTAACCTTTAGAAATATAAGCTATAAAGACTAAAATATAACATAAGTATGTACAAGATGTAAATAATGAAATTAAAAAACAAATAGTACTAAAACTGGATATCTAATCCATATTATTTTGATATATCAATAAATTTTAGTCATATAACATGTACCTATAATAAACATTTACATACAAATGACTTTAATATTATTATAAAAATAAAAAAATTACATAAATATTTGAACATAAAAATATTTTAAATATAATAAACTAAATCATATTTTACTAAATATATAGAAATAATAATAATAAGTTTAGGTACAGTACCGAAAACATCAAACGGGAATGTAAAACTGACAACTGTTATCGAAACAAAACACAAACGAAAACATAGTGCATAAACAAAAAGTGAGGCCAATGAGCATTACTAGGTTATAATTTGATCATGATTTTTGTCAAATTATAGCGATTAATAAGAAAAATATAAGGTTAATATCAATTACATTATCAATATTTACTGAATTAGCGATTATATATAGTGTACATGATTTTGGACCAAGTCTTACTACTCACGAACTGCAATTAAAATCTTTTGGACCATAAGACAGGGGCACAACTTCTATGTAGGAGAAAATAGGTTATAGAATATTTTTTTCAACCAGACATAAAATGTAAATTGTTGCATTAATCGGAATTTAATGTTGTGATGAAAAAATAGCTCATTTTGACAACATTCATTATGATTTTCAACAAAATAAGACATCCAGAGCAGTAGATATCGGGGGGCCACCATTTTGTCCGTCGGGGGAGGTGTACGTGAAGTGGGCTCAAGCATGCTCAAGATAGACCGTCAAAAGTCTGAACATTTTTATTTTGCAGATTCTTTATGTACTGTATAACTGCGTATGCTTACCAAAACAAAGTTAAAATTCAATAATGTACGGCATAGTAGCCAACGAGCCTCACTTCAGTCTTTGCACAGACCGATTTCATACCGTATGAACACAAGAAAATTTTAACGTTACCCCATTTCTTTCCAACTTCGTGCGGGATTTCTCGCGTTCAAAATGCACGGAGTCACACCACAGGAGCACTAATTTTAATCTAAAATATGCCGCGCAAGTCTTACTTCACTTTTTGCACACAGCGCGCGATAGGAATCACGAAAAAACTCGACATAATCGGTAATATAAAGAGACAAGTCATAAAACGCCATGAACAATAACAAGGAGCCGCCATTTGCAATGCGAACAACTGACATGCGCAAATCAATCGCGCGGGGCATACTGGGTACTTGAGAGGCGCCATCTTGCCAATCACTTTAACATTGAAATTTCCTAACCTTTTAAAGTTTAAGTTTATTAAATTAAATATTTGTTAACGCATTCATGAGTTTTATTATATTTTATTTAAGATTTATAAGTTTAGTATGACAAAATAATTTTATAGATGTTATTTATTACAACTTTTACTGTTATGCTATGTATCATATTTAATAGTACCACAGTTTCAAAATTAATTTTATACTAGTAAATTGATCATATAAAATCTTTATTTTGTTATATATTTAACTATATTTAACTCAGAAAATAACTGTTTTAGTAGTAAAAGTTTTCTTGAACTTAAAGAATATATAATTATTTTTAAATTTAATATAAATTAAATAATTTAATTCATAGTTCCTGATTACAGTGAAGAAATAATACTTTAAGTAAAACAAAAATTTGTATAATAAACATTTAATTTATTTAAATTAGGATTCTTTGGTTATGTGTTTAAAGTATAAATATTTTCTATGATATTTATTTATTAAACATATATATCATTTCTTAAATAATACTTTTATATTACTAATGTTTGATATTCATTATAATTAATCTTTTCGATAAGATTGCATAAGTCCAGCTTCATTCATTACTTTTAATGCTGCCATTGGATCATAATTCCTATAACAAAATACTTATATTAGCTCCTATAACAAAAGGAAAGCCCTTGCATATAACTTTTATAATACTTTGATTACTTGTAAAAGTTTTCAACTTTCTTCTCATATGAATCGCAAACCAGTACTTTATAGGCAATACCAACAGCAGCAGAAATTGCTAATGCTACTACTAAATTCCTTCCAGATTGTGAAAGATGAAGATCACGAAGTTGAGGTTTTGCTAATCTTCCCTCTCCCATCTGAAATATCAATGTTACATGTTGTAAAATATATATTGTTATATATATTATTTAATTATAAAATGTAAATATTTTTATATGGCAGATTCTATGTATGATACAAAGAGCATATTTCTAAATGACGAAAAAAATTCAATCACTTGGTAGTATTTTTTAATACACAATACATCATGAAATAACGAATTAAAAATGTACACTTTAAAAGATAATTTATAAAACGGATATTATATAATATTGAATATTTCTTTTGTTGTAGTAATTGCAATTACTTTAATTGAAAACAGAATGAATATAATAAAAAAAAAGATTGTTTACATATTTTTGTTAAATAAAATAATACAATACTTTGCTAAATTTCAAACTATATGTTCCGTTCTTTGCTAACGTCGATATCAAACCACCTAGAACCTGCTGGAACCCAATCGCAAACATAAAATACGTATTACTAAGTTCTAGATGTGTTCTGCAAATAATCGTTTATAAACCCATGCGTTCTTAAATGTTTCATTTGGTTGAACCTTGTTCTTTTATACAAAATGAAAAATAAAACTATATTATTTTCAATCCAAAAATAAATCTTAAAAATACGTTCTTCATCAATAATTTCATATTTTTAAATTTTTATAAAATTAATCGCTTACATTACACCATAGACAATATACAGAATAGATTTAATATCTTATGGGATTTATATTTCAGAATCTGAAATACCGATCGTAGTTACATTTCCGCTTAGAATGACAATGGATCTCTGATTTCTTTAGGTACAAATACTTTTGAACCTACAAACTAGCCTTTTATTTTCTCGAGGTTTCCTAAATTTTCCTTAAAATACTTCGTCTAGGGTACGATATCCTATTTTAAGCTGTACTCAATTCAATTTTTATTCGAATCACTTACAATCTTACGTTAATTCTAAATCGATAGTATTGAAAGTGATGCAAATGGCGAGGGGTATCACGTGATAAAAAAAATACATTGAATTTTAAATCTATCTTCCATCTTGTCTATGCTTATATTATTATTATCAGTGTTGACTTTATAAGAAATACGAGAACGTTAGTTTATAGTACCAAGAAAAGAGAACGGAATAAGTAAGCGCGTAATTTGATGACTTGTTATTTTTAGATGGTCTGTATTAATTCTTAATTAGAAATGTTAAGAAAGTTGATAATAATAACTCATAACTCATGTTTTGTTTGATGATAACGTCAATTAAAACTATAGTGACAGTGACAGCTGATGAAGAATTGTGTTGTTGCGTAGGTGGCTATAACTCGATGACTACAACTTAGGTTGTCTCATTACATTTGTATTAGCAAAAAGCAAAAGTATTATCGAGTAATTGTGCAATTTTTTAGTAAGTTCCTATCGCGTTATGTTTATTAGTTTATTTAAATATATTGTACTTCTGACTTATTTTATAATTAGGTTTACGAAAATGTAAATATTTGTGGTGTGTAATGATATTTATCATCTAATTTATGGTTTACAATTTGTATTATACAAATTTTTTATGTTTGGATTTATGTTTATATAGTATAATCATTTTTTTTATAAAATTTATTAATAATACATTCGTTATATATAAATGATTTAGTATTTGGGCATAATATATGTAAATCATATCTTATTATTTATGATTATGTATAATCTGTTGCTTCATAATATCTTATCATGTTATTAATATCCATTGTTTTCCTTTGCATTCTCATTTTGTCTTATCTTTCATCTGTTCATGTGATATTTTGAAGATATTTCAATATCTGTTTATTGTATTTAATAGATTACTCTTAAGACTGTGTAGAAACAGTCAATTTTATATACAGTGATCATGGAACAAATGATTGCTTTAAGTACGCAAAGTCCATTGACTTTATTAGTAAAGTTTGGAATGATGGCATGGAATGATACATGTGGCAATGAAAATTGTTCAGGACATGGAGAATGTCATAATGGTACTTGCTTATGTGAGGTAATATTTGTTGAAGATTATAATGATACTTAATGCATTTCTCATATTTTAAAATATAATTTCTATACTTTTTTTCATAGATTCAGTTTGGTGGATCAGAGTGTCATGTTCCAAATTTAAGTTACTACATTGCCTTTGCAACTATATTCTTTATGCTGGCGTTTGTGTGTCTAATACAACTTATTATGTGCATTATCGCAGAATGGCAAAAAATGAAAGCACCATCTTTTCTTAGAGCTTGTAGAGTCACAACACAGAAAGTTTTATATTTTATTGTGTTTCTTGCATCATTAATAAGAGGAGCATATTTTACATCTCCGGTAAATATTATGTATAAAAGTATCATTTAAGGTTTTAATTCTTCTTTAATTAATTATAAAATGTTTATCTTATTTTTTGACAGACTGCGTTTAAAGAAGGATGGTCTAGAAGTTTATTATCTGCATATTATCCACTTGTTTTAAGTGGATCTTCATTAATTGTTTGTTTTTGGGCTGAAGTATTTCATTTGAGGGATATGTCATGGGATAAACCACAATTTCTTTCAAAATCATTTATGGGATTTGCTGTGTTTAATGTGTTAACATATTCTCTACTTCTAGCAGAATTTATCACTACTCAATTATATTCACAGGAGTATCAGGTAAATTAAAAGAAAGTTTTAATGTAATTTAAATTATTTGTTATTTTTTATAAAATATATTACATTATTATTAACAATAATTTTACATATATAAATAAATGTAATTTTTTCAGAGCTTTTACACTTATGTTTTTAATGGATGTTATGCAGTACTCCTGTTCATTGTTGTAGTGTTTTTCTTAATTTATGGGGTAGAAGTATATTTTAAGGTAAGTTGGATCAAAAGTGATTTATTCATACAATTATTGTATACAATATAAAAAATTGTTGTATTAAATATATAAGAAATGTATATAAAAGATAAATATATTATATTAGAACAAATTTTTTTAGATTCGTGGAGAATTCTTGAATGATTACCAAAATAGAATGATTTTGAATAAACGTACGGTTTCCGATTTAAAACTGAATGCCGAGGAGCAAGTAACTGCAAAGTTATTTGATCCTGTCCCTTGTGCATCACAATTATCTCAAGTACAAGAACAAATAAATATTTCTCAATTACATCAGTCTCGTGTAGGATTACTATCACAAGCTTTCATGCTGTTTATTATTGTTGGATTTCTGTGCAGTGAAACGCTTAGTGAATTTTGGAAAGCAAAGTAAATAAAAATAATGTCGTAACTAAGTATAATTACATTTTATATGTTTAACAATTGTATGTATTTTCATTACAGAGTTCCTATATATAGTAGGAACTGGCACGATGTTGTTTTCCGTATTATAGAAGTTGGCGTAATATTATGGTTTCCATGTGTTTTATGGAATTGTTTTAGGTTTGTTTTTTATTCTAATAAAACTTTATATATTTATATTATTAAAAATTTACATTATTATTTTCTTGTTTAATACATCGATTATTTTCTTTTATTCTATTTTAGTCCAGAACAGTTATGGATTTTAAATCCAAAGCGTCTTTTGAAGAGATTAGATCATTCTAAATATGTAAAAGAAATTGAATTACAAGACCGAACTGGAGAGCAAGATACTGCACTTTTTTCAGATGGTACATCAATTAGTAGTAAAGATTGTTGGATTTGCTATGACAGTGATAGACAAGATGCCGGTCCATTGATACAACCTTGCCAATGTAGAGGTGATGTGAGTGCAGTTCATCACAATTGTTTGCGTAGATGGTTGGTTGAGGTAAGGAATTATTTTTATTTTATTACAAACATCATTATCAGTATTATATCGTTATTGTATGCGTTATGTGTATTTCAGAGCTCTGTAAATGCTGATTGTCTTACTTGCAAAGTGTGTGGTGCAAAATACAATGTTGAACATGCAAGTAGATTGGATTGGCAAAATAGTATAACTTCGCGTCATTGTTTACAAACTATTGCTATCGTTACAACAATGTGTGGATCATCAGCTGCTGCTTGGACACTTATTCAATTGGTAGAAGGCCCAATTATTAGAATGCTTGCAGCTGGTACTGCATTGTTGGTAATGTATGTTTGCATAAGGTAAGTTATTAATAGTTGACGGTTTATATATTTATTACACATAACTACTTACTAAAACTCATCCAAAACTTTATTTTTAGGTTTTTAAGTTTAAACACAGTTGTGGCATATCAACGCGCCAAAATTTCATCTTTAAATATTATTAGTTCTGACAGCAATGGAAATGCACATGTTTCTACTATTAGTCACACAGTTTGTGTAGACTTGGCAAAATCTGATGCATCGTCGATATAATCGGAGCATGTCATTAAGTTATATGAGTTTAATTTTTGACATTACCATCGGTAATTGTGTAACAAACTGTAGAAAATGTATTGTATTGTAATCTATTACTCTTTTAATGATTTTGTTATCAAACTTTGTTTTTTAGACTAGTCTGTTAACAAGTTACCATAAGATTCAAAAATCTTATTAACTACTTTTGTTCTTAGTAACAAATACGATATTTTTATTATTCGTCACAGTATTGGTAAAAATTTCAAAAGTATATATACTTATACTTCGAAATTTTGTTATTGTCAATGAAATGATAATCTTAAAAGTGTTATTTTAGAATTTTATAAATTTAAATATTATCTTTATTGGATTTATGTCAGACAAAAAAGATATTTTTAGAGAAATAAGTTAGAAATATTATTTTGTACACATTACTTGTACAAAAAAATTTATTTGTATGTTGTAAATATACAATTTGAAAATTAACGAATTGAGATATCTAAAAACGGAAAATATTGCAGAAGATGAAAACAAATCCAATAGGTTTGATGAAATGGAATGTTATCAACATCAAAATAATAGTCTTATGTAGTTTTTGAAACTATGTAACACTTTCCTTTTATGTTAATCTTGATACTAAATGTAATGGTTTCGTGCTTTTTATAGAATATTATAAGTAACATATATGATAATTGTAAAATTAAAGAATTATTTCCATGTAATTGTTCATATGTAAAATTCGTATTATACTTATAATTTTATGAAATTGAAAATATTATAAATAGTATTGCATATTTTTTTAAATAATTCATTAACATATACCTTTCTAAATTAGGTAAAGTAAGAATTACATTCTTTATGCGGTATACGAATTTTATATTGGAAAATACTCATATTTCATATGCCTCTTAGTTGTATAGATGTATATAGTACCATAGTTAAAAAATTATATGTATTTCCTCTTCTTGGAAAGAAAATTTTATGTAGTATTTTAATATTAACAAATACATTTGCTGCATTTTTAGTAGAAGTACAAAACATTCTAGTTTTAATAACTTATAAGTATAAAACTATCATTTATATGGTAGCACTACTAATGACTATTAAAAGACATGTTTGTAGATTATATAAACAATCAGTGATTAGTAATTCTGTATTAAGCAATGCTAATAGAAGTATTTGCTTAATATAAAATGGTAAAATATTATGATAGGATTATAAAATATGATTAAGAAGTACCATTTTCACTATCATATCTATTTTTTTATTATAAATTGGCTGATGTAACAAATTTATAAAATATATAAATTATTTGTTTAAACAAGTACATATAATTTGTATCATAAATATAATTTAAATAATTTTCATTTATTGAAGTTCCAAAATTCAAGTTTTTTAATGATACATATTATTTTCATTATCCTTTGGATAAAATTTAATGTTGTTTATTATGATATAATTTTATCCAATATATTATTGTAATATGTGAAAAATAAGTATGCGTTAACATCAGCTATAAGTATGTCCATATAGAAAAACAAGCGCGATAATACATATTGTATGATGTTCAAGTTGACTATTAAATAAAAAAGTCAAAATTATATTATTCATTGTTAATTTTATTGTTATGTTTACAAAGACAGTACTTAACAATGTTACATACCAAACTAAAATACTGATTATTAAAAGACAAAGTAAATTTTTGATCAGTGAATGTGGAAGAGCAGATTATAATGAGGTGTCTGATTTTAGGAATGATTCTGAGTACTTTTTATTATTACTATATTATGTTTTAGATAATTATTTAGGTATGTATAAGAAATACATTTTACCAATTAAATCGAATATTTAATAAGTAATATAGTTATAGATATACAGATACAACAGAACTTAAAATATCCTTTAATGTGAACTACTGATTTTATATTTATATTTTTCAACATTAGATCTGCTCTGGCTGTGCAATAATATTACCTGTTGCCATGTGTAAGTGTAAATGTTTGCGTCAGGTTACTTCTTAAGATTGAGGTTCTGTATATTGATGGATAAATTTTAAATGCAGTTCCTTTTTTGTTCAACCTACGCTGAAACATAGTATTTATTCTATAACAGTACATATTCTATAAACAAATATTTGTTTTATTTTTAATTTAAAATAATTTCATTAGAATTTTTTAAAAATAGAATAATTTTACCTGCGATGCCTGCGATTGCTTCCGATGCAAAATATTTCACATCCACGTCGCTATCAGTATTGAGTTTATCAAGTATAGGTTTCACTTGATTTTGTACTGCACAAGGCTCAAGATAAGGTCCTATTTTTTGAAGCGTTTTAGCAACGTTAAATCGTACGTTAGCAACATTATCAGTGGCCATCCCTAGAACAGTCGGAAGCATTACTCTTGTTGTTATTTCTGGACCACATACTTCTGCCAGTACCTATGAAAAAAAAAAAAATAACATAGAAACGTTGAAATTGACAAACTGCTGCATAAATAATGCGATAATTTTACTCACATTAATACAAAATAAGCATGTCATTCTATGGAGATAATTTTGATCCCTTGACATTGCTAGAACCTTAGGTATTACAGTATTCTGTGCCCACTCAGGACCAAATTTTTCTACCAATTTTTTCAAATTTAACGTAGCTGCTTCTCTGATAGCATAAACGTGATCTACTAACCAAGTCATACACAAAGAATTTAATTTTTCATCAAAAAAGTCAACTCCGAGTTGTCCAGCTAGTAGTGGCATGTATCTAAGATATATACGTGATAGATACATGTATTTGTTATAAATGAAATATTTTAAGCAAATATTTAACATTTTAATATATTTAATATATAATTTTTTGTAAAATATTATGAAAAGTACTTACTCTATAATGGCATATCTTACACGCCATTTTGAATCCTCAGCTAATTCTACAATAGCTGGTAAAAGAGATTGTGAAAGTTGTTGTATACCTATAACTTCATTGACACATTCTAAATTACTGATAATATTTAGACGAACTTCTGAACATTCATCTCTGAGTTGTGATAAAAACAATGGTAACAGATGTTCAATTGTACTGTAAATTTAAACAAATTATTATTTTCCAATTTGAATTATATTTATACGAATATGTAAACATATATTTACTTGTGTTTTCCAAGAATTGGACTAAGACCCATTATAACACTTGCTAAAGCTGACTTTACATGTTGGTTTGGGTCTGATACAAGTTCCTTAACTATTGGTAATATATTTGTCATAATGATAGATTCTTGATTGAATTTGTCGAGATTCTGACAAAAGTCGCGAACTTTATCAGCTGCTGCAGCTCGCACTTCAGCTTCTATATCTTTTAATAATACTTGAAATGCTGGTACAAGATCTGTTTTTGTAATCTCTGGACCTACAGCTTTTTGAAGCTATATTCATAAGTTAAAGTATGATAAAAAATTAAAAATATATATATACATATACATATAAAAAACAACTTACATCAGTGAATTTATCTGCTACCATATAACGTACACGCCATGATTGATCACTTGCACATTGTCTGAGTGTGGGCATAACTAATTGTTCTACATCTTCTTGTGGTAACAGAGCAGCAATGCTAACACAAGCTTCAATTGCCAAAAGACGTACTGAATCCTACAGAATATAATATAAATGTTATTAATACTTTAAAGTTGATAGAAACTTATTTCATATCTTACTTGTTCATCTTGAGCCAGAATGACGAACATTGGAATTAAATCTGCTTTTACATATTCAATTTCCATAACCTTTGCAAATTCACCTAAATGTGAAGCAGCAGATCGACGTGCCATTGGAGTATCATCCTGGCACAAATTGCGAAAATGATTTCTTAAGCATGCTACAAAAACAAAACAAAAGAACAAATTTATATTCATATGAAGAATTGACCTTTTTACATCTTCAGAAATTAAATTTTCTTCTACCTTTTACTGTTGAACTGACACGCGGATAACAAACACTGAATAAGCCACATGCTGATGTTCTTGATGTAAACCAGTCACCTGTTGCCAAACGATGTATCAAAGGAACAAACTGTTCTTCCAAATCTGTAGAACTATGTTGAGCAGCAACTGTTCTTAAAGACTCTACTGCTTTATCTCGAACTACAGTTTCTTCAACTGTTGCCAAACTCTCTAGAGGTTTCTTAAATAAAATACATTTGCATGAAAATGTGCAATTAAAAAAAACCTTTCATTTTATTAAAATATCAAACTTTTATATTTTTACTTCACATCAGCATGTTGAATACTAAAAAAATTAAAAATAAAATATGTATTATCTGTTTTAAAACTAAATATTCTTTTCTGCTTCAGATTTATTACCATAAAAATTATTATATACTAGTAACAATATTTGAAATTATCTTTAATTTAAAGCAACATATATGTATGACTAATCACATAATACATAAACACAATATAATAGTTGCATGAGTCATAATTCTTCAAACACTTTATCTTATTATGATAAAAATATAATCTATTTATTAATTTATTAATTTGAGAAATAATTTTAGGATTAAGTAACAAATTACATCTGTTCTTGAATTTTCTAAATATCTTTAAACAATTCAATATTTAGACAGAATAATAAATAACAATATATACCAGTAAACAATGTACATATTCTGGACCTCCTACAAGAGGTGTAAATTGTCCAAGTTGCTCTGCCAATGCTAACAGAACCTCATCCTCATCATACATAGAATCAGTTAGAAATGGTATCAATTCGCTACGTGTCCGTTCAACACCCAAAGCAAGGGCAATTGTAGACAATTTCTTTATTGAGTTTAGCCGTAACTGTAACAGAGAAGATTCTGTAAATATAAAAGTCTATCCAGTGCAATTCATTCATTAACTTCTGAAGTGTTTCCTTTTTTCCAAGCAACAATTATTTAAGATCCAAATTTCATATACTTGAAACTACTAATGAGGGTACCGTTGCATGAGAAATTCACAATATTGGGCATACTAACATTTTAAAATAAAACATTTACAATATGACAGGAAAGTAAAAGAATATTTTATTGAATTGTACGCTACCGCTGTAGCTGCCTAGACACTCTGTTTTTTTCGATGACTGTAGGCAGTACATTAAGCTGTTTGATTTGTAATTATAAAATAATGATTTTGCAAACTTTTAGAATTACCTGCACATCTTCATTTTTTAGTTCGTCGATCAAAACAGCAATCGGATAAAGACTGTCGTCTGTGGTAGAGTCACTTGCTGCCATTTTGCTGCCAATCGCACCACAGCTTGGAAACTCCCGTGTATTCAAGAAGTGTTCAAATTACTACGCCATCTGATGGTTATTACTATTACAAGAACTAGCGGCATGTGTAAAATCTATTCTTCCATACCTTTCATTAAAATTTAGAATGACATTTGTACTACGACGAATGAGTTAATAACAACCACCTCGTGTTTTTAACATTTTGTTTTTCTACATGTAAGATGCAAGAATTTCTATGTTTTATTGCATTAACAGCTTTAAGTGTAGCTTACCATATTTGTGATGTGTTATGCATTCCAATTATTTTAAAACTAGGTAAAATAATAAATCATAAATAATACAACATTTCAATTTGTTTACAAATACATGTTTGCATTAATAAATTTGTAAAAATACCATATTTTACTTATGAAAGAGAATATTATAAATTCATATCATATGATGTAATATATGTATATATATGATGTATGTATATATCAGTTACATCGTTTACAAATTTAACTCGTTCAAGATTTATCTTTATAAATAATAATACTGCTAACACCAATGTTAATGACTTACGACAAGCATTAGTATTCCATTCTTATCTTCGACATACGAAGTAAAATCTCCAAATATCAAGATTAGATTTAGAACCCACAGGTAACCACTTACTTTTCCTTTTTGATTTAGTCCTTTTCAGACAAATTACAAAATTTGCAAAATCGTTATGTTCTATGTATATTACAGGCACATGATTATAATAAATTAATTTTCCTCAAAGACCACCACATTAATCGTAAATTTTCATCAAATCTGACCGGTAAAAATTGCAAAAATTCCTACAGTTTCATCGAATACAATTAATGTTGCTTCAAAACCTAGATGGGAAACATCGATTTGTTTCTTTACTTAACAATTTCTGTGAAGCATGATCGAATCGACACAACGACTTAACAAATAAACAAAACATACAGAGAATGGAATTGCACGAATTTCTTACAAAAGAAGGAAATGAATAATAAGGAAAGACCCTTTGCTATTGGAAAGTTTTGATAGATAAATTCTCATGAATCTGTTTATCCTATTGCTCACAGCAAATGCATGTACGCGCGTCAATTAGTAATTGCGTAATTAAAGTAATTCTTAATATGAATACGAAATAATTCTTATAACATAAATATGATGTAATTTTAAAATATTTACTTATTATTGGGTCAAAATCTAATTTTTTGTTCTACGAAACCTAAAATAAAAACTTTACAGGGTCTGGAAACCCTTAAAACTCTAAATCTAAATAATTATGTATGTAAGTACTTACCTTTTTCTTATGTTTCTGGAAATTATCCATTTTGTAAGGAGTACAATGAAAATAATAACAAACTTGTTTCATAGATCAATCCATTTATTGAAAGTAATTAAATTAGATTTAAATGTATAAAAATAGGAAGTAATTTAAATTAATTAAGAAGAAACCACGGAATGTCGTGGAATAAATATTTTTAACACGTTCAAGGAAGGTTTAGAATTTCAAGGTATGAATACAGGTAACTCTCGATTTGTACTCGTGGACTGGTTCCTGGACCTCTGAATAACTCTTGTATATTAAACTGTTGTAGGTATGCATAAACATAGAAAAAGCTGATGTAGAAAATTAGAAAAATAAGGAATTTAATATTAATATTTACTTACAAAAAGCAAAGCTCAAAAATTATAATTTATGTAAACTACTATTTATTTCGGTTTGGAAAATTTCGAATCATAAAATTGACGAAAAGCTTCGAGTTCTCGAAACTAGAAATTTTTTCAGTATTTTGTCCAAAAAAGAATGCAATTTATTAGTCACATTTACAACCCTTGCTTTACATAATTACGATAATTATTACGATCCTTTCTTCTGCATTTGATAGTGCAGAATTGATAATTAGACAATAAAGCAACAAATTATTACTACATAAGACAATTGCTAATTACTTGATTGAATATTCTTAAGAAAAATATAATGCTTGTTTCAATGTTTCAGGAAATAACTCTAACAAAAAAAAAGAAGTTGGCAGATAAAAAACGAACACAATAAATATAAGGAAGTAAAGATTTCACTGAATCATTTCTCCCTTATTGTCATAAATATGAAATTGATAAGAAGAGGATGAACTTGAATAATTAATCACTAGGTAAAACCACAATGAGATACGTCTGTGAAAAAAAAAGAAATAAATATAGAAATCAAGTAAAAAGTAAGTCGTTGTGAACGTACATAGTTTATTACGTCAGCTGATAAAATATATTTTTCGCGTATATATATAGTGGTCACCTAGGGAGATCCTATAGAACTTGGTTGAAGCTTTGATTCGATCGACATTAGCACTTCAGCAGTCAAACTTACCGCATCTAATAAATCCTCTGTGCAAACACAACTTTATTTCTTAATAGGTAATGTCTTAAGATCTAACTAAATCACTTTAATTTCCTACCATTTTCATCAGTTCATCTGAAACCGTTTAATGTCAATTATTAATTTCTATTGTATATCGTGTCATCAATTCATTATTATTCCTTTCTAATGTGCTTATCTGACCCAGTTTCAGAAAACATACTGCTATTGAGATTTAAGTTTCACGCCAACATAAAGCGTCCCCGACTGCACTTATAATAAGACGATTTTATCGACGTACTCCAGATCTTATTTTTTCTACAGCGTACAGTGTGTAGGCACATCTTAGCGATAATCAACCTAGAAACCCATCAGGATGTCAGGTTTGAGCTTCGATGAAGCAAAAGTGTTTGAAGACACGGCCAACGACGTTGATATAATTAAGAGCTTCATCGAAACGGAGCACGAATTTACGCAGGAACCATTTTACATTCTGGATATTGATGATGTGATACAGAAACATCAGAACTGGATTGCGAAGATGCCAAGAGTTGTCCCACATTATGGTAATATAAGTGTCCTCTTAAGATAGCTATGCCATAATATTTTATGATTTTTTAAATTAAAAAATTTAGCAAGATAATTAGTTGGAGTTAAACTTAACTAAATACCTCTTCGGTATTAATATTTTTCTTATTATTCATTCTCAGTTGTTACCATTGCTATTATTCCTTTGAATTACAGCCGTCAAGTGCAACCCAGATCCAACATTCATCAAGATCTTAGCAGCGATGAATGCTAGTTTCGACTGTGCTTCCGCGGTACGTCTTCTAGTTTCATCAAACTATTTGGAGCAATGTATGCTATTACTATAAAGTGATGTTCATTTGTTTTAGCAAGAAATTCGAGCAGTAATGAAACATGGGGTGCATGAGGATCGAATCATCTTTGCGAACACAAACAAATTGCCTGTTCATATAAAATTTGCCAAGAAGATGAACGTCCGTAGGATGACCGCAGACAGCGAGATGGAAATTCTAAAGATCAAGAAGATCTTCCCAGAGGCGAGGTAACTGTTGCAAGCATGAATCACTGATCCATCTCATTGGAAAGTTCCAAATCCGATAATTGGACTTCTCCAAATAATCGTTTTCCTTCTTCTTTCTCAATCGACAGAATAGTGATCCGTATTCGTTGTGACGCCAAGAATACTACCATATCACTTGGATCAAAATTTGGTTGCGAACCGGACGACGAAGCGGTGCGGCTAATACATCTGACGAAAAGTCTCGGCCTAACGTTGTGGGGCTTCAGTTTTCACGTTGGCACTCAGTGCATTGATCTGAACGCCTACGATAGAGGAATCAAAATTTGTAAAAGACTGATGGCCGTTGCTAGAACGATAGGATGCGATGATGTTCAATTGATCGATATCGGCGGCGGATTTTTTGGTGAAAAGGAATACTCCCTCAATAATGTAAGGCTACCTGAGTGTTTATTCCAACTGTTATACTTTATCGTATTTAGCTGATGAACTTATAATGTTGTCATTAAAACGTTTAGGTTGCCAATATTGTTAACGATGCTATCCGGGACCTGGATCCGCATATTGAAATCATCAGTGAACCTGGACGATATTATGCAACGTCGGCGTTTTCTTTGGCGTCACTTGTGCACACAAAAAGAATTGTTCCTAGAGGAGGAAAAATGATAAGAATGTATTATATAAATTGTGGAGTATATAACAGTTTTATAGAAGAATTGATAAGTGTAGGGCCGAAACGCCCCATACCGTTGCATGAGGTAGGAACATCCACTCGATTCTTTTCATTCATGTAGCATACTGCTTGCTGATCTATAATGAACAAACTGATTTGAGAATTCTATAATAAGCCTTACTTCTTATTGTAGCCGGTAAGCGATGAGAAATTCGTTTCATTCATTTGGGGTCCAACGTGTGACTCTAGGGACTGTGTAGTAAAAGATGCATTGCTGCCAGAATATCATGCTGAAGATTGGTTAATTTGGACAGACATGGGAGCGTATACCATAAGCACCAGTACTACATTTAATGGTTTTTCGCCACCCAAAGTACATCCATTTGTGAGAAAAAGTGAATGGTCAGTAATCTGCAGTAATTTAGTCTATTTACAGAAATAGATAGAAGAAATAAATTTGAGATAAAGTACCCATGACTTATTGTTTGTTTTCAGGGAAAAGTTTGCTGCTTATAGAGAAACAATACAGAAACCTCAGCAACTTATTTCATTGTGTAATAGAGAAGAAAATGTTGACCACTGAAGTTAATTAATGCTGTAATACTGTCATATATTTCATTTCATCTATAAGAATTTTGAACTTCTTTATTTATTGTCTTTCATTATTTATTTATTGTACTATTAATGAAAATGGTATATTATCTCCCAGAAACTCTGATAGTCAATTTATAGCTGTTCATGCAAAGTGGAGATGTTTCTATGAAGCGTGATTCAGTATAAGCAAGTTATTTGTGCTATTTAATAAGATATCCATTAAATGTTATTTATATTTACTTTTATAAAAATGTATTATAAATATCTATTGATAGATGTTTTACTACAAATAAATATTTTTGTTAAAAAACAAGGGGTTTATGGGGGAGATAATTTGCATGTTTTAAACAGATTTATAGTTTTTTATTAATCATAGCTTAAAAAGCTTAATATTTTATTCATATAATATACCATGTTTTGCTTTAAACAAACTATTACACTGTTGTGACCTAGTAATTGGTTTAATGCCGTTTCATCTGCATACACGAAATTATATGTAAATTAATCAAATAAATATATTACGAAAGGAATGGATTTTTTATTGTAATAAACTTAAAACCTTTTATTGGTGCTTTTACCCACCTTATTTTAATCGATGACTATAAATGATAGGACAAGTTTTTTGATTTTCAACTATAAAATACTGATTTTGCGAACTTTTAAAATTACCTGTACATCTTTATTTTTTAGTTCGTTGATCAAAGCAGCAATCAGATAAAGACTGCCATCCACCGTAAAATCACTTGCTGCCATTTTGCTGTTAATCCCCACTACAGTTTGGAAACCCCTGTATATTTAAGTAGTGTTCAAATTACTACGCCATCTTATGGATATTACTATTACGAGAACTAGCGGTATATGTAAAATATATTTTAAAATTTAGAGTAACGTTTGAACTACGTCGAATGAGTCAATAATAACCTTGTGTGTTTAATATTTTTTTTTCTACATATAGAATGGATGGATTTCCATGTATTATTGTATTAACAGCTTTAAGTGCATTTGTGATGTGTTATGCATTTTAATTATTTCAAACAGTAGATAAAATAATGAGCCTCTAACAGTAAAACTAATTTACAGGTTTAATTCGTTTAAGATTTATTTTTATAAATAATAATATTACTAACATCAATGTTAATGACTTACGACAAACATTAATATTCTATTCTTATTTTCGACATACGAAGTAAAATCTCCTCAAATATTAAGATGATCTTAGGTTTGAAACTCTCAAATAACCATTTACTTTTCCTTTTTAATATAGTCTTTTCTAAATAAATTACAAAATTTGCAAAATCTTTGTGTTCCATGTACATTACAGGCACATTATAATAGCAGATTAACTTTCTTCAAAGACGACAACATCAGTCGTAAAGTTTTATCAAATCTAACTGGTAAAAATTGCGAAAATTCCTACAGTTTCACAGTATACGATAAATGTTGCTTCAGAACCTAGATACGAAACATCGATGTGTTTCATCACTTAAAACTTTCTCTAAAGCATGATTGAATGGATATGATTTAATAAATAAGCAAAACTCATGAAAGATGATATTGCAGAAATTATTTGGTAAGAAAGTATGAATAGTAAATAAATACCGTTTACTATTGGACTGCTTACGATAGATAGATATACATGTCATATCAGACAAACAGCAGTGTGTATGCTACGTCATCCTTTTCATCGATGTTTTATCAGTTCATTTACCTACGATCCCTGTTTTCAGCGTAAACGATGAAATTTTTGCGTTGTTTTTTTTTTTTAATAAATATTCCAAAACTTTGAATTTATGTAACGTAAAAGATTAACCATACGATTCTTCTATCAAATGTAAAAAAAAATGTAAGAAAAGCCTGTGATACACTTGGTCAGGCTTCAATAAGCTTATTATATTATTTCTTTGATGTTACTGCTTCCGAATAATTACTATCTCAACGTGAACAATTATTATTCTATTTTATTGGATTTTGATTTGATATAATTATATAATTCCTTCTGTAGTTAAAATAATTCTTAATATCAATACAAAATAAGTTTTATAACAGAAGTCTGATTTGATTTGAAAATATAACTTTTTATAAAAAGAAAATACAACTTGTCAGTTATATTTGAAACCCCCCACCTTATACATGTAGTTGTAATTTCAATGTAAACTGTAATTATTTTTTATTTTATTGATTTCATAATCTCACGGAATAATATTAATATTAGCAACAAGGACTGTATTTTTTAGAATGTAAGCATAATATAATTTTTAAATATAATTTATAAAGTGTATACAGTGAACAAAATTTTTGAAGTATCATCTCCTTATACATACATATACATCTATTATCGATCACATAGATCCTCTGCGTTTAATAATGCAGGATCAATATTTAGATAACAATGCAACAAGCTATTACTACATAAGACAATTGTTGATTATTTGATATAATATTACTTTGCAAAATAGAATGCCTGTTTTGATGTTGTTTGGAAACAATCGTAACCATTATTATAATTTTAACAGAAGAAAAGAATAAAATAAAGAAATCAAGTTAATGAAATAATATCTTTAGCGAAACATTTCTACCTTTTCTATCACAAATATGAAATCTATAAACGCAATATGAACTCGTACAACTAATGGCTAGGTAACATTACAGTGAGATACGGTTACGACCAAAACGAAAACAAGTAACGAAATAAAGTAAAAAGTAAATGGTTGTAAACGCACGTAGTTTGTTACGTCAGCTGATAAAATATTTTTTCCGTATATATATATAGTGGTCACCTAGGGAGATCCTATAGAATGCGGTTGAAGTTTTGATTCGATCGACATTAACAATTCAGCAGCCAAACTTGCCGCATCTAATAAACACTCTGTACATTCCTAACTTTACTTCGTAATAGGTAATATTGTTTCAAGGTCTACCTGAATCACTTTAATTTCCACTTCATTTTCAACGGTTCATTTCAAACCGTTTAATATCAATTATTAATTTCTCTCACCTATCGTGAGTACCTTCCTATCCTTGTTTCAGAAAATATGTACACTCATATTGTGTTCCAAGTTTCACACTGTGACAAAGATTTCATTACACTCTCCTATAAAATCTAGCGTACGTTATCGCTGAACAAATGTAAAGTGTCCCCCGATTACACATAGAATGGGACAACGATCTTATCGATGAACCTCAGATTATTTAAACGTATTTAAGAAGAATCTTCACATTCCAGAGAGCACAGCGTGCAGGAACACCGTAGCGTTTAGGTGTCTAGAAATCCACTAGGATGTCATGTTTCAGCTTTACTGAAGTGAAAGTGTTCGAAGACCAGGACAACGACACTGACATAATTCAGAGCTTTATTGACACAGAGCATGAATCCACAGAAGAACCGTTTTGTATTCTGGATGTCGCCGATGTGATACAGAAACACCAAAACTGGGTAGCGAAGATGCCAAGGGTGGTCCCATATTATGGTAACACAAGTGTTCCCTATTTCCGTGTAGATTAATTTTCCTTTAAATAATGAATACAGAAATTTAGCGAGCTAAGATAATCAGACAAACTTAATTGAATGAATTTACGTATCACTATTACCGTTATTCCTTTGAATTGCAGCCGTTAAGTGCAACACAGATCCAACGCTCATCAAGATCTTAGCAGCCATGAACACTGGTTTCGACTGTGCCACTGAAGTACGTCAGATCAGATTACTTAACACTAGAACTACCGACAATTAAAGTGTACTAATTTGCATGGAATAGTACAGAAAACAAATCTTTATTCATACCTTCTTCTGAAAATCATAGTGAATTTTTTGAAGCTTTACCACAGTGAATTTATAAGATTGCCATCAGTAATCACCAATTGGTCATTTAGTTCTAGTGTCAAAGGTGTGTATATTATTACCACAGTGTGATGTTTATTATTTTTTAGCAAGAAATTCGGGCGATAATGAAACATGGGGTGCCCGCGGATCGAATCATCTTTGCCAACACAGTTAAATTTCCTGCTCATATAAAATTTGCCAAGAAGATGAACGTCCAAGTGATGACCGCAGACAGCGAGATGGAGATTCTGAAAATCAGTAACATCTTCCCAGAGGCGAAGTAAGTGTTGCAAGGAGGAATCACTGGAAACTTCCAAATCTGATAGCCTCTTCAAACAATCTTCTCTCTTCTTCTTTCTCGATCAACAGGATAGTGATCCGTATTCGTTGCGATGCCAAGGATAGTTTGGTGTCGCTTGGGACAAAATTTGGTTGCGACCCGGACGAGGAAGCGGTACAGTTGATACATTTGACGAAAAGCCTCGGCCTGACGTTGTGGGGCTTCAGTTTTCACGTGGGCAGCCCGTGTGGTGAATTGGAAGCCTACGGTAGAGGAATCAATATTTGTAAAAGACTGATCGCCATTGCCAGAACGATAGGGTGCCAAGACGTTCAGTTGATCGATATCGGTGGTGGATTTGCTGGTGAAAAAGGATACTGTCTAGATAAAGTAAAATCACCTGAGTGTTCGTTCCATCTGCTGTACTTTATCACACTTAACTGTTGAATTCACGGCGCCGTCATTGGAACGTTTAGGTTGCCAGTATTATTAACGATGCCATCCGGGACATTGATCCGCACATCAAAATCATCAGTGAACCCGGACAGTATTATGCTACATCAGCATTCACGTTGGCGTCCCTTGTTCACACGAAGAGGATCGTTTCTAGAGAGGGGAAGATGATTAGAATGTATTATATGAATAGTGGAGTGTATAACTGTTTCATAGAAGAGTTGCTAAATTTAAAGGCGAGATGTCCAATACCGTTGCACAAGGTAGGAATATCCAATTTAACACTTAACCAACTGAATGGGGAGATCTCCCATTCCTTCCTCTGCCACTGTTTCTATTTACTTTCGTCATTAGTTAGTCTTGAACTGGACCTGAATTTATTAAAAATTGTACTTTGTAAGAGTAGAAAATGAACTGTGAACAACACCTGTTCAAGATTATCTAATAACAAAGATTAATAGAATCAATGGCAAAGGAAAGAATGGGAAATCATCCCAGTTGGTTGGCTAAGTGTTAACATACTGTTTGCTGATCTATAATAAGCTTTACTTCTTGTAGCCGGCAAGCGACGAGAAATTCAATTCATTCATTTGGGGCCCAACGTGTGACTCTTTGGACTGTATACTGAAAAATGTACTGCTGCCAGAGTATCATCCTGGTGATTGGCTGATCTGGACAGATATGGGATCGTATTCCATATCCCTCAGTTCTTCATTTAATGGTTTTCTACCTCCCAAAGTTCATCCAGTTGTGAGGAAAAGTGAATGGTCGGTGTCTCTGTGTTTATTCAACTTGTAAAAATAGATGTAAGACAAAAGTTTTAGGTAAAATACCTTTGTATGATTGTTTTGTTTTGCAGGGAACAATTTGCCGCTTATAGAAAAGCAATAAAAGAGTCTCAAGAATCAATTTCGTGGTGTAACGGCGATGGATTTATTAAATCCAGTTTATACTAATCTCTGCTGTAATACTGTTAGAGTGACATATTTCTTGCCTGTAGTTTACAAATTTTAAACCCCTTTATTTATAAAATTACTGCGTTGATTTATTGTACAACTATTGTGAATGATGTATTATCTACCAAAACATTTCATATTCAGTTTATAGAGGTTTGTAAAGTGTGGAAATGTTTGGATGAATCGCGAATTAGTGCGTTAAATTATTTGTGTTGCTTAACACGATATTCGTTAAATGTTATTTATATTATTTACATATCTATCGATCGACATTTTATTATTAATATTTTTGCTAAAAGACGAAAGGTATATGGGGGAGGCAATTCACATCTTTTAAATAACTTTATCGATTTTTATTAATCATAGATTATAAACTTTTATTATCCTTTAGGTATGATAATAGGATATAAAATGTTGTTTTGTTTTAAACAAACCCAGTTTCACTGCTGCGACGTATTGTTCGAGTTAAGACCGTCCCATCTACATACATGAAATTATATATAAATGAATGAAATAAATATATTAAGAAAACCATAAATTTCTGTGTTATAATAGACTTACTCTTTTGCGGTATAACATGAGCCTGGTTTAACGTGGCTTGCTACTTCGTCTTCGTAAATATCTCTTGCATCTATAATATCTTGTCGTGGATGCTCTAATTTTTTCAATGAATCTCTTACCTTATAAAATGTAACACAATAAAAAATTACATTTGTATAATTTTTTAATTATTACTAAAAATCATTCTAATTTGATGTTCTCTTTTACATACTTCTTCCACAGCTTTGAATACACGAATTAAATTTCTGCCGGCTAACTTTTCAAGTTCTTCCTTGGTCCATCGTGGTTCCGCATTACCTTCGTAGAGGCGGTCGAATAAGTCTGGATACTTGGAAACATCTTCCAAGCCTTCTGGCATTCTGAAATATGTATTACTCAACATTTTAATGAATTTCCATATTAAACTTCGTGAAATGTAATAATAAAGCAATATTTACGAGTCAACACCGTCGAAATCAGCTCCGATTCCAACGTGATCCGCTCCGATAAGATTACGAATATAATTGATATGATCTACAAAGAAGATAATATTTAAATCAAGTTGAATTATACAAAATATAACCGAAGTTTCGAGTACCATACCTATGACATCTTGCATAGTCGCGTTTCTCGAAGAATTGCAATTAACGAAATTCGAATAAAAGTTCACCATCACGACACCGTTGGTTTTTTTCTGAAAATGAACAAAATTATATCTTATGCAATATCCGAGGAGTTGATAAAAAGTAACGAAAAATTACTTACAACCATGTGCAAAACATCATCGGGAACGTTACGATAATTGTTACAAATGCTGAAGGCTGACGAATGGGAGAACATAACAGGTGCCTTTGTTATTGAAAGTACGTATCTCATAACATTATGCGACACATGCGATAAATCAACCAACATGCCCAATCTGTTCATTTCGTAAACCACCGCCTATATGAAAATATAAGATTTGTAACATTCTTCAGATAAATGTGACAAAATGCATTCAAAGGAATTCAACCTACTGATCCAAATTCTGTGAGGTTATGGACAGAATTATCGTTTACTGGTGATGCGTCAGCCCTAAAAAGAAAAATATTTATTACTTTCCTTTAAACCTGTAAATTACGTTTATTTCATTTCATTAGCTAGAGTTCTGCAGCATTTGAGCTCGACATACCATGGTGTGTTACACATGTGTGTCAGTGTCATGTAACGCACACCGAGTTCATAGTAAAGTCTGAGAACCGCCAAACTAGAATCGATCGAATGGCCACCTTCGACGCCGATCATCGAACCAATCTTTTTGCTCTTCCATGCTTCTTCGATATTCTTGGCTTCCGTTACAAATTGCAGGTCATTTGGATATTTGGCGACTAATCTCTTGATCACATCAATTTGTCTCAACGTCAATTGCACTGCATCTTTGTACTGTGACTGGCAGCCAACAAAGGCTGCCCAAAACTACGGTCAACATTAACAATCGAGTTTTAAGAAAATTAAAAAATCATACATACATTTATCAGGTTGTTAGCATACTTATTATAATAATTAATGAAGGGATAATCTAATATAGACGATACTAGATATTAAATATCAGATATAAAAGTTATGATTTGTAAATTACAATGTTATAAAAGTAGAGATAGATTCAATTAAATGCTAAATTTTAATATTCAAGCTTATAACAGATATGAACCAGTAGTGAATATCACTGTAACTCCTAGTATTATGTTCCATATTAATTACAAGTTACCTTCACGCGATATAATAGCAATAGAAGATATCAGTAGTCTATTTTTGTATGTGACTATGCAAAAAGTGAAACTCACGCCACATGTTAGCACATATATTAAGATAAACCGTGTTTCGATATAAAATTTAAGCCGATAAGAGGATTTATTAAATGAACCAATTAATTTGCTACACGGCACAGATGATAAAGTGAAATTCCTAAAGATTATCTGTCATTTGCATTTTAAGACTTTTTACTCACTTGTGCACCCACTTTTCCTTTTCTGAGTCGGGAGAGGTCTGTATAACATTCTTGACATACATTTTTACCCCATACTTTATCATCAGTCAGATTCTTCGTAAAATTAAATTCATCTAAATTGTTGTTCAACAAACTATACAAGTTGTAGGCTAAATCATTATGGCTGCAAAAAAAATAAAAAACTCATTTAATTTATTTATATTAAAAATGCAAGGTTACAAAATTGATTTAATTTTTTATTAATTATATTTAATAATTAAAATTTTTAAACAACTAAGTAGTTAGATAATAATGCTGTTTCTATAAATTTCTAATTATTTTAAACGCATTTATGTTGTCAGTTGCGCGCAAAACCTTTTACCTTTAGTATCGCAAAACATTTAAACACGCATTAGAATTACTTTGTTCATAAATATAATTTGTACGTAGTCGACTATTTAGCATCATGCAGTATGTAAAATATATTTTTCCTGGTTGCATATTTCAATACTTATAGTAGCGAAAATTCGTTTGTTGTATGAAGATAGCGGAAAAAGAAAAAATAATTATTTAACTTAGTCAAAATAATTACTCCGTTCTTCAAAAAGTTATACGATATTGGAAACATATGTTTAACAGAATATTATTTTTGTTTTGTTATAGTCAGTAACAATAATAAAAAAAGCTGCTAATAAAATAATAAAAGTGCTGAATAATAATCTACAAATAAACAATTTTGTTTGAGACATCGTTTATCTTTCGTGGTTCAAGACCTTTTATGAACATGATTAATATTTTGATTATTCCCCGCAGAGACAAATTCCATAATATCGTCGGCTGATTCTACAAACGTCAACATAGTTGCATAACAACTTTCAACAAACTCGGATAGATATGAAATCAATCTGACATTGCACTTTCAGGGAACTCACTTTCGCTTGTTATCTAGTTCATCGTATGTATCTGCAAATGAAGCAATAATTTCTGCGCGGCGGATTTATGTTAGATTAAACGAAGAAATATTAAAATATTTTAAATTAAAAAATTTAATAGCAATTTGATAGTTAAATTATAACTTTATTCAAAAGTAGTTAACGTGATCGCAACTTACTGTAAGATGGTAAGTTTAGCTTTTTACTTTTTTTGTATTCAATACTTCGTGCTTAATGTGTATAGTGTGATTAGTTGGATATGGAAAGGTTTAATCTTGGAGTAAATTTTGAAATTTTTGAATTATAACTTATTTCTTATTTTTATTGGCTTAACATGATACTAAAGATCACTTACCCATCAATAAGTGGTGCAGAGTCGAGAGCATCACTTCCTTTGATGTTATTAACACTTCGTAATTGCCCTACGGATAGGCCAATTACCAACAGTAACACAGATAAGCACACCACAACGTTCACGTACATCATCTTTCCAGTGCAGTACTTAGTCAAACTACCTGGAAAAGATTCAGCACCAGTTATTTTATAAGTACTGAGTAAAACTTATAATTTGATAATGTTTATATATATAAGGCTGGAAACAGTACATGTGTTTAATTTTTATCTTAATATGCCAGACAGATTCAGTGTAATCAAAAACTTATTATCATTATACTATATCAAATAATTAAAAGTTTTATCTTCAATTAATACGTGTATATCTGATAAAAGATATATTTTTACAGTTTTAAAGATTTTTTAGATAGGTTAGATAACTGTGGCGCGAAGTATAGTGAATCGTAGATACTGCGGATTTTCAAATATTCAAAGTCAGTCGTATATTGATAATTTTAAAATCGAATTGATGATAAATTTAATTAGCAATATGATTATGTAAAAGCGTTCGTTGAAAGTATATAAATATGTTCAATAATTCATAATAATTTTATAGAGTATCAAAGAGCATTAGAAAGCAATATTTATTTATCAATTACGAAACAGAAATGTTTACATTAATCTTGATTATTATTAATAGATTCCTATGAAAGAATCAATTACGTGTTGTGTGTAAATACGATACACTGATAATTTCTCACGTGATTGTGTATTACAAATTCGACATGATCAAAAAAAGTACAACAACACTGATTTTAGTTTGTAAATTATAATGATAACGTAATAACCTCATAAGAAAAAGGTTATAATAAATTTCTCTTCAATTTTATCTGAAGAGACATGTACATTTACTAATATTTATAGGATTTTATTAAATTACGCACAGGTTGTTTCTATCACTAAATTAACGGAACTAGTTTTATTGTACTCTCGATGAGGTCTCCTAAGCAACTGAGTAGCTAGTGACACTTTCGAACCCTACATTCAATCTTCGCACATATAGACTTACGTAAAATACCGAGGTCCCTCGAAACCTTCTGTACATTCACTCGATGTAGTTAATATAGGTACTTCAGTTTTAAATCTTTTACCCGGTCGTGATAATTTTAGTGACATTTAACACGGAACAATTAAATATGCGTATACAATAATTTATTTACCCATCCCAAACGTTCTTTCGTTGACACTATTCGTACTCGTCCTCTGAAGATAACTATCTCAGTTACATCTTTAACATGTATATACATATATGCAGTAAATTTCTATAGAGTGCTTTCTTACATATGTATATTACATTGTACTTTAAGAAATGTATTCGCAATAATTGCTTCAGTTTATATGAAGGCACTCTCGTTAATCTTACTGTTTAACAATAGGCAATAAGGATAACAGATATGGTATTCATTTCGTTCATAAACATGTTACTACATCGTATGAGAAAGTGTTTTAATTTTATGAACGTAAAATTTTATTGGTTAAGGAAACATATGCCATAAGTACATCTTTAATAACCAGTTATTAATTTGGAATTAAATGACTGAACGATATAAGTGATAAACACAATTGTTTTCAAAAGTATAAAAGTAATATATACAGTAAATAGTTTTTCTATTGTGTCATTATTCGTATAATCATTATCATGACGTTAAACAAATTAATCTCAACTCAGATGCTTAGCATAGTAAGTACATATGTAATTGTTGCACGGTTGTCAGATACGACGTAAGTTATGGAACTTAGAAAATAGTATTATCATAATTTCTGATAAAGAGAATGTCATTTTAGAATAATTGTTAGTATATCTTTATAAGTATTATGTTTTTTAATTTCTTAATATTTTTGTTGTATGATATTAGTTTTGTAAATATATATATTTAAATTTCGCGCGCTCTTAATATTGCGAATGGTACATTTAAGTTGATTACATACGTAGTATATGAATCTGCATTTATTGAACACTTGTTGCATGTGATCGTACAAAGTTATTTATATTCTGAAAGTTACATTAGTAAGGTGAAAATATACAAAAATAAAAATGTAAGAAAAATAGAAATAGATTATTTATTATTTTGTTTCTCTATGTTTTCCTATAAGTATTGATATCTTTTAGAGTAAAAACAATTACAAAATTTTAACCTAAATATTAGTAAAAGTTTTGGATGACAGATGAACACCATTGTCATTGATTAATATTATAATTATAATAGTTATTCTAATGAATTATAAAAAATTATATTACGAATAAATAATTATAATATATAACGAAATTTTAGCAATGAATGTAACCTATATGCATGTTCAAATTGTAAATGATGTATTATCTCTATTGTAGCTAATTACATTATAACTAATTAAATAGATAAATCAAATATTATATTTTAAAACAAGATTAAAACCAATTATTAGTAACAATGACAGATACTGTATACAAATATATGAAAATACAAAACAGACCTTATAGTATTAATGAAATAGTTTCAAATCTTCATAATGAATATGGTAAAATAGCTGTACAAAAGGCTATAGACAAGTTGGTATCCGAAGGAAAGATATTTGAAAAAGTAAGATGTTTAATCTTTAATATAAAAATGGATTAGTGTAATTAGATATTGTTTGAGATTAAACATTATCTTATAAGACTTTTCGTTAGGTTTATGGAAAACAAAAAGTATATTGTCCAGTTCAAGATTCAACTCATGATGTAGAAGAATTAATGAGGATAGACAAAGAATTACAAGCTCATGCTAATGAAGTTGAAAGTAAATATCAAGAACTTGAGAAAGAAATTAAGGTGGAAGAAGCTTTATTGTCATCTATGAAATCTAGCATTACCATTGAAGAAGCAAAGAAACAAAAAATTATACTACAGAAAAATATTACAGCACTAACTGCAAAGTTAGATGCATTAATGGAAGCAAGTGGTACTGAAGATTTAACTGAAAAGAAGAAAAAGATAGAAAAAGAACTAAGTGAGTACAAACGTGAATATATAAAACGAAAATGTCTATGTACTGAGATCTTAGATTGTATCTTAGATAATTATCCAAGTACTAAAACTGAGTTATATGAGGAAATAGGAATAGAATTTAAAACTGTTCAATAATATCAGTATTATTCGTTTTTTAATGCAATATGAGTTAAATTACACTTAATACTCTTTATTTTATTTTTATGCTATTCATATGTAAGTTAGATATGTAATTACATAACTTATATTTTAATATATCTTTAACTGACTGCTATTTTCTAAATACATATTTAGGGAATATTTTCTGCATAAAGATTAATTTATTGTAGCATAGTAAGCATTGTAAAATTACTCAATTATTAATTGATATTAATATACATTTGAAAAACTTGTTTTAAATTATGTGCTTGAATGTTATGTTATATTCTATGTTAAACTCATGTATTAATTAACTTATCAACAAGTAAGCAGGGATAAATTCTATTTAATTTAAAAAAAAAAATAATTCAAATTCAAAATTTTGTGTTGAAAAGAAGTATATAATACATTTACAATTAATGTTATGTTCATTTAATATAAGAAATACATTTGTTCGTGTATTTAATGAAAATATTGCGAAATTAATTTGTGCATAAATGTAACTAATAGATAGTAGAATTGGTCGATAAGGAATAATAGATCAATTCGAGATCGTTAAGAGGTAGTGGAATAGGTTGTTAAGAGATAATAGCTCAATTCTGGATTGTTAAAGCTACTTTTAGTATAACACGGTTAACCGCGCGCGATGCATTTTCAAAATGACACGTGGAGTCCTTGAGTATCGCGCGATATTTAGTGTTTCTCTTATAGTACGTGTCACGCTAAACGCTACAGGATTTGATATAGATAAGAAATGCGACATCATGTTGTCGTAATTTCGTACTGATGTCGCATATCAGTGCACTAACAATAACAGTGTTATAAATGAAATATGCACTTCATAGTGAACATCAAAACGTACTTAATAATAATTAACGAGGACGATTCTAAACTCGTGAAGTGTAGTAATAGTAATAATTAGTAGTTAATTGATGTTACTAAAAGGACTCCATACATAGAGGTTCCACTAATATTACGTTTTGAATGGGAAGAAGTAATCAAAGAGAGAGAATCAAAAGACAGTGCTTTATTTTTGTAGAAGGTATTTAATCGTTCTAAATAAGATACATGAGAACACTAGTCGATCATTTTATTAAATTGATATTATACATAAAACGAAGGAATTTCCTAAAACTTGTCTTCTGAATATGTACATTCGTATCACAATATATCGTTGTATGCAATCAGTGAATGCTATCTACAAATGTTAAGTTGCTCTTTTTTCCAATTTTTAACAATTAAAAATAAAAATGTAATACATAAGTTGTCCGAAACATATTTATTGGGACGATTTAAAAGTTGTTTCAGAATTTTTCTTAAATAAACTGGACGTTCTAATTTATAAAATAGGTTCGCAGAAAGAAACCAACAAAGAGGAACACACGGTTCCATCAAATAATTACTATTTATTTGTCTTGCACTACAATTCTCATGATTTTAGGCGAAGCTTGGCTTTCACGCGTGCACTCGCGCGCCCGTGCTATTGGAATTTTTACCGTGACACGAAAGTCTATCGCGCGATCACGTGCATATAATAAATATGCGATCGAATTTACTGTAATACATCGATCAAACGCTTCGTTCATACTCGACACATTCATTTTTTTGTTTGCATCCGCCTTCTGTACAAAGCTCTTGCGGTACTATCGTAAAAAAAAACAGAAAAGAAAAAAGATAGGAAAAAAAGAAAGGAGGGAAAGGAGAAAGAATGAGGTTATATTCTGGGTAACACAGTGAGATTACGTAACTACTTAATGAACGGAATTGCACATTTGTTCTACACGCGGTTGCGACCGCGGGATTCTTTTAGAACTTTGTGAGATGTCTTTCAGAAATCATGGTGACCCAATGACACCGTGGGTCATACGATTCACCTAATCTCGATTTCTCGATGGAGAATACCGTCTGCTCAATGAGCTGAACGCGTGCTGAGTGCGCGCCGAGTGTTCGATGTCGGATCTGTGGTGGCCTATGGATGCGTGGCTACGCGAATTCCTTAACGAACCGGAAACGCCGTTCCAGCGCTATTCATCAAGCAGCGCAGATCGTTTTCAGGGACGCGCAGCAGCGGCTTTTCACAGATTGCAAATGGCACAGCCATGTTCTCAGCCTGTCAATCAGCTCCGCGCAATCTGACCCCACGTCCGTGCACTCATCGCCCTCTGGTTCTGAAAAGAAATAAGGAAATTAACCGTTATTGAAATGAAGGATGGGGTTCGAAGTTGTTTTGGAAGGGAGAGAACATTTATTCATTATAATTAAGTATTTATGCTGTGATGTAAATGAAGAAGAGGAAAGAGAGCTCTTGAAGTTCTAAGAATTAAGTTGAATTATTACTTTTTTATTTCAAGATCCGAAGTAAATCACCTTTTTCATTTTATGTTTTAGGTCTATTATGATTAAATTTATTGATCTTTTTTATTTTCCATATTATTTAAAAAACGGGATTGCTTTAATTTATGGTATTATGTACAAGTGAAATTTATATAATAAGTTAATTCGTATAATAAAATAAAAGCTGTAAAATAAAGAAGAAATAGTTATTTATTATATGCACAACACACCTACCCAGAAACAATAAAGGATTACTGTAGTGAAAAGAAAAGAATGCCAAAAATCCACAATGCGTTTAACGCACGATTATTACAAGTTATCCCATGAAGTATACATAGTACACGAAACACCGGAAAAGGAAGATGAACACTAATGAAGTACACAAAAAAAGACAAAAGATATTCACTGTCCTACAAGTGAATTGTACGAATCAGATTTGGATGACCTCAAAAAACGAGGAAAGCGACATGTCAGCTTGTCACCATTATATTTACCCTCGTAGCGTTTTAATAACTAGACTGTTCGTTAATAATGATTAACGATAACAAAGAAGATTATTGAATAAATAAAAGAAAGGTGGTAGAAGAAAATAGAACACCTACCGAAAATGTGTTTCATTATAAGATTATTACAACAAATGCAGTAAGAGAGTAGATTAAGAAAATAGGTCGTTATCAATTAGACGACGTTCAACCAGACAATCAGTGGAAGAAATAAAGAGAAGGTTCTTGTAACCCAAGAGGAAAGCGAATATTGTTGACTTTTGATACAGATTTCTCTTACCGCGAGCATCGCTTTGAATTCCGTTTTGATCCCCTTTGGTTGTTGTTGAGTACGACACCGTGCTCATTGTACCTTTATGTTTGAACGGGCTAATTTTCGGATAATTCAGGTCATTCTTGACCTTAGACATTGGACTAGCCGTGTAGTGTGAATAATTCGTGTACTTTCTGGTGGTGGCGCCACCATCACTGTATCCATTTTTACTATAACTAGCATCGTTACTATTATTTAATTTAGTCTTGAATTTATTGGTGTACAAATAACTAGTGGTAGTGTAGCTGTGTTTGGTAGACGGGGTAGTAGAGAACGGTGTGACGCGTTTAAGACTGTTCGTCGACGAGAAGAGATTCGACGACGGCGAGGAGTATTTGGATTTTAATTGTGGCGTGCTGTGTGTCGTCGATCCCCACGGATACCTGTGTGACATAGCATTATGATATTATCGGCGGAACGAGGATAATCTGTTCATACTATTCTTGGATACTAGGTATAGATCCTTGTCGAACGTCAAATTTTGCAAAACATATTATTGATCTGGGAATACATAGTATCTTTTGTAGTTGCTTTACCGAATAAGCAATATTTATTGGTTATCATACTTGGGTAAACGAGTGGAGATATATAAAGTATTGAGTGTTCATTTGACTGCTTAACCTAGGTATCAATTATTCAGGATAAAATTAGAGAATATACTATAATTGACTTTCATCAATTTCACTATTGGGAATTACACATACAACTAAATGTTACTAACTACAACAAATGTAAAAACAGTATACAGACTGTTAACACTTGTATTTGGTCACAAAATATAAAATATTATTTTTGGAGCATTACCTGTATTCTGTGTTGTTATATTGACCGTATAGAGGCCGATTATGAGCTGTGGGATTAAAACTGCCATCCCGGCGCACATACGTTGGAATGTTCTGCGTGTAATCTGGTATAATGTTTTCATGTTCGGCCACGCACTTTCCGTTGAGACAATACTAAAATTTTTAACAAATTATAGCGAGCAATCTCACAGAGGAAAAGTAAAAAAGACGGCGAAGTTCCTAAATTAATACTAATGACATCAAGAATGCTGCATACTTAACATTTTCTTAATATAGTTCTTAACAGTTAGTTGATGTACTTCAATTTTTTAAGTAACATATATTTAATCATTTTTAAATTCCACGTTTAATTATTTAAACTGTTGTACCTCTGCACGAATTCTGAATTTACCTGACCATCTCCACAAGGAGAACCCTCAGCCGCTGGACGATAAGCTACGCAATATCCTGAGCCAGCGTCAAAGCAAAATAATTGAGCGCAAACTCTGTCGTCCTTCTAAAATTGCAAGTAATCATTTTGTTTGTACGACAGTAACAAGTTAGCGAACGAAGAAGATTCGTGTGTATCAGTTAAAATTGAGTGTTATGAAGAGCTTACAAAGCAAGCACTTGTTCCACGATCTTTCCGACATTGTGCATCCAACGAAAGCAGCTTTCCAGGTAAGACTCTAGGAAGAGCTTCGTCTTCGTGAGGTGCGTTGTACAAACACGTTGCTGTATCGCCACTGAAATCATCATCATTGTACAAATAAATACAAACAGAAATTATTATTCTCCATATTAGTTCTTCAATTAATTTTTTGAAATGATATTTTACATTCTACTGGCCGGTGACTCCACTGTGGCCTCACCATGCATACCTATATTACGTATACTTACATATAGCCTATACTTATATCGTATAGGTAATATACAGTACCGGAAAAAAGTTTAAGACCACAGGACAATGTAAAACGTAATTTTAATATTGTTTATCTACTCATTTTTATCGTCACCATGGTGGAACACTATTTATAGATTAGTATAGAATACAAATTTTATTTATATTGTTATTTCTTATTAATTAATTAATTTATTTATTTTCTTTGACCCTTTGGTCTTCAACTTTTGTCCGCTACTGTATATTGTATACAGTGTATTAATTATAAATGTTATAAGATTAAAGTTTCCTATATGCGTGTATACATCAACTAGCATGTATACATCAACTTCAAAAGTTTCTTCAGTCTTGAGAAGAACCAGCCGGCCTGTAAAGTGTTAAGGTGAAGATGTTCTTATCGTGATTCATACTTCAAGAAATGGTGAAACGACGACACGCTGCAGTGGGACCATTTGAAGCCCTTCTCCGTGTGTCTGAGGTCGCTCATGATGTAACCATCCTCCCAGCGACATTTCTCAGCGCCTGGTCCTCCAAGATAGCTAGGTGGGGGTGAGCCATCATGAACTGCACCCAGTCTACGATATTTGCATATCAGTATAATTTCATATGTTCCACTTAAACGTGTTTTTAAACATTGAATTGAATTGAATTAAATTAAAATAGTTAGTAACATAAATTATGATATAATTTTTGCATTTTTGCAATAATTATTAACTTACAAGTGGCCAACTTCGTGGGCTGCGACGATAATTCCGCTGAATCCCCCGGTGTCCTCGATAATAGCGACTGAATTCACTTTTTCGAGACGCTTGTTCACGACACAAGCTCCACCCACGTATGCGAAACCTGGATAACGGTGTACGATCAGTTCTGAACTATTTTATTATAATCACGTATAATGTGTAAGAATGTTAACTGAAGTGTTAATGTTTCTATTGAACTGATTATTTGATTAAAACTAATAAGAAGCTGCGATTTTAGCGGGTTAAGTTAATATTAGAGCGACCGAACGTGCCTTCAATTTTGAGAGCATGATAAATATGAAAATTATATTTAAAAAATACCTAATACTAGGGAAATACACCATGATGATTACAATAAAAGTCGTAGTAAAATTCCAAAGATGTAGGCATCATAATAAATTTACCAAGTTTCCATGAAAAATTACCAATTGGTCATTTTGACCGGTTTTGTTGGTAGTTATAGTGTTAAAACAGCGATTGTGTTGTGAAAGGGAATTCAGAATTGATCGCGAGTGCACTGTGTCGAAATAAATGCACTGAATCGTGATAGTGATGATTCAAGTTAGTATACATCATAATGAAACTATGAGTCAATCGCTAATACAGCTTCGATTTGAAAGTACTGCAACCGTACTGCAAGTGGATCGGCAACATGAACTAAACTTGAATTATGAAACCGTTCTGCTGTGCTTCAAACATGTCAGACGATTATCCGTTCTCAACAACGAAGACACGTTCTCCGATAAATTGTTACCAATTGCTATTATTATGTATAGCGGCAGCGTTAATTTGTTTAACTAAACGCTCGTTTAATTAGAGGAAACTACAAAATGCGTCTTTTCTCAAATCGACTTGCGACCGTTTAAAAAATTTTTAATGATTTTTTTCTCTTATACAGTAGCGGACAAAAGTTTAAGACGAGAGGACAATGTAGAGTATAGTTCTACGGATTGCAAATATTATGTGTACAATCATTTTTATCGTCGTTATGATAGAACACTATTAGCATAGAATACAAATTTTATTTATACTATTATTTCTTATTAATCAATTAATTTATTTTTTTTTCACCCTTTGGTCTTAAACTTTTGTCCGCTGCTGTAGTTTTATGATCTGTAAATATTATGTGTATATATGGTAGAACACTATTTATTGATTTTGTTTATCGTGCTATTTCTTATAAATTAATTAATTTATTTTCATTAACTCTTTGGTCTTAAACTTTTGTCCGCTACTGTACGTCAGACCGGACGGACAAGAATTTTTCGAATCGACGCGTTTGAGAGAAGACTGCGATTGGTTTAATAGACAGCATGCATATCTGTTAATTCACGTCGATCGATTAACCAAGGCTTTCGAAATACGTGAGTTGAAACCTCTCATATACCGTGAAGATCGATTCGATGATCATTTCTCTTCAACGAGGATATCCAACCGTCAGTAAAAAGAAAAAAAGAACGAACGTATCGTCTGTTATTCGACTTGTGTTTCACTTTAAACGTGACTCTCGATCGTCACTCGAGTCAAAACAAACTTACCAACCACGGTCCTCGTCGGTAAATACGCAGCCAAAGGAACAAAAAAGAGAAGGTTGTGTACGATTCAGAGGAGGGCATTATTATAAGTGAGCGTGGAGGTGAGAAGGACAGAAACGCCTCAGATTACATGTTCTTAAAATAGCTAGGCACGACATTAGGATCGAACGATCGGCTCGAAAGAGTTCCGTGGTGTAAAGTGTATAATTGCAAACGGTCGATTGTACAAATGCCAAGGTCGTGTACGATTTATGCATGCGTATGCACGTGAGAAGATACACACAGACACACATAAAAATACTAGGAAACCGTAGCCACTGTGCAAAGAATGAACGAGCAAAGAAAATTTGAAGGGGAAAACTGATCGAGCTAAAACCTCTTCTCTATTTCTGTTTTTTCCTCTTCGAGATCAAATACAGGATGTTTGCAAAGCTCGCGTGAGAGATGTGAAAAATTCATTGCAAGTAATAATCACACGAATAACGATTTTGTAGCAAATATGGTTTGGAAAAATTTTGAACACTGGAAATGTAAATTATATAGAAATCTGTTGCTTCAGCAATGAAATTACAATAGATAGTTTTAATCAAGACTTAACGAACACCCGGTATAACATGTATTACTTTCATTTTCGTTGGTGTATAGTATATGCGTCCACAGTGAGAATCAGGATAGTGAAAGAGAGAGTAAGAGAAACAGAGAGAGAGAGAGTGATAGAGAGGGAGAGAAAGGCAAACTCGTATATCCCAGAGTAAGAAAAGTGAGATCCAGAAACAAGAAAACACGCGTGGCAAGCCGCGATAGAATGTTTCACGCTCGGATCAAGGGAAGCTTTGATCATTGTTCTCTGTCCAGCTGTTTTCTCGTGACAATCATATTCAAACAGAGTGAAGAAGTTCGTTCAAGCTATTAGAGAGTGGAAACAAAAAGAATAAGTAACAGACCAAAGCATTGTAGACGCGTTTTTAGAACGTTTATACTGTTCCAGGTGTTTTGGATAAAAAGGGTGACCTTTTAGGAAAAAAATTCCAATGTTTTAAAAAAATAAATTAAGTAAAATTAAAATGCAGTTAAACTTTAATTTTTTACATATATTTAATTATATTAATAATAATTAAAATAATAATGAAATATATATATTTAATTAAAATCAAGATTCTTTATTAACTTGGATGTAACTTGTATTTAATGAATAATTCAATCTTAAACTTTATACAATTTTGAGTGTAAAAATACATTTAATAATTTGAAAGGAATTGAAAATTTTGTAAACTATTTAAAATAATTAACTACCCTAATTTTTTTTGAAAGAATTAAAAAGTATGAAACATTGGAAGCATTTTCTAAAATACCACAATTTATGTTTTCAAGCGTTGAATAGTATAAATAAAAAAAAAATCCTGGCTGTAAGAGCCTGGAGGACTTTATTTTCCGTATTTCGTATAATCGTATCATTTTCGACGTTTCTCGCGGAGTTGCAGCGAAAGAGATCTTAGAATGTAGAAATAAAAATGTTCGCAGAGCAGTGCACACAGACAAGGAGACCAAAGACAATAAATTTTCGGCTGGCCAAAATCTCGTTTCGTTCGAACTAGAGAAACGTACCTGCGGTTCCTCTATTGCACACATCATTCGTGTATTGCCTCCTGCACATATCTAATCTGCAACGCAACAACAAAAGTTCCTCTTTATCATGTGGATTCACAGCCTGTTTTTGTTTCGGACCATGTCACGGGACAGTGCGTAGAAAACGTGCCGCTCGTATGTGTTCAATAAATTCTCCATGCAAAGTGTTTTTAAGATGAGTAAATGTAACTAGCCAAAATATTATTCCACGTGCAGAAATAAACCAGAAACGTGGAATAAAATTTTTTCATACCATCTCTTGTTTCCGAGATAATCGAACTAAACTATTTGTGAAATATGCGTACATATGATTATTTTTATAGTTTACATGTTAACTAAATAAAAATCTTGAGAAGCGTATAATTTTATGTTACTCTGTATTTTTAATTACCGAGTACAAATAAATACAAGTACTGTACAACAAGCAAAGCGAAAAATGTATAAGCACATTTAACAAAACTTCAAATTCAATTATCTGGGAAATGAAAGATGGCGTGACAAAATTTTATTCTACATTTTCCACTTATTTTCGAATGAAGAATAAGATTCTGCTTACTTATATCATGTATCGTGAAACACGCTGTATTTCTGAAGTGTACTGATAATGCAGTGTCTGCTAAGAAAATAAAAAACGGACGTTGAATGAAAAATTTTATAAAAAATTGTATTTTCTTGAAATCTTCACAAGGTTTCACTTTGTTCAGACAATTAATGGTATTTGTTGACGAGGGTCAATTTATAATGAAGCAAACACCGTGAAGCGATATCGCACACCATGTTCGAGGCGCCTCCTCTTTGTTGAGGATGCGGCTTGCGGAAGGCAGTAGCGTGGAATTACGGTGAAGCAAACACACTACGAGTAGCACGCGTGTAAATAATTGCCAATTAGCGAGTGTTGCATCTCAGATACGAAATAATTATAGCCGATTCCCCTGAAGTAGCTTTGGATCGCGACAATTTTCAAAATTGCGTGGAAATAGTATCATTTACATCGATTCGGCTGCTGGGAAGAAAGAGGTTATGTATGTACATCGCGAGCGCCTATTTAGACGTTCGATAGTGTGGAAAGAGTATTTTTCTTCCTTTTTTTAAAACGAAATATATATGTACAATGAGGTCGGTTATTGTGATCGTTTGATGTGTTGAAGACTCAAGTGGAACTTTCGATACTATATACACATGCGTATAAGACTCGGAATGCTTGAATTATGGTATGTACTTGATTTTAACTATGCCAATTTATATGATGTAATTACAGTTCCACAAATTTATGTTTAATAATGATAAAATCGAAAGAAAGCCCGTGTGTTATTGATTATAATACGTATTAGTGTACCATAACCTTACTACCTTTTAAGTTCAATTCTATCTTGTATTTTATCCCTACGAAAATAGTAATGATTGTGCGCAATATTTAAGAAGCTCTCTCCCTAACAAAATGGCGCATGGTATTTGAATTATAAACTGAATACTTAACACCATGTTTACAATACGATAACTTGAGAGGATCAAAACAGCGTACTTTCTCGTTCGTTAAAATATAAATTTTCGACATTTTGAACAAATGATTAAATCAATTTATCATACATTAGCTTACAATAAAATTTGTTTTACAAGAAATGACACCACTTTTGAACCACTCTGCCTTATAAAGAAACCCTTTCCATTGAGATTTGTCGATGCTGCACCGTCAAAAACTACAATCAAGCTGTGCGTGAATACTGTACAATGCTAATTACGTTATGTGTGGAGAAGACAAGAAAAAAAAATTCGAGAAGATATATAGATAAGTAAATTGTAAAAAGGAAGCGTGATCGCTATGTAATAAACCATACCGGCAGTTCCCTTAGTGCAGCGGCCGCCTTTCCTACGACGGCACATATCATACCTGTTTTGCGAAATAAAAATCAAACAGTATGAAATCACCAGGCTGCAGTGGTAGAACGGTAATAGCATTATGTCGGGGGCCATAGAACGTATTCGTTTTCCCGTGAAATTCGATTGAAATCTGTGCTCTTTTAATCGTTACGCGTTTTCAAATTAATCAGTATGTACGTATGTGCTACATATTTATCTTTTGCAGTTTTATTATCCACTTCGTTTGTTGGAAAATAAAATTGTTCAAATTTGCGTTAACCCTCCAATTCCCATACGTACTTGCAGGTACTATTTCTTATTTGTTCCTAAAAATGTATAGATTATATCTTGGGTCTACACGAAGAGATCTAAATAACTTTTAACAATTTTTTTTTTTTATATTCAATTTTTGTTGTAAAAATTAAAGGGTTAACGTTGAAAAATTATATAGAAAAAAAAAAATGAAAAAAGAGATAAGTCGAGAGGAAAGAAGATTTGATATGTTAATCACGTGAAACGTAACCAGTGGAAATCAGGTTGAATTTAAAGGAATGAGCACTCTTACTTTGTGACGGCAACAGCGATGTCGTAGACCGGAAGTCGTCTCTCTCGGAAGAGATATTTGCCCATGTCGGTCAGCGCAGCTGCCGAATCAATTGCATCTCGCCCGACGCGATTTCTTTCCAAATACGGAGTAGCGTCCCTTCCCTGAAAGATAATGTTCAAAGAAAAAGGAAGGAGAAAGTCGTGGGAAGCGTTGATTCGTTGAAAAATCGCGTTTTAAGCGAAATACGCTACAGGGACAGGGATTACTAATTATACTTCACCCGTGATATAATGATTCCCGCGATACTGATGCGAATTTTCGGCCCCTTCAACAGCTTGTACCTCAGGTCCACCCCGTTCCAGAAGGACACAAAGTACCTTTTGATCTGTACATTGTCACCACCATGTAACCTAAAGAACAAGTGCAATATTAAAAGAAATTATTTATTTAATCCCTGGCTTGGGATACTTGCAGTTTATAATTTTACAATTTTACATTTTATAACCCATCCAGACACGCTCATGGCCTGTGGCCATTTAAGCGGACATAACCCATCTTATTTTCTAAATTTTTAATCACACTTCCTGTTTCCTATTTGCTTCCCTATTGGACACTACAAAACATGTTGTTTAAACTTATAGCAGGCAACCAGTTTCAACGAAAATGTTTCTCCGGATAAATGTCCACGCCCGCTGATGGCCCGTGGCCATTAAAGCGGACACCACTGTAATTCCCTCGATTGAAACCACTTACCTGTACCCATCGTAATCGACGATGCAGAGGATTTCCGGGTAGATCACGTACGGTGCTTCCCTCTTCGTCCTGGCAGCGATCGATCGTTTCGATCTGAACCTCTTGGCCAGTCGGTCGGGCTCCATCAGCGCTGAAATCGATGTTTAATCACGGGAAACCGATCTACGAGGGATTTCACCGTCGGTGTGGTAACAAGCAAAAGATCACTCACTGAAATCGCTGTACTCGTCGCCGCTTGGACGGGTCGCTTTCTTGAACACCACGTGATGGCTCGTGCGCCTCAAGTTCCCTTTACTTTGCGTCACGTTTGGCAGCAGCTCTGCCCCTTCAAGACTCGAATTCCTGCTCATCACCTCGTGCAATATTCTGTCTGGTAGCGGTCGTATCACCAGCTCTGAACCAATATTACCGTCCTGGTCAAAACCAGGTTTACTTATTATTTTGTTGAAGAAAGCTTGGTACTTGAAGCACCAAGTACTACTAACTGCTAAAATTGATGCTCGGAAGGTACACTAACGGACAAAAGTTGAAGACCAAAGGGTCGAAGAAAATAAATAAATTAATTAATAAGAAAAAAACAGTATAAATAAAATTTGTTTTTGCTACATTGTCCTCTCGTCTTAAGCTTTTGACCGCTACTGTACCTATTTAAGGTACTAAGGTGTGCAGTTTCTTTAGGTACAAAAAATAGTAGACAAGAATATCTACGCATGATAAAGAAATTTGTTCTTTATTCTATTTAATGCATGCAAAAGTATTGGTACTTTTTCGGCACTCTGGTATAATTATTTTAAATTCAAATTATTTCTTGCCTTTTGAATATTTATGGTAATTTCCAATATTTGTATTACCTGTAAATCAAAAGGAAATTGATAAAGTACCAAAATTTTGCATACACCTAACACATTAACGACTCGTCCTTGTGTATTCACATTGATTTATAATTTTTGATCCTCATCCTATATTATAATTTTCGAATTTTCAATCTTCATTTTATATTATAATTTTCGAATTTTCAATCCTCATTCTACATTATAATTTCCGAAACTTTCATGAAAATCCTTCTGCATTCTAGGAGCATCAATCATTCTAAGTATCGGCTAGGATAATAAACAGTCCAGCACATTAGAAGCTCGACCATTATTTCCGGCCTTAATAAAATGCCAGCCATTAGTCTAATGAGTTAACGAACTATAATCGGTTAACAGCTTAATCGTGTATGCCTTCCACGTGAATTTTCTGTTCGACGGCCAACACTTCCGCCTGGGTCAGGTGTAATTACGGCAACGTGACTAATTTCAAACAAACGTGACGATCGAACGAAAACGAAACAGTTGGAATCGGTCGATTCATCGGATCGCTGGTATTTCCGCTCGGGGTACGATCAAGTTGTTCGATTTGCGGTTTAAGAGAGGTGCATTGGTCAGATCGATGGCGGGAGAGTGAAAGCGAAAGGTCAGGACACATGGGGTCATATAGAACAACAGCTTTTACATGATTATATAACATGGATTGGTGCTGTTCGTTAACCTCCAAGTTTCTTCCTGTATAACACATTTTATAGATGAGATTTCTCTAGGGATTACTTCACAACATGTGCTTCACTTGTACTTCTCTCTATAGGTCACTGAGACATTTGTAAATTTTACAGAGAATAGTTATTATGACTGACATTCAGTAAAATTGTGAAAGGATAATATAATTTGGTGTTCACTGTGCAATATTAAATATTAGATGGATGCAAAACTTTCAATCTTTTTCCAGTTTTCTTTCATTTACATTTACATGTAGTATTGCAAGTTAATCTTTGATATGTTTTCCCCTTCAAATAGTTTTCAAGAGAATTTTCTGAGTACTTAAAATGAAGCATTATTTGAATTTAAGATAATTAAACTAGAACGCTGAAAAATGTATGCATACAATTAGTAAGCGATGGAAACATTTCTTTGTTTTAAGTGCCAACACCAGTGACAAATTTTTATCATTTTCTTCCATCTGTAGGTTCATTTTCAACGATAAATATCCTTTCACTTGTAATTCATGCTTTTGCCAATGGGTTTTGAGCAACTCGTTATGAATAAGTAGCAGCTTTAGCAATAGCTCAGGTCTTGAGGTTTCTTTATGACTTCATAGGAGATCGAACTTCCTAACAATAAGTGAAATTGAGCGTCTTGGTTGGTTGGACACGCAACCATTGAGAACAGTTGTCTTTTTTTTCTTTTTCTTCTTCTTCTTCAAGCTGCCCGCTGTTCAGGAACGTGGAACCGATATGGGAAATTTTATTGCTTTTTTTCCTGTCCATTCGCCAAGGCAATATCTTCGCAACACGTCGATTGCCGGAGCTCGAAATGGAAATGTCAAAACAACCACGAAATACCATTTTTTGCAACTTCCTCTGGAACCGTCTTACTGGATTTCGTTTATGTGTAATTATCCTGTTCACTGTGCACAGTGTTTGCAATACTTCCTTAACCCTTTGCACTTCGAATTATTTTTCAATTTTGTTGCCAATAACTCCCTAGTATTTTATAGTGCTTTATTTGAAATTTACAGTAGCAGACAAAAGTTTAAGACCAAAGAGTCAACGAAATTAAACTAACTAATTTATAAGGAATAGCATGATAAACAAAATTTGCATTTTGTGCTAATCAATAAATAGTGTTCTACCATAATAACAATAAAAATAAATATACAGACAATATTTGCAAACTTTTGTCCGCTACTGTACTTCAAAGGACAAATTCCTTGAGTGGTACTTATTTTTTTTTATTAATTATATCAAACATAGCTCTCAAGTTTTGTTGTAATTTATATTTCTTTAATTTTGTTGACTCTTTGGTCTTAAACTTTTCTCCGCCATTGTATTTAAAATGGCACTTTAAAAATGTCGAGGTGTGACTCGACATAGGAGTTATCCTGATAAAAACTGACGTCGAGTCACGCTCGACAAAGGAGTGCAAAGGGTTAATCTTGGTATTACGATAATTATAACGAAGAGGGACGGTTCCTAAATGAGTCGCGACGGTTGACGAAAGACGAGCCGCAATAACGGCAAAGATGTCGAAAGGTGCATTAAGAAAGAATGGCCTCTTACAACTCGCACTTTCCCATTCGCGTCCTGGTGCAGCAGAATGGACGCCATGTTCGTCGTGTCTTGATAGATGTCGCCGATATCTATGTCGGCCTGAAACGGGAAGAACAATTACTTAGACACAACGTGGTCGCATAGTGGCCGGCCATATGTAGTCAATTTTATGCGATTTAAACCATTTAAAGGAATGTAATGCAAACTGGTCGTCTTCAAATTGAGGAGAGTTCGCGAGAAGGCTTTGCTTTTTGTCGTCATGGTATTATGCAGTGCTCAGTGTCAGACGGTATGGTGAAATGGTTGAGATGAAACGTATGGGACTGGCATCCGTACAAATTGTTTCGTGTAAATAAAAGGAGAAAAGGTGGAGAAATTGAAAGCATTGAACAACAGACTGAATCGCTCAGAATTCAAACTGATCAATTCTATTGCCTTCAAATTTTTCAGTTTCTAATTGGTGTTTTAACTTTTCATTCTTCCATACTACTCATTTCATGGAGCTGGATCAGTTTGGTTTCTGAGTAGTTCAGAAAGTAGAGATCCATTACTCATAAGAACTATGGATAAACTGTGGATATTCGTGCATTTAGATGAAACTTAAATCTATTGTAAAGTACAGAATTCACACAACAAGTGAAAACATAAAATATATCTAAAGTATTAAACGTCATAATTTATTTATTTATATAAGATTAACCCATTGAAGAATTACAAGGAAATTATTACAGTGGGATATGAAAATATAATAATGGTAACAGAGAAAAATGAAAATATACAAATGGAAAAGAAGTATATAAAGATAAGAAAATTTTACAAAGTAGAGCAGTGTAGTAGCTTGTTTTATGGAGTGAAGAGATTGGCTGAATAGATCTAGAATAGGATAGGTGTTGTTAATATTAATGATCATTCTATTGATACTCGAGTGGTATGCAGAGTTTATAAGATCACTGAGCACTTTATAAACAAAAACAATATCAAAGATTTTTCTTCTTTTTTCTAACGTTGTTAAATTGAGTGATAATAGTATGGATTTATAGTTATGACAAGCAAATATATCACGCAGCAATATTTAAAAGATGGAATAAACTTCTGGTAGACTCTTAGTTAGTTTCTTAAAATATGTTCACAAAAATTTGAATTTGCATAAAAATCCACGGTTCAACGTATACATAGCAGATTACAAAAGCAAGAAGATATTCTATGAAATTGATAACCGATACAAATGTTGCTGAAGGCAAAAACGGAATGGTGTTTCACGTGGTGGCAGCTGGAAACTCACATCTGCCACCTTCTCGTAACGGAGGCCATCAGGCTGCGACGCATTCTTTGTAACGGTCCACATAGGTAAGTGGTTCGCTGTGAGCAACCCTTCTGTAGGACTCAACGACAGACTGATGTCCTTCCCGAAGGCCTTCAGGTGCACCTCCGGCTTCTCTGTACTCCTTTTGTGCACCGAATGCAGCACAGGCACAACTTCGTACGTCGGTACTGGAATTTAAACGAGACATGTGTTATTACAGGTATTCCAAACGAGCACCGCCTCCTCGATGTTACTTTAGATGCTCATTGAATAATTTTGAAGCGACTCGACTAACTTAAACGAGGTTCAACATTAGAAGCTGTCTGTGATCAAAATGACAAGCTGAAAGCGATGAAAACAATCAGTTTGTAATTTTTGCAAACAATTTCTCATGAATTTTCTGTTAAAGTAGATTTGTCTCCATTGTATTGAGCATTACTTTATAGAGCAATACTTTAGTGATTGGTAATTTTAGTGCCAACAAAGATTAGTATAAATGTTACAGGAAGATGATAAATATAGGGATCAAATCCCTAAGGTATATGATCAATTCACAGAAGTTGTTAAAATAAATAATTTGTGTTTCAATGATTATTGTTGTATTAACTATTCTACATTTAATAAGACATAATTTACTAAATAAATACTTTTAATATCTAAACAATATTATTTCATCTTTTTACTAAAACAGTTAAGGAATTTGATCAAATCACTTTCCTTCTTCAGGGAAATCACTCCACAGAGTTGTTATTTTAACATCTTTTGTGAACTGATCATATACCTTGGGGATTTGATCAAATCCCTATTTTCATCATTCCCCTGCGCCATAAATACCATAAAGCTATAAATTCATAAAACAGTAAAACCTGTTTGTCTACGGATGAAGTTGCTGTTTTCATGAAAACAACTTTAGCATTGAAGTTTCACTGTCATTGAACGTCCTTGATGAGAATTCACAACAAAAGAGGAGAAAGAAATTTATGGTGCACATAATAATGCTCTACGATTGATAGATCAATTAATGAATTAAATTCTCATTTACCGCATACTTCTTCCCTAACGGTGAATGAATAGAATAATTTCTATGGGCACAATAACGTTTTCAATTCGCAATCTTCATCGTGAGGGAGTCAATAGCTGAATACAATGGCAAATAAATTTAATTTAACAAATTTTATTTCGTCGCAAGGCCAGCCTCGTGTGCTAATCGAGTTTGCGAATCAAGAATTGTTCAAACATCTTTAAATTCAGTATACAATAAAAAGAAACAAATATTATATTAATTCATGAAGGAATTAATCAACAGTAATAAGGAATAATTAATAAAGGAAAATAAATAAATATTTAATTTATTGAATATAATATTCTTGTTAACGGATCAAAATTTGCAAAAGGATTCATCATAATCATTTTCAAAACTGTTGATTTAACTGAATTATTTTTTCATAGTTTAAATTTTTTGGATAAGGGTTTAAAAGAGTAACAATTATTCGTAAAAATATATATCTTATTAAGGCAACATATATATTCATAATAAAGGTTTTGTTTGAGTTTAAATTGAAAGGACAGGCTGTCTAATGCTACTAGCTATTAATTTTTCTTTTTCTATCTTTTCACTGTGATTACCAGACTCGTGTCCCGTGTGAAACACCGATAACATCTCTTCCCTTGTCATGTGTTCGTGGATCTGCAACAGACAAGAAATTCACCGTAAGGACGTGCTTCACGTCTCTCAGCGACGAGAGTTCTTTAAACGTATGAAAGAAAAAACGTTGATGCTTACGCGTTGAAAGGATAATTAAAGGTTCGATGAAATTATCCCAAGTATTTTAACCGTTGGTATTATTTTTTTAAATTGAAAATTGCCATGCGAGATATACCGATAAATGATAATTATGAATAACAAGCGTGAAGCTGCAATCTTGAAATAAATATTAACAGAGAGATAAAAAAATAAAAAACTATAGAGCAAGCTTAAAATAATATTTTTCATTCGATACTTTCAGGTATTAATACAATTTTTATTATATTTACAAGTAAGTGTTTAATTACTTGGAAAAGAAAATTTGAATAATGGAAGGTTTATTTTGCAATCTATAGTTTTGTTTAGTGGTTAAAATTATTTTCTTATCATTGATTGGGTAATTTTCCAAATTTGGTCCAACCATGACGGTGAATAACAATTTCGCTTTCTTTGAGTCACAGAGATATTTTCTAGCTGACTTATTGTTCCCGGCCAAGTGCGGCGTGTTGAAATATCGAGGAAAAAGCAATCGTGGCAGTACCGTGGGAACTATAACGCGTAATAATAACACGGGGAAACAAAAAATCCAACACTTTCGATCTTTTATTACAGCGTGCTCTCAACCACTCAGACTTCCACATCATTTACCGTAATTACCCCGTCGACATTTTACGCTTAATAATATTAAAGTAATTTCCTCTTAATTTATTCTAATTTCTGAATTCTCGAATTTCCTAATTTTCCAAATATCGGAAGTTTAAAAATCTCTAAGTTCTCAATCTTCTAGATCTTCAATTAAAAAATTTTTCAGTTCTTTAGATTTCAAATTTCTAAGTCTCTAAATTCTCAAACTTCTCCACCCTCAAATTTCTATATTCCTGAATTCGTAAATTTTTAAATTACTGTATCTCTAAATCTCTGAACTTCCAAATCTGTAAATCTCCAAAGATTCCAAATTCTCAAATTCTCAAACTTTGAAATCCTTTAGGATTCGTTGTTAGAACGTTACAATCGGTCTATCTCCATTAAAGAAAAGTAGTCTTTACAACGTAATTAATTCGATCGCACCTAGAATCGCCATCCCTCATGAATACAAACCGTTTCTTTACAATACTCGAACAACATACTTCTTTCCACCAGGATTGCGCGCACGTATTAGCAAATCGTGCTACAACGGTTTCATTACAGGCCTCTTTGTCGCCGCCAAGTGCATGGCTAATTGGCTGCAGTCGCGTGGACAGTGATCAGTTGTCGAAGCGCATGCGTATGACAGTTCGAGCCTGTTTTACCGGCGATCGATGCGCGTGCATTTAAAAGTTTTCCAATCACAGCTCAAGGTCTGCTTCTACCATTTAAGAGTACCTTAGCTATGTACCGTGTCACAGAAATCGAGTCGCAATTAACTATCACGCTGACTTACAGCTCTAAGGTCGATTACTTTCACTCATTAGGTTAGGAAATTCGATCGCGTGCACGCTGTCCTATTTGCGCTCTTTACCGGCTCCGAATGCACAAATTCTGCTGTCAATGTTCATTTTAATTGCACGTTTCCTAGAAACAAACGGGAGCTCACCGAATCGCCACTCAACGAGGAATTCTGATGGTAGTTCAAAGCGTAAGCTTACAATTAGAGGAAAGTATTGCATGCGCACGTGGGTCTCCGAGTTTAACGAACTTGTGCATTTAGGAACATGGATTGATGTAGAAAGGATTCAGGTGCAGTTTAATATAATTTTGTTTAGTAGAATATTTAGAATACTAAATTATTTGCAGGAGTGAAGTTCATAAAAAGTTAATAAGAATTGCCACATTAATGTCCCGCCCTGATAGTTTCTAACATAATTAACCTACAATTACATTTTTAATACAATTAGGTATTCTGACATATATGTAATACTCTTCCTTTTCTTTCAGACTGAACTACTATTCTACATGTTAAAAGTCAATTTTTTGAATACTTTGAAATTCCAACATCAGAATGTTCTCTTCATCGATTTCAGCAGAATTGGAATGTGGTAAAAACTGAATCGTTCAACGTTTCCTCAAACGATGGCGCTTAATTTGTCTCGTTACAAATTCCCATGATCTTAATGACGACGATCAGTACGTAACTTCAGAAAACCGTGTCCAGCGCAATCGCAGAGGTAGTTATAGAACCGGATTTACTCGAAAAAGATCTGTATCACCGTGTCGTTCTCCTAATTGTATGCGTACTACGAAGCCGCGGTACGATTTCCCTCTTGAATGGCAAGCGCACAGCTGCTGAGCCACGGCCGATCACCGGATAAACGACCTCTTGCGCACCTTTCATGGATTTTTCTAATTTTATTGCAACACGTGATTCTGAAAGGCACAATCGGATAAAAAGTTTAACCACTATCGAATGTCAATGCAATCACGGTTGCATGTATAATCTAATCCTGAATATAAGATTTTTTGTATTATTAGGTCTGTGCAAAAGTTTTCATCACTTGTTCATTAACTGCATTTTTATTCTCTTCTTAAGATTTTCTCAAACCAGTTTTTTAAAAGATGGTAAAAAATAAGTGAAAAGTGAGAGAAGTTATATGATTATAAACACAATTATAACTCTTCATAACAAGCATTTTAAATTATAGTTACTGTAAGCTTTGGCTTACTATATCTATTTTACTTTTTACACAATAATTTCAAGAACTGATACCACTTTTTTGTATAGTAATAGTTAATAAAAATTAAGTATCCATCCTTTACACAGAAACCATAGGAACTTTTTCATAGACTTAATAATTTAAAATGCATGAGGAAAGCTAATATACCTGATTTTTAATTTTGCAAATTCGACAGATTTTAAAGAGCTGCTATAGATTATGATTTATATATTATAAGCTGCCTTCCTCCTTTGGCGCTGACAGTAATAAACGAGCAATATCTCACGTGGTCGATTCCTATGCAAACATATATTCAGTCGTTTGCAGAGTTTTTAGGTAAATCGCCTGAATATAACGCACAGTGAGTGATTTTTACAGAGAAAAAGACTTATGAAAACGTGTTGCCGAGTGGAACATGAGCGTGCGTAGTTGGTTGCTTTCAAGCAAATGTTAATGGAACGATAAAGCTTCGTGTAAATCCCTGATAGAATCAATCTCTGTCAAAAGAACGAAGCGCTGAACGCTATCTTGGAAAGTATAATCACCGCGTGTACATAAGTAAATAGCAACCTTTTCTTTCTTTCACATTTTTGATTTCTATAAACTCAAGCAGAGCTTGTGACTATCTACACTCGATCAATCTTCTTATATTCAACAACACAAGAAGCATTACTCTACCTTTCTTACTTTTTGCGCAACTTTCAAAATTTTAATGTTATACTGTTACAGTGTAGTAGTCTACATTATTCATTATGAAGTAAAGAGTGCCGTATGTACAATTCTTTTTAACTTGTCCTATTTTCAAAATTAGAAAGCAACGTACTATAAATTGCAAGTATTCATTTGTATTATCCTTTTTTGACTTTGTTCTCTGCTCTTTATTGTATGAAATTTCAAAAAAAGGATTCGCTTTCCTCTAATTCGTTTGCCACAACAAAGCGACGACCGTGTAATTCCGTTTTCGACCTTGAGACACAAGAGCCAATCGTTTGTTGACCACTAGGTCAGAGTAAATCGTCCCCGAAGCGACACGATGCGCTTGAGTGATATTGAAAACGTGGCGCGCGTTAGAGTTCAATGTACAATTTATTCCTTTCTCTTCCCACGTTACTTTCCTGGGTGACGTTTGCCGCGGCCATTGTCCTTATTATCCGCGTGCTCGCATTCTTTTACAACCTTACGCTCGCCTCTAATTTTCCCATTGCACGAAATCGAGGAAAAAAAAGTCCACGCCGACGCTGCGAAATAATACATCGTTGAAATAATTGTTTAGCGTTTTCTAATTTTGAAAACAGTCGAGGAAAATTGAGAAAAATTGTACGTACAGCATTCATAACCTTAAAAATGATTGCATCATAACAGCGTTGGAAAAATAATGATCAACTATATGCAGAACAGCAAGGTATAAGTACTGAAAGAATAGAATATACTAGTAAGATTAATTGTTTGGCGTTTTGCTTCTAACAGTGTTGTCGACCAACAGGAAACAATTCGAACGGCATTCGTCGGTGAATTAACCTTTAAGAGACAAAACATTTCACGCTCCATTTTACTGAGAAATTCAAACTGTTTGCGCAAGTGTTTCGCGATCGTCTGACTTGTAAATGCAAAATAAGTTCGTTGGTATCTCCCGGAATCGTATGAATTCAATCATGATGATTCATATCGTCTGCTATCGTCTCTGTTATCAAAACTATTTACATATTCAATATTTCCTTTGAGACAAGGACTATCGCATGAACTTTTTCACTATCATACTTTTGTAATACAAATTTTATTTATACTGTTATTCTTTAAAAATTAATTAATTTACAGTAAATTTTAATTTTAAGATGACAGGACAATGTTAAAAAAGTAATTTTATAGTTCGCAAGTATTGCTTATCTATTCATTTTTATCATCATTATGATAAAACACTATTTATTGATTACCATAGAATATAAATTTTATTTATACCATTATTTCTTATTAATTAATTTATTTATTTTCTTTGACCCTTTGGTCTTAAACTTTTGTTCGCTACTGTATATCTTCAGAAACAAGGGATTGAAATCTACAAATGTGCAAAATTCTAAGTCGGCCACCTGAAGACTTTGCACTCTAAGTCATAGGGAGAAGAAAAAAAGAAAGATTACGATATTTTATGCCTTCTGTACTGCTTTATCTATAATTTAACAATATTAGAAATCGATATAAAGCAACAAATCAAATAAAATCACTGTAATAGTTAACGATGATCGCGTGTAGCATTAAAATCCTCCAAGAATATCGCTACTGTTCAATTTTTAGGGGAATTCTCCTACTTTTCAAATCCTACAGGAGAGCAAATGGAAAATGCGAAATCAGCAACTGAATTCCCGATTTCTTGCGCGATCTCGCCGTAAAAATTCGACGAAACACCATGAGCTGCGATCGCCTACCTTCCTCTCGAGGCAACCAACGTTACCACCGGAAGTCGGTGTTTACGCAGCGTGAGCTCGCCTCGTAATCGGCGGCGAATCGACAATTAACGTCGTCCGATCCCGCGAAATATCTTGTCATTTCGAGTCAACGTCCCGCCACACCGACGTGTTACACGTGTTCTTTGTCTTAAGGAAGCGTCTGCACGGGACACAACAGCGTCCTTGCCGATCCTGATGGTACTCGACACGATCTTACCTTGTGGCATCGTACGAGAGGTAGAACGGCCATGCAGAGAAGGACAAGGGCACGAATCATTTTGCGTGAAAATATTCCTGATGGGCTGCGTCACATCGCTGGAACACGAAACAAGAAAGATCTTCGTTAATGAGCGTCCGATGGCTGAATTCCGTGGCTTGAATTAATAAATAAGTAGCTGCAAGACGACAATGTTCATTTTTCGGAGTACCGCCTTGTACGTAGTTATTGAGGGCGGATTGTGGATTCGTACAGTAGCGGGCAAAAGTTTAAGACGACAGGATAACGTAAAACATAATTTTATTATTCGCAAATATTGTTTATCTATTCATGTTTATTATCATTAGTAGAACAGTATTTATTGATTAGTATAGAATACAAATTTTATTTATACTGTTATTTTTCATTAATTAATCAATTTATTTTCTTTGACACTTTGGTCTTATACTTTTGTTCGCTACTACACGTAAATTCACATTTACAAAAGGGTAAACATAGAGATTTATCAGTCTGGACATGAAATTGAAAGAAGAATGAGAAAAAGGGGAAAAGTAGGTACTGTGAGTTTTAAGAAATTTTTTGGTATTCCAAGGGTACTCCTATTTTTATCATTTTATTTTTGAGAATTTATCTTTAGATACAAAGAAGGTAAAATTAGGGTGCGTATTTTAAAACTTAAAGGAGCGAGGGTTTTATAATACCAATGATGAGGAAGGTAAATTCTTCATTGACATGAAAGGTCAATTTGCATATAAATTGCTTAAAGACTTACTAAAAGTGACATGCACTTTGGTTTGCACGTATAATAAGCATTATCGTGCAGTTCCTTTAACTGGACAAGAAAATTGAGACACGTGGAATTTACATAATAAAGTAGTCTTTTTGCAACAAACCGTTTTTTATACCAGCTTATGAACATTTGTGTAAATATTTGGTTAAGAAATTTCAGTTTTACTGAAGAAAATAAACTGCGTTGTTCTATGAGAAAAAAATATTTATCGCTATACCCACGAACCAGGATTAACTACAATTATTATTTTCTTAAATGCAACATCGTTGTTGGAGTACCGTGCTAACGAGGTCTGGGCGAGCAGCAACCATTTGCTCGCTGGCCAGAAACTGATATCTCTCACGGTGGAAATGTAATTACTCGCTCGCGAGTCGCGCGAGCTGGTATGAAGAAATCCGCACGTGGTTACGTAATAATTTTCGCCGTGCCCGCTGCGCAACGTGCTCGAAAAAAGAAGAAAAGGAAGAGACGAGAAGAACGAACGAGAGGGAACGAGAAAGAGAGAGAGAGAAATACATATCACGAGGAAATAGCGACTAACCTACACGATGGTGGGTTCACGCATGCCTGTGACTAAACACGCGACGAACACGAGAGGGACGGGTTTAACGAACAGGACAGACGACGCGACGATCCCGGAAGGAAAGTTCAGATGCATCGGATTAACGCCTACGTCGCGCTTCAAAACGAAAACTTTCGATAGTTTCATCGCGAGAATCGTGAAACAACAATGGGTTATGTTTAAGAGAGAGGGGGAATCACGTTGTATCGTTGGTGACAAGAAAAACACTATCTTTTTGACGGATCTACGATAAACGGATGAAAATTAAGATTAGGGGAGGTATTCGAGATTTACCAGATCGTTTGAAGATGTTTGATGCAGGTAAAGGAATTTTTCAGAATATTCGTGCCTAGGAAATGTATTTTTTCCTTAAAAAGATGCTTCACGAAAAAAAAGTTCGATTGCACTGCAAATTATGTTCCTAGAAGAACGTAAACGCATCATTAATCTTGTAGTGAAGTGATGCTGTTGCAAATGCTTTGGCATTTGAAACAAGGAGAGGCAATTAAAATTACAAAGTGGTTAGGTTCTGTGGAATAACGCATTTCGTTTTGCGTTTCTTATAAAAGATTAAAAGCGTTTTAAGGAAACACGGTGTTTCCTTATTTTCATACGTTTTATCGCAAAAATTTGAATTTAATATTTGCATTTTATGGTATTTTATAGATGTTTCTTTTATTAATTCTTGTATAATTGATAAAAAAGCTCGGTTCGCTTCGATGGTAATATCTGAAATCAACAATTAAATTCATAGCAATAAAATAATATGTTTCAGCGATTAATTTGTCATTAAATCACGTTGCTTTCATTCCAAGAAAAGGATACTGTTGTAATTAAAACTCATTTATATTTTACCAAGGATTAAAACTATGTATAATGCCATAAAGTAATCGAAACTGAAGCGAGCTTTCTATCATAAAAACGTGAATTGAAATTCCATCATTAATTAACGAACCCGTATATCACATTCCGCGAAAATTTTAATGCTCGAACTGCGAAACGAAAAATCACGAAACTTCAACCCGTCCGGTAACTATAATTACCGGAAATGTCATTAACATTGAACGGCGCATACCGACGGTCGATAAACATTGTCAGGAATCTACTTTTAACATTCCAAGCATACAAGAGGCTATTACGTACATTAAATAATTCGCTCAGCGGGTCACTTGAAATCATTATGGTAATGTCATGTAGATTCTTTTTTTTCCTGTATGGTTTATTAGTTTTACAACTAAAAACGATAACAAAGAAAAACAGAATGTTTACCAATTGTTCAGCTTTCTATTTGTTCATAAACTGTGTGGCGAATGTTACGTAACCGACAGGGAGCAGTGTCGTGTTAGTCACAATGTGCTGAGGGTCCGCAATCTACGATCTTTTCTAGAGATATAATCATACTTTATGTGCATACGTGCCACGCTTAGATCGATACCTGGCAGAGATGTGAGTAGAGAAAGAATTGCAATTTATACATTACCTTTAAGTTCTAAATTAGATCTACCCTGCTATCTATGTATTACAATCTCTATTACCTTGTACCTAGCAAATCCAAATATATGTAAAGTGCACGATTACTGTAACGACTAAAGAAATAACCTAAAACCAGTTCAACGACAGAGGGAGGTAGTACAAAAACTGTAACTGATTATTCTACAACGTGACAATTAAAGGTAGCAAGAATTCTGATAAAATCTGTCACAGGCACGTTCTCAGCCAAAAAAATTTACAAGCCACGGCGTGCAAGTGAAAGCATTGCTATTATTTGCTCGCGATCACAAGGAAAACACCTTTTTAATTTGCGGGTCACCAAGATGAAAGCGTTTCGACGTCGCTCGACCATTTTCAGTGAACAAACCAAGCTACACAACCGCTCAAAAGTTTTTCGTGCATAGGTACTCTTAACTTTGTATTTATACATTAATCTTCATATTTTGTGTACTATACATGTACAGTGGCTACAGAAAAATACTCGTACATTACAATATTTATTATTATATATATCAATGAATTGATCAGGTTCAAGTATTGTACATTAAATAGTAATTCTATGTTATTGTAATAATATTTATTTATTTAACAGGAACACCCTTTGTCGCACAAGTCAGTTCGACTGTTTTTTTTTTATCTCAATTTATATCTCAAACAAGATGCATGCAAATCGCGCGGACAAAACGTTGTTCGCATAATAAAGTTTTCACAGACAGTAAGATCGACGGTGACGTGCAAGAATTCGATAACAAGACTGTCGAAGTTTTCAGATCATTAAGCCACGCCTAAAGCCATTAACATCACCTTCCTTCAACGTATTACATCAACTTACATCATTCTATTCTTCTAAAAAAACAAGCATGCATAAAAAAGCGGAACCAAAAAAAAGGTGCAACGTTAAAAAAGATGAGGAAGACGCTAGACTGTCTGGCTGACACCATGAATTCAATATTAGCCTCAACGATTTATACAGGGTGGTCCACAATACGTTTCTATGAAATCTCTTTTTTAGGGTTTTTAAGGTATATTTAATTACGATATAATTTACACTTTTATCAATGTATTTTTTTTTTATTTAAGACATGGTTTACAGTAATACAGTAGCGGACAAAAGTTTAAGACCAAAGGGTGAAAGAAAATAAATTGATTAATTAATAAATAGTGTTCTACCACAATCATAGTAAAAATGAATAGATAAACAATATTTACAAATCATAAAATTATGTTCGTCTGAAACTTTTGTCCGCTACTGTACACACTATACAAACACTTATGCAGCCGATTGTACCTACACGCGAGACACCCTGTATAAACGATTGCAATCAATGTATTTTAGCCTGGTTACATCGACGAATCTTCCTGTTTACCATAAAACTCGTCCAACGAATCTCGATTCATCGCCGTTCCTAGACGTCCGTGAGAGCACCTCGATTTTTGACTTCAGTCAAGCGAAAATGGACACGTTTTTATTGCTCGCCACCGTGGGACTCCTTTTCGGGACTCCCCGCGGTGGCATCGATTCTGACGTAACTTTTCTTCGAGCCATCTCGAACGGGACGTCCAACGACTTTCGTCTTTTAAAACGAAAAGGTCACGTTCCCTCGTGCGGGATCATCGACGAAGATCTAGAGCTTCGCATCGGTGAAAGGGTAATTAGGCTAATATTTCGAAGCCAGAGAAGCGTTTTTATAACGTGTGCTTGTTAAAAGAACGAATGGTTAATTTGTCGAACGGGAAACGATAGTTTTCTCTTTGATTATGGCCCTTTTCGACATATTGTTTAAGTGCCATTAAGTACAAACTTTTTTCTATATTGTTAGCCGGATTTTTTACAGAATATGCACAATAAGAAATACATAAAAAATAATTAAAAAAATATTTATAAATTAATAATAAAATATAAAAAAAAGGGAGTCATGTGTAAATTAACTGTTAAACGTATAAAAGAAAGAGAAAGAAGAAAAAGAAATTAAATTTCAATGATTAACTCTAGGTGAGCCTAATAAAGATCTAGAAAATATTAACGATTCATTGAGGAAATTAATATTTTTGCAGTGAGCATAATATATTTATGCAATTTCTTTCATAGTATAAAAGAGATTCTTTGATCTCAGGTTTTTCACAGTTACATATAGTTTAAAAAGCTAAAAAATTGCAGAACATGCAAACCTTTTTGTTTAAATTCGCAAATTTCTTGAAACAACACTTTGTACCTTTTATAAAAAAAAAGTAAATTAAAAAAAAAAATAAATTTCTATTTCTAACGAATTTTCTAAATTTTAGATCTGATTCTTCGCATCAAGTTTGTCCGGCTGATTTACAGAATTCAATAATTAATAACACTTGGAAAGAGGTACTAAAAGATATCATTACGGTAAAACGAAATATCTTTTTTTCTCTCGAGCGGCCAATAAAAGTTGTAAATTTTTAGGGGACGCATGAAATATGAGAGTTTTTGGGACCGGTCACGTCCAGTTATGTTGATTTCATCAAAGTTTGATCATTGATTCCTGGAAATCGCGCGCAGTTGCTGAAACGATTTGCAAATTATTGGCGAAACGACGATTTTTTTTGTGTACTCCTTCCCAAGAACAGTTAATATGTATTCATTCATCGAGAACGAAGAAGAACGATCATTGTCGAATCGGGTTTACGATTAGCGATGACAGACGAAACGAATAAAGAAAATATAAAGGTTATCCATCTATAAATAAACCGACACGCTGTTAAAGATTGCATTTGAATATTATTTATAGATTGGAAAATATACTCCATTCTTGAGCGTTGGAAAATTAATGAATAATGTATTCGTTGGTTAAACTAAAAAAAAAGGAACGACACTTTTGTGTTCACAATTAAGGTGATAGACAGTAGGGGACAAAAGTTTAAGGCGACAGAATATTGTAAAACATAATTTTATAGTTTGTAAATATTGTTTATCTATTTATTTTTATCGTCATTATGATAGAACACTATTTATTGATATGTATAGAATACAAATTTTATTTACACTGTTATTTCTTATTAATTAATTAATTTATTTTCTTTGACCTTTTGCTCTTAAATTTTTGTCCCGTACTGTAGGTGTTACTTTTGCATTTGGAATAATCACGATATCTAATGTATGTTTCAGAATTTGTATGTCCTTCAAGTTAACATCAAATGATATCATTAATTTCATCCGATTCTGCACCAACAATCATCTACGTTAACCCTTGCAATAAGAGTAATAATATTAACGAACGATAGAAAATTTCACGCATTCCAACCTGATCATTCAGTGCATAAATTCTAAAATAAATAAACTGCAATTCTCGCTGTGAACCATATTCATTGCGCCATTTTTCTCTTTCTGCATCACCACGAGCGCACAGCAAAGATCACATACTTCATAGATTCTGGTTCATCGAGGATGATGAGCCTCGTAACGCTAATTGCATGTTGTAAATGCTAGAGTTCTTAAAGACGAGCCTAAGCGAGCAAAAGGGCAACGAGTTTCATCGTGGTCGCATCGATCGAAACAGGAGATAACGATCAACGGAGCCGATTGCGAGAAATAATCTATATACAGGGTGTTCGGACGAAGCTAGGAGAAAATTGATGAGGTAGCTCTGTACAACATTCTAAGATGAAAATCAAGAGTAACAATATTGCGGAGCAACACGGTAGGTAAAATCGCTGGCTGTACAGTGATGCTCCGTGTATTACATTTGCCTGCTCTTAGGCGTAAGATAGCCCGTTTCTTTAGTTGCTTATAACTAATACACGAAGCATCAAACGCAATTTTTTTACTCCTGATTTTCGTCTTAGAATGTTGCATAGAATCACCCATTTAATTTTTTCCCAGTTTCATCCGAACACTCTGTATCATACACTGTGTCAAACGAAGTAAGGATCGTTGAACTATTGTATGTCCGCCAAAAGATAGCCAGCAAAACGATCACGTCGACAAATCGGATTGGATGTCAACGTGTAACGGAAAGAATTGACTGGAGCGAATGAAATATCCCAATCACGCCTCTGTGCCGTCCCGCAGGACTTCTTTTCGCAGACGTACACAGTACACAATAAGAATGGACCATCGAATGGCTTTTTTCAAGCAGCACTGACAATCTGTGAGTTCCAAAGCTCTATGATTACGTTGCAGGGGGTTCTACGAACGAGATTCAATCAACAAGTCCCGTATTCCGTCTATTTGCCATCTTCTCAGCGACGCACAGTACGTAGGAAGCCATGCTTTACTTTCTTTTCGTTTTAAATATGCCTGAATAGCAGGAAGCAATGGAAAGTTGTTGCGTCGTCGTCGAGCGAAACTTGCAAAGCGAATCGAGGCGCGCTCCGTGGCTGTTTAAAGGAGCCTGGAAAAAAGTATCTGGGTGAAATTGTAGCCAGCAACACGATATAGTGTTTGGATACGAGAAATCCTAGCAGCTCTTACTTCTGATGCGCGTGGAGGCTTCCGTTACGTGAACCTCGCGAAGGCGGTTTGAATTAGAAAATCAGTTCGAAAGTTTAGGTTTGCCAGTGTAATTAAATGGTGGTCGTATGAAATTACCTATTTAAAGAAAAAAAAAAGAAAAAAGACGAATAATAATGAAGCTGATTCTGCTTTTTAATGTGAAACATGCATGAAATATTTATTAAAATTAATGTTTATCGTATTTGACCATAGTGTTTATTTATAATTAGGGTATTTTTAAAGAAACATGCATTACAGTGGTATATTGCTGAATTCAACAATTTTGAGGAACGTGTGTTGGATTTAACGAGTTCCCTGATAAATTGCAATTTTAAAAATAAAAATTTCCAAACTCGTCTCTGGTAATTAGGATAATTAGCATACATATGAGCGAGCGCGAGGTCAACGACATCGCTACTCTGCTTCCAAATCAATGAACGCCACGAAGACCTAACATTTATTTCATTGAAGTCCTAAAGCAAGCAAGATCATGATCTAACTGTCTTCAAACACTCAAAGATGTCAAGTGCATTCAGTAATTACGAATATTAAATATGAAATATGTAACAAAGCTTCCAAATAATGATGTTGGAAATACAAAAACGAAGAAGCACCAATCGAAGCTTACAGAACTTGGAAAATACACTCGGCACAGTTAATTCAGGAATGTAAAATCGCTTCGCCGTACCTTCCACGGCGTTGCTTATCTAAATTTCATTAATCTGGTCGGAAAGCTATACAATCAGGAGGCGTACAGTAGCGGACAAAAGTTTCAGACAGGACAATGTAAAACATAATTTTATAATTTGCAAATGTTGTTTATTTTATTGTCATTTTGGTAAAACACTGTTTATTTATTAGCATGGAATACAAATTTCATTTGTACTATTATTTCTTATTATTTAATTAATTTATTTTTGTTCACCTTTTGGTCTTAAACTTTTGTCCGCTACTGTAGTTTTATTAATTTATTTTTACTATTACTTCTTATTAATTAATTTATTTATTTTCAATATTGTTTATCTATTCATTTTTATTGTCATTATGGTAGGGACACTATTTATTTATTAGCATAGAATACAAATTTTATTTATACTGTTATTTCTTATTAATTAATTATTTTATTTTCAT